>OX421974.1:117402082-117939582 GCA_949128135.1 Parasteatoda lunata | reverse complement strand
GACCAGAGAGAGCTGTTCTACCAGGTGATACACGTGAAATTTTTTTCCGTCTTGGTCGGTAAGTCACCGACTCTGATTTTTTTTTATATAATTGAGCAGAAAAGTGTCCAGTTATCGCTTCTCGGCCTTTTGGCTAAGATCAAAGTGTAGTATCTGTTCTTATCAGCTTAATATCTGATACGTTACTCATAGAGTAACTAGATATTAAACTAATTTTTGGACAGCGTCTCTCAGCTTCGAATTTATTCGATGAGAAGACAAGGATCTGATACGTATTGAACTGCAACGTATTGGGTCCACCCTATAAAATAACATTAGAAAGACCAAATCTAAAAAAACCATCCCTCAATTCCCAAGTGAAATATACATCTAACTTCAATAAGAACTTTTTTTGTAAATAATTATTTTGGTTTAACCAAAATAATGCCACATTTATGTTGCAGAGGTGGAATAATTTTAATAAAGTGGTAGCAAATCATATAGTAAAATTCCTTAAAGAAGGATAGTTACGCCTACCTTCTAATTCAGTAGATTGATGCTTTAACGTTGCATACTTATAATTTATAAAATATAAAACTTCTACTTCAGGATCACCGAAGTGAAGCATCATCGGGAGCGGTCAGTACTTGGGAGGGTGACCATTTGAGAACATTTAGCCTTTTCCTCCATTCAATTTTTATTTATTAAAGTCACTTCATTTAAAATTTAGAGTAAGCATTCAAGTTTAGTAAAGTGAAGAATTTACTCTATAAATTCTTCAATGGTCGGTTAAAAAGAAACAATATTCTTTCACTAGTTTCTTAAAAAATACTAGTATTTAGAAGGTAATTTAAAAAAGAGTTTAAAAACTCGCCTCAAGATGGATTGCATGTAAACTGGGTGAGTCTTACAGTTAGTTGAGAGCCAGCTAATAATAATAATAAAAAAGAACTTAAGCTAATGACAAACCTAACACTCAGTAATTAATTAAAAAACATTAACAAAACATATAAAAAAATACACTTATAAACTTAAGAAAAGGCGAAAGTTGTTTTTACTTGGGATAGATCTCTATTTAATATGACAGAGTTAAGAAAACTCTTTAGTTTAATACATATAAATATTTAGTAAAGTAAATATAAAACTTGCTCTAATAATTTAATATAGATTGCATTCCATAAAAACTTTGAATAATATTCTTAGAATGAATCAATTAAAGTAAATGAAATCTACAGAAACGCCCACACCAAAATACCTGTTCTATTACCAAAGTGAAGCATCATCGGGCGCGGTCAGTACTTGGGAGGGTGACCACCTTATAACACGGTTGGCAAACCTTTTTAATTTCCTTTGTGTTAATAACATCTATTAAATTTTTCCAAACTTCTGCTCATTGTAACGATTCCTTAATGAGTCCTTTCCTGCCAAACTAAGAAAAGCACAACTCTTTAAAAAAACAAACTAAATCTCCAAAGTCAAGCATCATCGGTCGCAGTCAGTACTTGGGAGGGTGGAAAACCTTTTTAATTTCTTTGCGGTAACAACAACATCTATTTAATTTTTAAGTCTATTTTATTATTTAGAGAAGATAAGAAACATAGTATGCTTTAAGTCCGCATGTAGTTAAGCTAACCGATGAAATGAATTGAATAAAAGTGGAAGAGCCAATCTCATGCATCAAAGTTGGTGAGCACAGCCTGGGAGGGTGATCGATGATCAATATAAATAAATAAGGCCTTTTTATTTTAGGAAACTTTTTAATTTTCTTTGTGCTAATCTATTAAATTTGAACTTTGCCAAACTTCTGCTCTTTCTAATGATTCTTTTCCTGACAAACTAAGAAAAGCAGAACTCGTTAAACTAATCTGAATAAATCACCAAAGTGAAGCATCATCGGGCGCGGACAGTAACTGGGAGGGTGACCGCATGAGTTTGCCTTTTTAATTTCCTTCCATTCAACGGTGATCTTAATTTTATTCATTAAATTCACTTATTTTAAAGTGATTATATTAGAATGTATATAATATTAGAATGGAGTAATTAAAGGAACAGGAATCTACAATGAACGGCCAGACCAAAGTCAAGCATCATCGAGCGCAGTCAGTACTTGGGAGGGTGACCGCCCAAACCATTCTATTTTTCTTTGTGTTAGCAACATCTATTTAATTTGTACTCTGCCAAATTTCTGCGATTATTCCAATGATTTGAAAGTCCTTTCCCGAGAAAATAAGAAGAGCTAAAATTGTTTACAGAAAAAAAAAATGCCCTAAAAGAATCATACTTGGACAAAATATTGTAGGTATAAGTCGATCGTGTGTGCCGATTATATAAAGTAGATCACGTGTGCGAATTCTGAGAAGTCGATCGTGTGTGCAGATTAATAGGGACTGTATACGTATTGCATTTTCGATTGAAAGGGACCGTATAAAAATTGCATTTCTGACTAAATATTTTTAAGATTATTTATTTTTATTGATTAGATATTAAATCAACATGTCTATCAAATAATATATCATATAATCAAAGTTAAACTCATTTGTATAGAGTTTTTAATGAGGAAAAATATTCATAAAGCAACTAAACCATATCTTCTATAAAATCAAATAGTTTTCTTCTTTTCCTTTTTAATCCTATAAAAATTGAGTTGCTTATCTATATACATACCCAATCAGCTGGGTATAAATAAGTTTAATTATCTGGTTATAAATGAATCTACAGTGTTTATAATTGTAAAAATTCAAATACCTTAGTTATCAAACAGTTTATTCAGTTGTAACAGTTCATGCGCAAATGTCATCATGCTTGCTGTTCCTGAGACCTTTCCATTTTGTCCTCTATAAATAAAAATGAAGAATACTGCTAATTACGTTCTGATAATACTGATAAATAGAAGGAATAGGTTCGGCTATGACGTATGGGTGTGTTAAAAATTGAATTCTTTTTAAAGTTATAATCCCAGACGAAAGTAATAATATTACTGATCAAGTAAGAAAATTATATTGATATTCATGCATTCTAATTTGTTGTAGAGTTACTATTAAACATTTCCAAAGTTATATTCATATGATAGTTAAGGTCTGGTGTCATTTTTATGTAGTCATTACAACTAGTTGTTACTGTTAATACCTATACTGCTATATTTAAATGATAATTAAGGTAGAAAATCACAAGTCCAAACTTTTTAATGCTCCAAATTGACTTTTAAAAATATTAATTATTCTAAAATTAGGTAACTAATGCAATTTTCTGAATTTCAGTTAAACTAGTTTCTTGTTAATACACTTAATAAACACTTTATTTCAATGGTTAAAAACTAGGTTCATACTTAAAGTGAAATTTAAAGATTCATTTCTAAATAAAGTTAAAACTATAGTTATATATGTTATCACAAGAAAAACGTGTTTGACCTTTCAAGGTGACTTCTGCTTATCTGAGATGATTAAGAAACTGTGGGGGTTCCTTTTATCATGCGTTCTTAGAAGTTGCATTCACTGTGTGTAAGATTGGCTTGCAATATCATCTCAGATCTAAGCAGTGAGAAGAAGAATTGCGTTTAAAAAGTAAAATTTGAAGTCTTCATAAGGTAAGCATTTTTATAAAGATAATTTCTCTAGAGTAATAGTTTATAAAATTGGTGCAATTGTTTTTTTAAACAAAAGTAAACAATATTAACTTTTCTGTAAATTGTGCGTAATCAAAATATTGTAGCCATGAATTTGTTCATTCCAGTCATGAAAGTAATTCAAGGTATAAAATAGCAAAAAGTGGTGTGATAATTTAATGATTCATTGCTAATATTAAAAAAAAAATGTGTATGTGAATAAATTCAACATGTTTTATTTCTCATTATTTACAGATAAATATGCTTTTTTTTTTAAAAAAAATATACTTTAGCCAATGGATAAAAGCTCAGAAATCACACAAGTTTATAACATTCAATTTATTTTAATACAGATTTTATTTCAATATGTATCCAAAACTGTTATACTCTTCATATGTAAGAAACAGAGTAAACAAAGATTTTTTAATACAAATTGAAAATAATTATTTTAAGTCTTAATTTTAATTAAAAAAAATGTGCGTAACCAAAAAATTGTAGCTATGAATTTAATAACAAATGTTATTTCAAAAATCTTCATTCCAGTCAGGCTGCACAATGGGCTATTGGCTGCGAAACATCCCTGAGGATGATCCGAAGACCTGCCATCACAATTTTGATCCTCTGCAGCTTCGGTAGCCCAACGACATGCACGCGAAGTAGAGGACAGTTTAACGAGGACCAATACCGCACACCCTCGGTCCCTTCGCAGACTGATCCCGCACCGTGTCTTAACGATCAGTCCACTGCGGTACTATATATGTTTGAGTTGCTATTTAATAAAAGCATTCTATTAACATTCATTGGTATATTTTATTTCAATAAATTCTGTTACAAAATTAGTGCGTAACTAAAATATTGAAATTCATAAATTTCATGAAAATTTTTATTTGAAAAATAATACACTAAGTAATAAACAGAGTTACTTTACTAATCTTAACATTTCAATATAAATAAAGTATTTCTGCTATTTTATTCGATTTCTCTATTAAAATTGAAGCATTTTTTTCAGTGATTTCCTTTAGAAATTAAATATTCAAAATAATTTATATGTGAAAAAATCTTTTATTACACTTTTTAACTTATACATAATCACAAGAACACCTTAAAGATTCTTCATAAAGTTGTTTAAAGGAAATTCCTCTAAAAGCATACTTCAGGTGCTTTTTACTTGTGCGTAACATATTTATATTCAATCAATAAAATAAGATTCAATTTAGAATTTCACAGGAAGCATTCTTTCTCAGTGATTGTCTATTCATTTAGAAAGCAAATAATATAAAGAATAGATTATTCAAAATAGTTATCCAATTGAACTTGTATGATTCCTTTCACTTGTGCGTAACATAGTTTTATAGCATTTAACAGAGACAACCTTTTATTGCAGTGATTGTCCTATTCATTATGTTCTGCTTATTTAATTAAACATATTCTCTATTATTATTGCTTTTACTTGTGCGTAGCATATAGTTTTGAAGCATTCAACCTTTTATTCTTTTTACTAGTAGAGCTTAACAATATATATTCCTTCTTTTCATTCAAAAAATTGCATTTATTTGTCTGAACAGAGTTACTTTACTAATGTGTGCTTAAGAAATAATCAAATAAGCCTTCTTACATAAATATGTTCTGCCAGGCGTTGTGTGTGTATTCTTTTGCTTAAAAAAGATAAATGTTCAACTAATAGCTTGTGCGTCACGTATTTATTTATATAATCCTTCTTTTCATTCAAAAAAGATACATAATTATGTTCTGCCGATTGAACATATTCTCTTATTCCTTTTACTTGTACGTAACACAGTTTTAAAGCATTTAACAGAGACAACCATTTATAATACATTTTATTTGTCTTTACAGAGGTACTTTTCTAATGTGCGCTTTAGAAATCATCCTTTTACTTAAGAATATATTCCTTGTTCTTTTGCTTAAAAAGGCTTTTACTTGTGCGTAACCTTTTATTTTCATTCAAAAAAAGATGTTACATAATTATGTTCCGTCCCCCTCCTCTTGTGTGTAATTGGTACGATTTTGAGTGATTGTCTTAACAGAGTAACAAGGAATATATTCCTTGTTCTTTTGCTTACACACCTTGTGCTGCTGCGTAGTTTACTAATGTGTGATGCTTCTTTAGAACAAAAAAAGATGTTACATAATTATGTTCTGCCGATCGCACAAGTAAAAGCTATTCTCCGTACCCCCTCCTCTGCCAGGCGTTGTGTGTAATTATAATAAGGTATTATATATATTCTTGTGCGTAACCTTTTATTTGAGTCTCTTTTCATTCAAAAAAAAAGATGTTACATAATTATGTTCTGCCGATCGCACAAGTAAAAGCTATTCTCCTTCCCCTTCCTCTGCCAGGCGTTGGTACAACGCCTGGCAGAGTAACCCCCCCCGAAAAAAATAGCTTTGGATGTGTGCGATGGGCAAAACACAATTATTACTACAGCACTAAGGTGCCTTATAATATTTAAATCTTTATTCAATTTTTTAAATCGGTGCGAACCATGTGCACTTACTTGCAATTCTTCAACAGAAATCTCTTGAACAACCCAATCATTTATAGAAAACTGAAAAAAAATAACATTTCTGAACTTCTAATTTAAGTTTTTTTAATAATAAAATTAAAATATTATAATAATATATAATAAGAAAACATAACATATAACTTATATGTTAATCAATAACTTGCAAAAAATAAAGTACTATATATTAATTAAACCAAATTTTCAACTTCTAATATAAAATTTTTAATTATTATTAATAAAATTAAAATTTAATTATTATATAATAAGAATATATAATAAATAACATTAATAAATAACATTAATAAATAACATTAATAAATATTTAAAAATCTATAAAATAAGAATATTTATTAAATTTATTTAAAGAATTAACACTTTTAAATTAAACTAATTTTATAATAAATTTAAACAAAAAGTATATCAAAAAAATTAACAAAGTCCAGAAAAGTGAAGAAAAATTTCAAAGTCCCCAAGGCGGGACCCCTCTCGGTGCCAATGCGGCAAGAGTCCGACAAGCAATCACGCTACATCGCTAAATTTCCTCGGAAGGCCGAATGCTATGCGGACGACTGCCGCTGTTTTCGGAGGCGAAACGATTTGGGTCAAGAATTAAATGTGTTCGTCCCTATATATGTGAGGCGATACATGCGCGTCTCATCGACGCGCGCTTCCGTCTCTACACGGACGGGAGCTGCCGCACTGAAAACCGAAGGTCTCGGCTGTTCAGCGAGTAGCTCGGACGGCGTTCTGTTGCCGCTAAGAGTTGCTGAAGCGTAATAGTAGAAGAATTAAGGCGTTTTCTGCAGTTTCGTCCGTCAACACTCTCGACGGCAGAGAACTCTCGCCTCCCGGCGAAGATGCCGGCGAGGACGAAGTGAGTCTCGAACCGACTGGAAAAAAGAACTCTTTACCTTTGCAACTTGAAAGTGGACCCGGCCATAGTGCCGGGCCCGGCGTCCTCACAACGAGGATGCGCAAAATATAAAAGGATTCGAAAGAATTCTTAAAAAGAGTAAAAGATACCTGGTTGATCCTGCCAGTAGTCATATGCTTGTCTCAAAGATTAAGCCATGCATGTCTAAGTACATGCCGTATTAAGGCGAAACCGCGAATGGCTCATTAAATCAGTTATGGTTCCTTGGATCGTACCTTACTACTTGGATAACTGTGGCAATTCTAGAGCTAATACATGCAGCAGAGCTCCGACCCCCTTCGCGGGGGGGACGAGCGCTTTTATTAGACCAAAACCAATCGGGGGGCATCATACCTCCCGTCTCACGTGGTGACTCTGTATAACTTTGGGCTGATCGCACGGGCTCGTCCCGGCGACGTATCTTTCAAGTGTCTGCCTTATCAACTGTCGATGGTAGGTTACGCGCCTACCATGGTCGTAACGGGTAACGGGGAATCAGGGTTCGATTCCGGAGAGGGAGCCTGAGAAACGGCTACCACATCCAAGGAAGGCAGCAGGCGCGCAAATTACCCACTCCCGGCTCGGGGAGGTAGTGACGAAAAATAACAATACGGGACTCTTTTGAGACCCCGTAATTGGAATGAGTACACTCTAAATCCTTTAACGAGGATCCATTGGAGGGAAAGTCTGGTGCCAGCCGCCGCGGTAACTCCAGCTCCAATAGCGTATATTAAAGTTGTTGCGGTTAAAAAGCTCGTAGTTGGATCTCAGTTCCAGACGGGCGGTCCGCCTACCGGCGGCCACTGCCCGGTCTGAGCATTGCCGCCGAAGCTGTCCGATGATCTTTACCGGTTGTCGCTCGGTTTCGGCAATTTTACTTTGAAAAAATTAGAGTGCTCAAAGCATGCGCGACGCATGGATAATGGTGCATGGAATAATGGAATAGGACCTCGGTTCTATTTTGTTGGTTTTCGGAACACGAGGTAATGACTAAGAGGGACAGACGGGGGCATTCGTATTGCGACGCTAGAGGTGAAATTCTTGGACCGTCGCAAGACGAACTACTGCGAAAGCATTTGCCAAGAATGTTTCCATTAATCAAGAACGAAAGTTAGAGGTTCGAAGGCGATCAGATACCGCCCTAGTTCTAACCATAAACGATGCCAGCCAGCGATCCGGCTGTGTTCCTCAAATGACACGCCGGGCAGCTTCCGGGAAACCAAAGCTTTTGGGTTCCGGGGGAAGTATGGTTGCAAAGCTGAAACTTAAAGGAATTGACGGAAGGGCACTACCAGGAATGGAGCCTGCGGCTTAATTTGACTCAACACGGGGAAGCTTACCTGGATAGGACACAGGAAGGATTGACAGATTAAGAGCTCTTTCTTGATTCTGTGGAAGGTGGCATAAGCAGGCGGTTAAAAATAGAAAAAAAAACTGAGTAAACATATAAATTAAGAAGGTTATTAAATCAAGAGAAAATAACACATATAAGTTCATTGTAGTTAAACCTATTATTTAAGACTAAGTAAAACCTAATTACAATAAACTAAAGATTAAATAAAAATCACAAAATATAAAAAATTTAATAACTAAAATCGGAATATAATTAGTACCTAACAATCAGGAAAAAAGAAATAAAAAAAAACTACAAAGATTACTTATTAATTAAAATTAAGAAACAGAATTGATTGTTAAATTAAGTGCTAAAATAAATACTGAAACACAGGACAAGGCGGGATGAAATGATCAATTAAAAATAAAAATGAAAAAATTCCATATCTAAAATTTGAAAAAATTTCTATATCTTAAAATTGAAAACAAAATGAAATTATTAATTAAGTAAGAAATTTATTGTGAATGAAGGGAAAAAAACAACAAAACGTAGTAAAATCAGCAACATTTTATTTATAAAAAGAGATAAAAATCTTTGTAAAATAGTCTACCTTTAGTTATAAAAAATTGTATGCTTACATTGATGGGTAATACTGCACCTCTGAGGAATTAGAATTTATTCTATTAAAAAGTTTTGTGTCTCGTATAGACACTAAAGGAACTAAAATAATAGACCATAAATAATTTTGTTCCTAATAATTTAAGTATTGTCTGAAATTATAAAACAATAATATGTCACATAAATCAAAGGTAATGAAAATTGGATGCAAATATGGATTTATATTTATATTATTAAACAGGGAATAATGAATAGTGATTATGTAGAATAGTCAAATATCCGTAAAAATAGATCACCACCTACCCAGTGATCAAACATCATCTAAAAAAAAAAACATCCTAAAAATAGGCATGGGCGTTGTAAGAAATTTCATATCGTAAAAAATCGTCAGTCAGACATCGCGAAACACCGTTAGACTTTTGTTAATTACTTATTTAAAATAATAAAGTTTTATTTAATGGCCAAAAAGTTTTAATGTAAAAACAAATGTAAATTTATTTATTATAATATTATTATTTTCATTTTTGAAAATGAAATACACTAAAGATTTTAATGTTTAAGAATAATACATACTATCTAATCTAACAAATTATTAAACGTACACATGTTGAAGGAATTATAAAACATATTCTATATTTAAGAGTACTAGTGTTAAATTATTGAAAAGCGTTAAAATATTGATTAACATTTTATTTAACTTAAAAAAATTTAGTCATTAATTAGAATTAAACAAATTAAAAAAAAAAAAAAAAAATATGACAAAGTATAAATTACTTAAATACAAAATATTAAATTGTATCTCTTTTTAAAAAAATCAATAAAGATTATTTTTTTTTCATTCATGATTTCTTTTCATTGATATATTAACGAAAATTTAAGATAACAGCGATTGCACAGCAATCGCCAAGTATCGGTAGGTCTGCTGAAAATAATTCACAATGTTAAATCTTGACAAAAAAAAAAAAAAAAATAGTGACGAAATAATGTGCAACGATCACTAAGTAGCAAAGGTCTCACTGAAAATAATTTACTTGAAACTTTATATCCTGTCGAAATAAAACGCACAGCATTAACAAAATAAGTCCTGTTAAAAATAATCTTCAAAAATCGTAAAATCTTAAGATCAAAAATGGCACATAAAGAAACTATATATCGCATTCTAGATTTCAACGCTGATCCTCGCTCTTTGTTATTCAACATCACAAAACGAACATCATCTTTGTAGCTGAATATGTAATTAACATCTTCGCAGGTAGACGAAATCAAAATAGTCTTTGTCAGCGTGGTGATAGTATTAGCATAGGCAGGAATCCTCGCATGTTAAACTGCGAGCATCGTTTTAGATCAGATTCCTGATCCATAGCCTAAAATAAAAGTAATTTTATCGGCGGCCTGCCGATAGTTTCATAAAAAGCCAATAATACGCAATATATACATTTAAAAATGTCTTAAGAATAGTGCTCGTTAAAATTGCTGCATCATAACAAAAATAAAAGTTCTATTTTTTTTTTTTTAAATGGGAAAGCCAAACAGAGCTAGAAACAAAAACCGTTTTCAATTAAGAAAAGTTTAAAGTTGAAAATGACTAAAAAGGAGGCTCTTTAAAATATGCTATCAAAATAATAATAATAAAAAATTCTAATTCTCTGTATAACTTTAAAAGAAAAGGTGGATATAAAATATATCAGGAATATTGTAAAAATGCCACACTATAAAAAAAAAACTGCAAACATTGCACTCTTTTTTAAACAAAAAGTGTCAATGATAAAACGACTAAAGTGACTTTCCTGATTAAAATTATACTTCGCCGAATATTCGTAATATCCCTAATATTAAAAAATAGAGTAATTTATAAAATTCAATTTCAGAAGAAAATATAATACATACAATGAAAAAATCCACTTTGCCTTGTGACGATCACTAGATGCTGTTAGCCATTCCTTATATTAAGTGTCCATAAATTATTAAAAACACACTTTCCTGGAATTCCTAAAAATTGAAGAATCAAAGCTACAACGTGTGCTATCAGAAGAATTGAAATTCTTGAATCCTATGAATGTAAAAGGTGATAGACTTATCTTTATTCTTTTGGGCCCGTCACAGCAAAACAAAAAAGTTATAGTGTAGCTAGATTAAAATCAAATAGAAATGATCCAAAATTTTTGGTTGAAATATAGGCGTTAATTACAATTATGGCCGCACATTTTCGATTCCAGATACAAGAATGATTTAATAGTGAAATTTGCTTGTTGAAGTTTTGGATATTTGGGTCAGATTTATTTTGGGAGATTATTGAGTGCAATAGTAGTAATGCAAAGAATGTTCCTAGAATTCTGGAAACGGTGGTCAACTGACTATCTTTCCTCTCTTCAGAGGCATCCCAAATGGCTCAGAGTAAAGAGAAATCTTGCTGTAAATGAACTGGTGCTAAGATGATTTAACAGCATTGAAGTTGGGTCTTGTGCTAGAGCCCTTTTAAGGAGCAGACGGTAAAATCAGAGCGGTAAGGTTAAAAACTGTAACTAGAGAGTTAAAACTGTTTAAAGTATTTTTGTTCCTCATTAAAATATGTTGTACGAAAGGGGTGTTTGGTTCAGTTATTTAGTAACCAACTAGTACACAGTAGTCTAAAATGGCAGCTGTTTCCTCCTCGCTGTTCTTTCTAAAAAGTCACTCTTCTCTGACAATGCTGCATATGTTTTAAAAATTTCTTGAAGTATTTGTAGAACATAAATAACAACTTTTACATATTTTAAAATAATTAATAGATGATAGCTATTAAATGGAAAAATTTATAAATGATTATAATCAATTACATAATTAATAATAGTTAATTCAAAACATAAGACAAATATAAAATTTAAAGGACTAAATAAATAAAACTAATGTAAAACTTTTTTAAGCATTTAAATACAATAATTACCTAAAAATCTCTAACAATCATCTAACTTTCGCTTTTGGGTCATTTCACTTAACACACTAAAAGAATGTGGCTCAAGAGGGCGCCTGATTTGGCGCGATGAACGATTCACAGTCCACACAGGTGGATAAGACAGTGCCTTCCTCCAGAAGGTTCAAAACTCCCTGCATCCCCTTGGTGTAAGGACCAGGAGGCAAGATTGCTCAGGAGTCATGCTCGCAGCAGACGAATCTGCAGAAGACCCCAAAACTCATTTCCATCACACTTCAGCCTCTCATGCTGTCATCACTAAGTAGACAAGAATTTCACTTTCGGTGAGGCAACCCCCATCTGTGTCGAGAAGGGAACGTTGCGTTTGTAAACGCTCGTTGAACCTCACATATGAACGATGCTGCAAATTTCGTTTCGTTTTTTTTAATGCCCTTAGTCACACGCTAAGAGGCCGAGATTTTCACTTTCGGTGAGGCAACCCCCATCTGTGTCGAGACGGGAGCATTGCGTTTGCAAACGCTCGTTGAACCTCACATATATGAACGACGCTGCAAATTTAGATTTTTTTAATGCTCTTAGTCACACGCTAAGAGGCAGAGAATTTCACTTTCGGTGAGGCAACCCCCATCTGTGTCGAGAAGGGAACGTTGCGTTTGTAAACGCTCGTTGAACCTCACATATGAACGATGCTGCAAATTTCGTTTCTTTTTTTTTAATGCCCTTAGTCACACGCTAAGAGGCCGAGATTTTCACTTTCGGTGAGGCAACCCCCACCTGTGTCGAGACGGGAGCATTGCGTTTGCAAACGCTCGTTGAACCTCACATATATGAACGACGCTGCAAATTTAGATTTTTTTAATGCTCTTAGTCACACGCTAAGAGGCCGAGATTTTCACTTTCGGCGAGGCAACTCCCATCTGTGTCGAGACGGGAGCTGCAAATTTCATTTTTTTTTTTTTTTTATGCTCTTAGTCTAAGAGGCCAAGAATTTCACTTTCGGTGAGGCAACCCCCATCTGTGTCGAGACGGGAGCATTGCGTTTTTAAACGCTCCTTGTACCTCACATATAAATAACACTGCAAATTAAATTTTTTTTACATACATTGTACTTCTTATCAATAACAAGTTAGTTTTACAAGAGGCAAATAACCCCCTAATAGGAAGTCAATAATAATTCGACATGACGTCAACTCATGCACAGAATAATGCTAATAATCAGTTATATGCACTAATGTAATTTTTTAACAGAACTATATTATTCACCTTTTTATCATTTTGAAAAAAGTACAATTATTTTAACATGACAAAATGAAATATGAAAACTTTGAAAGAATTGTAGACAAAATAATTATCAAGCAAATGAAAAATAATTAAGGAATAATAATTAAATGAATAATAATGATATTCAATTCAAATACAGTCGAACCCCGCTATAGTGAACCTGGGATATAGTGAGCACTCGGCTGTAGTGAACTTTTTTAGCCGTTCCGTCCATATTCCTATTTAAATAATGTTATTTTTAACGCTTATAGTGAACAGCTTAGAACTTGGAAACTCGGTTATAGTGGACTCAAATTTCATTTCTTTAAATATCTTTTTCAGTCCTCCATCTTTAAACTTGTTGGGACTGAAAATGAATGCATTCCTATAAAAAAGTGTCACATTTCACTCCTTTATGCTTATCACTTTTAACAATACTGTAATAAATGTCAGACAGATCATTTATCTTATACTCCCCCCTCCCTGACAGACCTCACTTTGTCTCTTTCCCCCCAAGCCTTCTCTACAACTAGAAAACTTGGCCACCTGCTGAATTTTTGGAATTTACTTATCTGTTCAAACCATATTCTTTACAAATCACCCCTTGACAATCAAGAAGGGGAACAATTTAACTCATTCTACAGCTGCTCTCTTCATATTCCTACATTATCTATTTGAGACAAGATTTTTATTTCAAAAGCAGTGAAAATGGCAAATTCTCTAAAGAGAAAAGCGTTTTCGATAGAGGACAAAGCTAAAATTGTAAAGCGTATTGAAGATGGAACCAATCAATCGGCACTGTGTAAGGAATTTTCCTTGTCAAAATCTACAGTTTCAAACATTCGGAAAAATCGAAGTGCAATTCTTGCGGCATACGACAAAAACATGGTTTCATCGAAAAGACTGCGTGGAGCTGAAAGAGAAAATGTAGAGGATGCTTTGTTAAAATGGTTCAAAATCTTGTTCAAAATGTAAAAATCTTGCATTTCTTGCACATTGTAGATAAGCAAATTGATGAACTCTATTTAAAATCAAATTGTGTTCAAACTAATATTTAGCGACGTAAATACTTTTTTCATCAATTTTTGCTTTATTATCAGTTAATTAGTTAATAATTTTTTATAGAACCTATGTAAAATTCCAAACCCAATTTTCAATCATTCAACTGTCTTATGCAAAAAATATTCTTCAAAAAATTTGGATGTAGTGAACCATCGGTTATAGTGGACACATTACTGAGTCCGCAGACGGTTCACTATAGGTTCGACTGTACTATTATTTTTAACAATTTATCTACAATATAGAGAATTAATCAGAATAAATCCTTCAAAGTGCATGTACAAGAAATAGAAATTATTTGTGTTTCAACATAGCAATAGGAGCATTTTTTAAACCATTGTAACAAACACATTGTTGCAAACAACATTGTATTTCATTGTTATGATACTTTATTAATATAAGCATTTTTTAAACAATAAACATATTGTTGTGAACAACAACAGTACTTTATATTTATATTAGTACAATGTCAATAAATAATGTTTTTAGGCAATTGTTTAGAAAACAATGTAATTTATTGCTAAGTCTTTGTTATAACATTAGAAGTGTTTACATTAATTTTGTATTGTTGCATAGAGAGACTGGTCTAACATCTTTTTCGAGTTTGATGCCTTTGCTTAGGTGTTAAGTGCAGTTTTTAATTGAAAAAAGTAATTTTTTTTATTCAGTTCAAATTTTAAAATGATTTCAAAATTGTGTGAATATGTATTGCAAGATTTAGATTTTAAATTAACAGAATATGAATCCTGATATGTGGCTTTTAAATTCGATTCAATAATCGATTTCAAAAATACAAATCACAATGCGTAATTTTTAGATCGTGTAGATACGAATCTTAATGTCTAATTTTTAAATCGCGACGAGTAAAAACGAAAATCAATGTCTGATATTAAAATCAGGCAAAAAAGAATCAAGATATTGACACTTTCTGGACTTGAGATTTCTAAAAGGCTTGTTTGTATTATTTTTGCATCATAAATAAAAATATACAAGATTAATTAAATGAGCAAATAAATATTTTCCCTACAAATCTTTTTGTTAACCACTATTTTCTTTTATAATTTGGTTTGCTTTTGCACCAGCAAACACGAAGCAGGGGGCATCTGAATTATGAAGCTATCTGGCGGGTGGTCAAAAATAAAGAGAGAATGGAAAACAGAAAAGTCTTTTCATAAGATAAAAAATAAATAAAGAAATAAATAAAATTTCATACAGAAAATTGACCTTTACACTAATAAATCAAATCAACATTGTGCACCTATACAATGTTGAAAAACAGTAATTTGTTCTAGGGATGTTGTTGGCGCATGCGCTCCATTCGCTAGTGTAACGAGGAAGAGGGGAAAAATTATTCTCCTCTGAGACTCGATAAACTTTAGATGTGGATAACTACTTTAACCCTTTCGAAATCCACAATATCTCCAGCTGTTGTTATTTTTATACATTATGTTTTTGTTATCAATAAAAGACAAAAAGTGCAGCTGGTGGTCCGTCGCTATTTACTAAAATATCAAGCGTGTTGGTTTTAGGCCGACATTATCTGGCACGTCGAGCACACGAATCAAAATACAACTATGGATACAATAGCCAAACTAATTAAAGCAAAAATTTCCTTGAAAGGAAATATTACTCGAATACAAAACTTTGTCCATAGTATATCTGAAGATATTCCTAATACTACCATACTTGAAGTGAAAATCGAAAAAGGTCGAACAATTACAAACTATAATTGATGAATTAAAAGTGCACTCCTTCGGTCTTGAAAAAATCAATGATCAAGAATTGGAAGAATTCGAAAAAGACATTGAACAATGTGAATCTCGCCTAGAAGATTTGGAGGTAAGCCTCAAACTTTTAATTGATTCTAAAAAAGTAACTGTGTCAACAGTAAACGATGCTAAACAAATTAATCAAACTGAAAATATAACTAACACAAAAATTCCACCTATTATACTTCCAACATTCTCGGGAAGATATGAACACTATAGTACCTTTAAAAACCAGTTTGATGACTTAATCACCTCTAATGATCGACTGACTCAGTCGCAAAAACTTTATTATTTAAACTCATGTCTCTCAAATGAAGTAAAAGAATTTGCTTCCACATTTGACACATCCGCCTTGATGAGTCGGTGGTCAGAAGAAGCCTTTCACACTTATCCAGTCGATATTCCTATAAACTTAGGAACTAATAATGCTGAGGTATTAGGCATGGCGTGGCAAACTGAAGATGATTGCTTGATATTAGAAACAAAGGGTATTTTAGAATTCGTTTCAAACTGCCGAAATACCAAAAGAGTTCTTCTGCAAACCATCGGGAAGATTTTTGATCCAATGGGATTACTTACTCCCTTCACAATACGGATGAAATGCCTCATTCAAAAACTTTGGGAAAAGAAAGTTTCGTGAGATGAGAATCTCCCTCCCAGCATTATGGAAAGTTGGAAAAATTGGTGTAAAGAGTTACCGCTCCTGGGAGAACTTAGAATTCCAAGACTTGTGCTAGATTCTAACAGTAAAGAAAATGGTGACGTCGTAGAAATTCATGTTTTCTGTGATTCCTCGAAACTTGCATACGGAGCTACCATTTATGTGAAACTTAAAATACAAGGCAAAGTGTATGTGAATTTCGTTACTTCGAAAAGCAGAGTTGCACCACTAAAAGGAGTTACGTTGCCTCGACTTGAGCTTCTGGGAGCCTTAGTAGCTGCACGTCTGAGTTCCAAAGTGCTGAAAATCATCAATCAGAAAAGACAGTGCACAGTGTTCTATTGGACCGATTCAAAATTAGTTTTGTTTTGGATTAGAGGATCTCAGAAAAAATGGAAACAATTTGTCGCTAATCGTGTTCGAGAAATCACTAAGCTGACTGATCCTAATACTTGGTTTCACTGCGCCGGTAAAGAAAATCCCGCAGACTTGTTGACAAGAGGTCTCAGTGCTGAGTCGCTTCTACACAGCAAAAAGTGGTGGCACGGTCCTTCATTTTTGTTGTCTGATGAACTTGTGAGTGAATAAGACTGTCCAGTGCCAAATGAAGAAGAATATTTACATGAACTAAAATACAATAACTCAGTAGATACTATAGTCCTGAGTTTAAATCATGACAAAACTTTTTTTGATAATCTGATTAATCGTAGTAATAGATTTGTAACTATAGTTCGAATTTGTAGTTATCTTTTCAGGTACATTCATAACTTGAGAAATCCAGAGAAAAGGATTCTTGGTCCTCTGAAACTGGACGAATTGTCTAATGCTGAAAGGTATCTAATTTGCTGCGTGCAGGAACAAGAGTTTCCTAGAGAATTAGCTGCTCTTAAGTCGGGAGGTAGCGTTTCCAATAAAAGCAAGATCTTTAACCTATCACCTATTCTAGATGAAGGAGGGTTATTGAGAGTGGGTGGCAGACTAGAAAATTTTCAATTATCGTACTCTAGTAAACATCCCATTTTACTACCTTCTAAATGCGAGTTAAATGAAATAATCGTTAAATACTATCATGTTAAGTATCTTCACGTTGGTGCGCAACATCTACTTTTTCAGGTTAGACAAAAATATTGGCCCATTCATGGTAGGAATTTGTGCAAAAAAATCGTGCACAGTTGCGTAGTTTGCTATAAAGCAAATCCTAAAGAGTATAATCAAAAAATGGGTAATTTGCCAAAAGAAAGAATAACACCTGATAAAGTTTTCAGTTCTACTGGAATAGATTTATGCGGACCATTCTTTATAAAAAATAAATATCAGAGGAAAGGTCCTGAAATTAAAATCTACGTTTGTATATTCATCTGTTTAGTAACAAAGGCTATAAGCTAGTCCAGATGCAGAAGAATGCAAGCAAGCTATTAAAGAAGGGCTGGAAAACTTAAAAATAGTAAAATGCAAATGGGTCTTCAAAAGAAGATTTGATGATAAATCCACTTAGATGGACAAGTGATACAAAGCAAGACTAGTTGCTCATGGATATACCCAAGTAGAAGGAATAGACTATAAAGAAACATTTTGTCCAGTAATAAAATCAAAGTCTATTAGGACATTATTGGCATTTTCAGTTGAGCAAGATTGGCAAGTCCACCAGCTGGAAGTTACAGCTGCCCACTTAAATGGAAAATTTGATGAGCCAATTTTCATGGAACAGCCACAGCTAAATCTAAATGAAAGATCATATGAAGAAGTTTGTATGGTATCCACCAGTTTGGTAGAGAGTGCAATCTATGTCTAGATGGTCACTTGAAATCAGTTAACAAGATCAAAAGCAGATCCATGTGTTTACTTCAATAAGGAAATAGAATTGATCGTTGCAGTTTATGTGGAAGAACATGAGAATGGAAAACATACAAATCTTTTTATCTTATGGACGGAAAAAATAAAATGAAATATTCAGACTTAGACTGAAGATAACGAGGCAACAGATAACGAGGCTAAAAAAATAAATAAATCTAACAATCAACATGCTGCACAATTTAATATTAAAATAACAAATAATTTCAGAAACAAACTAAGAATGGAAACATAAAAATCTGTTCCTCTCCCAGAAAAAAATAACTTTTTTAGTCAATTCAAGCTTAGCCAAATAAACTATTCAGCAATTTGAACCAATACAATCCCAAGATGATATTAACAAAATCTAATGCAACTGAGAATTGAACTCATAAAAAGAAGGTTGATCAGGTTGGAAAAAATATAAGAAGTTCTCATGTATGCTTAGCCTAATGAAGAAAATCAGCATTTTGAACCTATACAATCTCGGCGACATTCAAATTCTGAGGCAACTCATAATTGAATTCATAAAAAGAACCTATGCAATCTCGAGGTGATATTTAGAAATACCAATGTCACTGATAAGTGAACTCCTGTCTATAAATATGCAAATAATCAGCAGCTGCACCAATATAATATTGAAATATAGGGAATAAGTACTTTGCAAGAACAGACTGACAATGGAAAATATACCAAAGTCTGTTATTCTTATTGAAAAAATTAATAATTTTTTCAATCTCAGACTAAAGAAACTAGTCAGAAATTTGAACTAAGACAATCTCAAACTGATATTAACAAATTCTAATGCAACTGGTAATCGAACTAATAAAAATATAAGCGCACAAAAAAATATTATAGTTTGACATGAGACCAATTGCATGACATGAGCAAAAGAATGCTAATAATCAGCATGCTGCACCAATATAATATTGAAATAATGGTAGCAAATTATTTGCAAGAAAACGTCAGAATGGGAAACATGCAAAAATCTGTTCATCTCAAGAGAAAAAAAAATTCAATTCGGGCTTACTCTGATTAAACTGAGCAACAATATTCAACTACACAATCTAGACAGGATATTTATAAATTCTAATGCAACTGATTATTGAACTCACAAAATGGTCCATCTGACAGAAAAAATATTATTTGGAATGAGGCCAACTCATGCTTAAGAGCTTAAAATAATCTGAGTGCAACAAGATTATATTAAAATGATAGTAGCAAATAATTTGTAAGAACAAAATAAAAATATAAAACGTACCAAAGTTTATTCATTAGAGGGAAATAAAATTACTATTTTTTAAATTCATGCTTAAGAGACTAGTCAGAATTTTGAACAAATGACATCTCTAGCTGATATTTAAAAATTCTAATGCAACTGGTAATGGAAGTCATAGAAAAGGCCCATACGATTAGAAAAAATATTATAATTTTATTTGAGACAGCCGCATGGCATGCGCTAAAGAATACTAATAATCAGCATGTAACATGATTGGCGCTAACGTACGCTACGGAACGATGTCTCGCCGAAATGGAATGCGGTTGAAAGATTTGTGCAGGCGTTGAATAGAACAATGCGAAAAACACCCTTTTGCATAATAAGCAGCTAAAATCAACACGGTGAAGAAAAAAATCTAATTTTCGAAAAAGGAAAATTAAGCACTTTTTAAAAACGCTACACACCGTGTTTAAAGTAAATTGAGGCTTAGGGAAATTAAACTAATCAGCAATGTTGAGCGACACAATCTTGATGTGATATTCATAAATTATAATGCAACTGATAACTGGACTCACACAAATGAAGGTCCATCTGATGCCAAAAAATATAATAATTTGAAATTAGGTCAATTCATGCCTAAGAGAATGCAAATGGTCAGAGTGCTGAGGCAATACAATACTGAAATAAAAGTAGCAAATAATTTGTAAGAACAAATCAAGAATATAAAACAAATCAATGTCTATTCATCAGATGGAAAAAAACGATTTTTTTTTATTTTTTTATATAGTCTGTCCTAGTCATAATGAGGCCAATGAGCCAATTTTTTTATTTGAAACTACCAAAATGTGAAATTGGAAAATTACAAACTGAATTTCTTGGTTTTATACTTAGTAGAGATGGTTTGAAACCTGGACCACGTAAAGTAACAGCTATTGAAAAATTTCCAGTTCCAACAAATATGCATGACATCCAAAGATTTTTAGGACTTACTAGTTTCTTTAGAAGATTTCTTCCAAAGTATTCTCTCAAAGCAGCATCTGAACTTACAAAAAAGGATGCAAAGTTTGTTTGTACAAAAGAGCAAGGCCTTCGAAGAACTTAAAAGTAATCTTATTAAAGCGCCTATTCTAGCTTATTATGATCCACAAAGTGAAACTGAGGTGCATTGTGACGCAAGTTCTATTGGATTGGCCGGAATATTGTTTCAACGAGACAATAAAAAGAATTGGAGAATTGTGTATTGCGTTAGCAAGAAAGCTATGGAAACTGAACAAAAATACCATTCAAGTAAATTAGAGTTGATGTCAATTGTATGGACATTAGATAGATTAAAGTTAACTATAAACAGACGAAAAAGTTCTGATGATGCAAAATTCCGACATTGAACTACATAAATTAATAGAGATATTCAAGAAAAATGATGATGATAGATACGAAGTTTAAAAAAGAATGATCGAAGGATATGTTTTAAAGCAGAATAAGGTTTATAGAAAACACAAGGTTAAAGATAAAGAAATTTTATTATATGTTATACCTAAGGCAATGAGAAAAAGTCTAGTAGTTAGATTCCACAATCTCATGGGACATTTTTCAGTTGATCGAACTGTTAGTAAAATAAAAGAATTATATTGGTTTGCCTCTATGAAACGTTACGTAAGAAGACATATTTCGATGTGTTATGAATGTTTGCTGAATAAAGTAACAGGAGGAAAACAGCAGGGATTATTGAACCAGATTGCAGCAGGGAAACGTCCATTTTCTATCATTCACGTTGATCACTTAGGTCCTTTTGTTATAACTTGTAGAGGAAATCAAGAAGTACTCGTAGTAATAGATAATCTAACCAGATTTGCCAGACTTACACCGCTGAAAAGTACTTCAACTCAAAATGTACTGAAAGCTTTACAGAATTTCATCAACGAATTTGGATTACCCGATAGGTTGATAAGTGATCGAGGGTCATATTTTACTTCGCATCAATTTGAAGAGTTCTGTGCCACAAATCGAATTAAGCATACTCTGAACTCTACAAAGCATCCTCAAGGGAATGGTATGGTGGAACGAACTCACAGAACCTTACTATCTACAATTTCTACAACTATGGAAGATCCAAAACACAAAGATTGGGACTTGAAAGTTAAAGAGGCCGAAGGCAATTTAAATAATGCAGTTAATAAAACAACCAACAAAACTCCATTTCAAATGCTACATGGTCACTTACCTAGATTTTATGAGTAAATTGGCATATGATGATGAAGCTAAAGAATATAATGATCCTGAAGAAGTGCGTAAGAAAGCGATTCAGATAATAAAAGAAAAACAGAAAAAGATGAAATCTTATTATGACAAAAAAAGATGTAAAACACTCAACTACGTTAAAGGTGAAATAGTGGTCATGAGTAAAACACCTCAAGCAACAGGTCAACCTTTGAAAACTCAGCCGCAATACAGGGGGCCATTGATAATAACTCAAGTATTACCAGGTGACACCTACAGAGTAACTCAGTTACTAGAAAAGGAAAAGGGACACTTTTTCAGAACTACAGCCCATGTGAGTCAACTAAAACCTTGGAGAATTCATTCAGACTCTAGTGATTCCAGTGACACTGAACAAGAATTTTGAACTTCATGAACTTAACTGAACTTTTATTATACTAAATTAAACTTTAAATAAAAAAAAAAAAAATCTGAACTTTTTACAGTATTTTCCTTGATATGTAGTGTATCACTGAGCACTAATAATTTCTTTTTATTTTTATAAGTAGGTTAGAAAAAGTAAGAAAGTTGTTTAATTTCTAAAATTTTGTAAATTGTGAAGTTTAAGTAGTTTGAAGAATTGTAAGTATGTTTATTTTCATTTTGTGGTATTTTTAAATAACTTGTATGTATTGTGATTGTGTTTAGTTATTAATATTGTTTGTATTAATCAGGAGATTAATCGGTCAGTCTGGCCGAATGTTAACACTAAGCTTTAATTTTATTAAAATTTAAAAAGAAAATGATTGGCCACCAGATGGCAGTAGCAATTATGTGTAGAGAGGGGGTAGGTGCAAGCGCGAAGTAAGCCTGATGTGCAGAATGATGCAACGATTCAATGTCTGTAAATACTATTGTTTGTAAATAAATTATTAATATGTTATAACTTTAAAACTCTTACTTCCTCCTCCCCCCAACCGAGCTACTCGATACATGACAAATGGTATAGACTTGCCAACAATATGTTCAACTGATTTAAAAAAAAGAAAGCTATTTTTAAAAATCCATTAAAACTTTTCCTAATTAAACAAGTCAGCATTTTGTATAAATACAATCTTGATCTGGTTTTATAAATTCGGAAGTAACTGATCATTGAACTCATGAAAATGACGTTTCACCTGATGGCAAAAAATATAATAATTCAAAATGAGGCCAACTTATGCTTAAGAAAATGCTAATAATCAGCATTCTGCAAAAATATAATATTAAAATAAAGGGAGCAAATAATTTGCAAGAACAAACTGAGAATGGAAACCATACAAAAATATGATCATCTTGAGGAAAAATAAAAATTTTTATAGAGTCAATTCAGGCTTAGTCTAATGAAATGAATCAGTTTTGTGCACTTATCCAATATGGACATGATATTTACAAATTCTAATGAAACTGATAATTGCACTATTAATATGTTATAAGAACAGAACATAAGTGTTAAGAACACCAATCTGATGGCAAAAAAGATAAATATTTGACATAAGGCCTAAAAATTGCCTATAAAAATGCTAATAATCAGCATGCTGGTCCATATAATATTGAAATAAATGGAACAAATAATTTGCAAGAACAAACTGAATGGAAAACATATAAAAATATGTTCATTAGATGGGAAAAAAATAAAAAATTTTATACTGTCAATTCTTGCTTATTAGCCTAATGAAACTACTCAGCATTTTAAAATTATACAATCTCAACTTGATATTTACAAATTATAATGCAACGGGAAATTGAACACAAGGAGAAGCAGGTGAATCTGAATATAATTAGACCAAAGACTAACTCATGCTTAAGATAATTTTTGAAAATAATAATAAGCTACTTGTGAGTGCCGATGGATGCTAATACTAATTACTGATTTTAAATGTTGAAAAAAATTGCTTTTTAGAAGATTATCCAAATCACCATTATTTATAATCTTAAATGAAAAACGTTATTAGTTATATTCTTAAATGATTCCTCAAGAAAATTTTAAAATTTTTGGCTAATGAGGGCAAGTGTAGAGTTTAGAGGGCAAGGCAGAGTTTAATGTTATGTAAGAAAAAAGACGAATAACTCTGGTGACCTTCTCAGGATCGGTTTCATGATAATTGTGTGCAATTTTTTACAAGGTGTTTATAAAAATGTGTACAACAAAGATACAGACATATAAAATGATTTTCATAACACTATATATAAATATCAAATCAACACATGGATTTATAAACATGGGTTCCACTCTAAAATAAATTTCAAGAACTGTTATTTGACACGATCTATCGTTGTCATCCATAAATTTCAGCTGAGTCCAGAGTGTCCCTTTCCAAAATATTAAGTCAATGATTTGTTCATTTTCTTAAATAATTTTTTTCCCACAGCAAACGGGATAAAAAGAATAGTTGGTTGAAGTTATTTATATGTCTACTTTTTTTTTTTTTTCTTTTTTAAAAATTCATTAACTTTGGTCAGCATTTTAAAACGTTTGGAAAAATTGAAGCAATAGCTGAATCTCTAGAATCACCCATGTTTACAAAGCCATTAACATGAATTATACACATCAAGCAATAAAAGATGTGAATTGTGTAAATGTGGATGTTAAGTGTCAAATGGTTGTAAGATAGTCTGTAAGACTGGGGGCTAATGGGACAAATCACTTTGTGTGCAAAATAAAACATTCCTATGAAAAGTTTTTATACCATAGAATGGCAAAGGTAATACTGCATCTTTGAACTACAAGAAGTCAGCCATTGCAGTTAAGTGTTAAGCCTGAGAAACAACATTGCTGTTTCTTCACATCAAAGTAAGTATTAATTTTTATATTTAATTGAATCTTTTATGTAATTTAAAATAAATTTTAATTGATAGAAATATCCTATCTGATAGCAGATATATCATAGATTATGATAATATAAATCAAGCATTGTATGATAGAACATGTGGTTTTCTATTCTTGAAATTTTGAATTCTTACACTGTGGGGTCTAATGGGACTGATAATATGGGGACTAATGGGACAGATGAATAAATAAACCAGTTAGTATTATTGTGTAAAAATCATGTTTTAGATTTACATTATCATGACTAAATACTTTTAAAAATCAATTAGGCCTAACTGGTTTTGTTTTTAAGAGATGTATAGATTATTTGATTGAATTTTAAAGAATTTAAGAAAAGAAAACTACCTATGAAATTTCATAAAAAAATTATTTCTCTTCTATTATAAATTAGTATTCTTAAGTGCTATCTTATAACATTTCTCCATATATTATATTTAAGATGCCTAGAAATAAACCATTGAAAACCAACAGGATCCGTGTAATGGAACAGGATATAAAAAGAGCTATTCATAAAGTTTTAGTAGAGAATATGTCTATTAGAAAAGCTGCTGAAATGCATCATATGTCAAAATCTAAATTATGTCGCCATATAAAAGAAGCCAGAAAGCAAGGTGTGAAGCTTTTGTTATTCAACCAAGAAATGTTCCTAATCAAGTGTTTACCAGTGAACAAGAGATCGATTTGGAAAATTATTTAATCAAAGCCTCACAACTACATCATGGTTTAACTACAATTGATGCTCGAAAACTGGCAAAGCTTTATTTTTTAAATTTCCTAACAAATGGGACTTGGATAAAAAAGCTGGGAAATAATGGCTATATGGTTTTATGAAACGTCATAGCCAATTATCAATAAGGTCTCCAGAAGCAACTAGTTTGGCTCGTTGTACAAGCTTTAATAAGACAAACATTAAAAAGTTTGTTGACAATCTTCTTGAAGTTATGAAAAAGTACTCTTTTGAACCTCACAGAATCTTTAATTGCGATGAAAGTGGTTGTTCAACAGTACAGAAACCACCACGTATAATTGCTAAAAAAGGTTGTAAACAGGTTGGTCAGGTAACTTCTGCTGAAAGAGGCCAGACTGTTACAATTTGTTGTTTCATAAATGCCTCAGGAAATACAGTTCCACCAGCCTTTGTTTTTCCTCGTGCTACTTCGAAGAATTTTTTTATTTGTGGAGCACCCCATGGAAGTCTTGAATTAGTGCATAAATCTGGCTGGATGACAGCAGAAAATTTCTTGCTTGTGATGAAGCATCTTGTAAAGCATACAAATGCAACAAAGGCCAATCCCATTTTGCTTTTGCTGGATAATCACGAGAGTCACGTAAGTATCGACATCATAGCATATGCTAGAGAACATGGTGTGGTTATGTTGACCTTCCCACCCCATTGTTCTCACAAGCTCCAACCCCTTGATGTCAGTGTTTATGGACCGTTTAAAAATCGCTACAATAAAGCATTAAATGACTGGATGATTACAAACCCTGGAAAAATTGTTTCATATTACCATGTTCCTAGTTTGGTAAATGATGCATTTGTTTTATCTATGATGAAAATAAAACATTCTAGCTGGATTTGCAAGAACTGGAATTTATCCATTTAACAGGGATATATTTTCTGATGCAGAGTATTTATCTTCATATGTCAAGATCGTCAAGATCCAAATACTGGAATATCAGCTGGTCCTTCTAGCATTCCAGTAACTCCTGAGATTGTGAGGCCACATGCTAAAGCTGAATCTCGAAAGCCTGGTGCAAGTAGAGGAAGAAAGAGAGGTTGTACTAGGATTTTGACTAAAACACCAGAAAAGATAGAGGGGAATCACAACAAAGTATATTCGCCCCTAAAAAAGATACCTAAGCAACAGGAACCCTGTGAAATTTAAGACAGTTGTGTAGGCAGTAACATGTCTATACAGAACTCACCAAATGATGCAATAACCAAAATAAGTGCAAAGGAATTAAATACAAATGACTTTGTTCTAGTTAAGTTTGCAGGAAAGCGAAAAGTGTTTCATTACATCGGTATCATTAATGAGATTAACAATGATGAATTGCTTGTGAACTATCTACAGAAAAAAACTGACAGTTTAAAATTTACATATCCAGAGAAAGAAGATAACATTGGACTGATATTGCTGACCTTGTGTCAAAATTGCCACCGCCAAAAATTGACCAACAAACTATGCGATCATCTACAATTTTGAATTTTGAGTTTCGATTTTGATTTTTCTTTATATGACCTTAAATAATTATTCATAAATAAAAACAAATTGTAAATAAGCATTGGTATTAATAATTTTTAATTAAATAGTTTCCATACATAATTTAATGTTTATTTATTTTATTTAGTACAAAATTTGCTTATTTTTATATTTGTCCCATTAGCCCTGCATCATGTCCCATTAGACCCCATACATGGGGACTAATGGGACAATGATATGACTTCAGAAATTGAAATTTTTTATGAAACTGATAAGTCTTTTTCAAACAGATAAAGCAATTTTTATTAGGCACATATGCATGCCTTAATTTAGTAGAATTTTTAAAAAAAATATCTACATATTTTACTGAAATACAGCTTAAATTAAAAAAGTGTCCCATTATCCCCCGCTCTCCCCTACATATTGGTCAGATAATTTGTGATTAAAAAGATGTAATTAAATGTAAAAAACTTACCCTCGTCATTATTCGAAGGAACTTTCTTGCATTGCCGAATGGATCAGAGAGAATAAAAACTGAAAGGCAAAATGTTAACTTTAGTTTTAAATAAGAATCTTTTTGTTAATACAGGAAATTTTCAAATTCGTATATTTCATTCAAAGTGTTAAATTAATCGCGTGTGCATATTTCTATTTATTATGGTCATAATAAATAGAAATAAATAAATAAATCATAATTTACCACTTTGAATGGGAAAGAATTATTAAAATGAATGAATGTAATTCACTCATTTTAAATAAAAAAAAAAAATAATAAAATAAAAAAACATGAAGTGAAGTAGCAATGCTAACCAAATTATTCATTAAATCTAAGTTTAAATTTTAATTTAATTGACTATACTTAAAAATTTTTTTTTATATTTTATTTGTTTATGCTTTATAAATAAATATAATAACATGCCAATCCAAAAATTGGTTGCAACAACACATAGTTAAGTTTCACTGAATAGTGAAATTTTGCAAAATAATTTTAATGATTTCACATAAATCTTTCCAGGTGTTGAATAAAATTGCAATTTTACTTTTCTTTTTATTGTTAAAAAAATTTTCATAAATGGACATTATACAATATTGCTTCAATTTGTTGAATTTTAACAGCAGATCATGTTTAAACTCATTAAATGCACAAAACATTTAAATATTTCATACTATTTTAGAAAATTGCTATTTTTAACTATTTTATTTTATTCGAATTCATTGTTAAAATTTCATTTTAAATAGTTGCAAGAAGAAAACAATAAATTCGTTTGGAAATTTATTAACTCCCTCAAGCAAGTTAATTAAATGATGAACAATAACATTCTCTGAACTAAAGTCTATAATTTGATTTAAGATAAACTCTTCATTAGACATAATGTTTAGTCACTTGGTGACAATCCTTACAGTGGAAAAGAATGAACTTGGGAGGTAAGCTTTGCATTTCTTATCCATTTTCGTAAAAAAAAAAAAATATTTAATGCCACAGCAATGAATTTGACAATATTGGCCCTAAAATGGTTCTATTTCCACAATGATGCATTGAAAATTGACATGCTATATTTGATGAAAAATCACAGGAAGAAATAAATATTTTAACACCAAAATGGAACTTTTAATCCGAAAATAGTAGAACAAAACTCGCCAATTAAGCAATGTTGAAATAAATAGCATTTTGATGTGTACAAGAACCATTATACAGGGCAGCTTATAAGGACAATAAATTTTTTTTTTTTTTTTTTTTTAAATATGCATTCAAATTTTAAATGAATTTCGTGAGAATTACAGGATAGGAGACATATACAATACTTCATATAGAGAGGTTTTTATATTAGTGGTTCTTAAAGAGTCTTCATAAGGACAGCAATTGTTTGTTTAAGATAATTTCTCTGAAATGATACTTAAAGTGAAACTGCATGTTTTTTTTTTTTTTTTTTTTTTTTATAAAATAATTAAATAATGCAATTTGCTTCATTTTTCAGTTAAATTGTGGGATTATTACTTTTTTTTTTTACTGTATTAACATTATAGTCTAGAAAGTATTTCAATTGTTCAAATAAGTAGCATTCTAAATTTAAAACAACATTGTTTATAAGCTTTTTTTTTTATAAGTTTTTTTTTTTTTTTTTTTTTCTTTACAAGTACTTCTATGATCATTCTTATGCAATTGTTTAAGAAAAAAAAGTTATTAAAGTTAAATTGTTAAGACTTTTATTTCTAACAAAGCAAACTTTTTAATGCTTTAAATTTTTTAAAGCTTTTGACTATATCAAATTTTCTGTATTAAAAAAATTTTAAATTGTGCATAACAAAAATATTGCAGTTATAAATTTAATACAAAATTTTCCTCCCTTCACCCCCTTATCCTTTCAGGCATGCAACATGAAATTCATTCATATCTTAATATCATCTTATATTATAAGGTAGAAATCATAATCCTTTTTATACTATGCTACTTCACTTTAAAAGCACTATTTAAAAATGATACACACCATGTTTTATACATTAGTCACTCAAATCAGTTTTAAAAAAAAACGTCAAAATTCGAGATAGTATTTAGGTCCACCCCCTTATCCATTTAGGGACGCAGTTTGAATTTCAATGATATCTTAATATCATTTCACATTATGAGGTAGAAATCATAATCCTTTTTATATTATGGGGAAATAAATACTAATGGGGAAATAAAGCTTTCAGAATTTTTACTTGCTGCTGAAAAAAAGATTTATCACAAATACAAATGTATTTCATCAAAAAATCAATCAATATTCTACAGCGTCTGTGATTCCTCCCTTTACGAACATCGTGGAGAAACTATGATAAAATAAAATATGAGGCAAAAGTAAAGATAGATAACAAAATATGGTAACCCAGTTACGAGCAACCGTTCGTGCAATTAAGCAACCCTATCGACAACTCCGATCCGAGGAATTGCCTTTAGAGTTGCAGATAGAGTTGAAGTTACACTTACGGTAGCACTTATTTTTCTTTCGTGTGATAGAGGCATAACTTAGAAGCGAAGGATTTGTCTATTAAGGGTATGGTTAACCAAAAAATTAAGATTAAACATTTTTCGCTATTCTTAGACATTGAAGGTGTCTAGCATGTAGGTGGCAAACTGGTACACAGTAATTTGAGTTTTGGCAATACACACCAGAATATTCTTCCTAACAATCATAGATTTACCAATTAAATTCTTTAAATGATGCACAAAAGACAATTGCATGTTGGTCCGCAAACACTGTTAACGATTACTAGACAAAAATACTGGCCGTTAAAGGATCGCAATGTGTAAAAAATGAGTTCATAATTGCATAAGTTGCTTTAAGGGAAATCCTGTACTTGTTCACAAATTATGGGTCAACAGCCAACCAAGAGAGGTTCTCAGATTTTTCCCTTTAACTATGTAGGATTAGATTTTTGTGGACACTATTGGATTAAATACCTAAATCATAAAAAGGAGTTTTAAAAAAAGTATAGGTGTAATTTGTGTACTTGGTCACTAAAGCATGTCATCTCGAAATACTTACAGATCTATCTAACGAAGCCCTCATCGCGGTTTTACGTAGATCCTTTAGAAGACAAGGAGAATCTGTTAATTGCATAATTGTAACTTACGAATGGCAACAGAGATTATTTAGTTCGCATGTAAGCGCCTTGGCCAACCGTAAGCACATATATATTGTAAAAATGAAGGATGGCAACAGCGTTTATGTTTTAGTTTCGATTTTGTGATGTAACAATATATTATTATGTAGAACGTAGACACGAAATGTACGTGAATATAGTACATTACGAGTGTACTTGTATCAAGGTTGGCAAGTTTCTGCCGAGGTGGTTAAAACCACTGGTAGAAACCAGTTGAAACTGGCATGACAGAAACCCTTTTCTGCCACATTTATGGCAGAAATTCAGAAAATGACATAAAAGTAAGTACTGAGATTGACATACTACAGAATAATTCATAGAAAAAACAATTAAATGTTAAACAAAGTACAATTTATTTACAAAATTATCACCATTCGAAATCAAATATTACATTGTTTGCACTCTGCAGTAATCTATAACGAAAGGCAAGATTTGATGCAGTTTCTAATCCTAAACAATTTCTCAATTTGCAACGCACGAGCGAGAAATTTGAGAAGATTCCCTCAAGTCCAGCAGAACTAACAGGCATTGCCATCGAGGAACAAGCAAGATTTGTGAAACTTTGATCTATTGCATATTTTTTAAAACTGGACCACCATGTAGCAGCTGGGATAGTTGTTAAAACTTGACTGGAAATATAAAGTTTCTGGAAATAGGGCCGATTTGTTTTGTCAAGCTATTACATAAGGTACAAAATCTGGGTTAATATTGGCAAGTAAAATTCAGGCACTTTCTCCTTGACCACATAATTTCAATCCTAAATACTTTGGACGCAGCATATAAGCTAGCAAATGATCATCAGTAACTGCCTGTTTAAATCAGTATGTCACTTTGTTTTCATAAACAGCCACGAGATTCTCTTTCTTTGTTAGATTAATCCAAATATCACAAGCATCTGCTATTGAACAGTTCCCCTTCTTACATTTTTCAGTTAACTTAAACAAAATGTCATTAAGCAATTACTAGAACTAATATAGACGTTTTTTAGTTTCTGCCGGTTTTAACCAGTTTCTGCCCCTGGTATGGCAAAAACCAGTTTCTGCCGGCAAAAAGCCAACCCTGACTTATATTATCAATAAATATTGTTTTCTATAAAGACTTTATTAATGTTAATTCAACAACATACGAAGGCAACAAAATCATAAGTGAGATTCATTTTAGACGTTTAACATCGCCAGAAAGTTTACCGCGAGTACAAAATGGCTATTTTCGTTAATGCAAGAAAATACATTTAAAAAATATTAGCTGAAGAACTGGGTGAAGATGATCATGATACACATAAAATTAGCGATTTAAAGAGGATAATTTTGGCGAGCAAAGAATATAATGAAGATAGTGTCAAAGAATGGTTGGACACCATAATAAATAAAAGAAAGGAAAAGGAAGAAATTGTTGAACGTAAACGCCGAGAAGAAACTGAAGAACACAAACCACAAGACTAGATAAGAAAAATTGAAATGGAACTTGAATTACAAAACTAACGCATTGAATTAGATAACAGGTCCGCTAATTCGGTCGCAAATCAAAATATTAATAGAGCACCATTAAAATCAATATTAGAACTTCATCATTTGAGTCAAAAATTTAACCCTGATGAAAATTATATCAGTTTATATTTAATTATGTTTGAACGTTTGGCTAAACAGGCAGACGTAATCGAAAATTCCTGGGTTACTCACTTGCTGGGCTTACTTCCTTACAACGCAGCTCAATTAATCACCAGAGAAACAGCGGATAAGGAAGTAAGGAAGCGAGTAAGGAAGGATTATTTGACAAACGGAACTCCATTAAAGATTATACAATTGCTAGTACAACAAAAAGGAAAAATTGTGACGTATTACACATAATGAAAGAGGTGAGCCAAAATGCTTCAACCGTAACAATTTTGGACATATTTCTAAGGACTGCCGGTCACCAAAACCAGTTATAATATGTCGAAAATGCAATAGAACAGGCCACATAGGCAAAAATTTTTTTTCTATAGCTGAAGGTAATTGTTCAAATGATAAGAGTTCATCGAATAGAAATACCGAAGAGAGTGCTTCATACTTGAAAAAGGCAATACTTAATAATCGTGACGAAGTCCAGGCTTTAATTGATACCGGCAGTTCTTGTTGTCTTCTTAAGATGCTCAGAAACTTAACCTGCTATCAATGAATTGCATGGTTTTGGAAACCACAAAGTTCCTGCAGTAACCACTACTGCAAAGATTGAAGTCGATAATGTAACAGGTAAGGTAATAAGTATTTGTGTTGTTCCTGACAATGAGCAGCCAGTTCACCTAATTATCGGACGAACATGGCTTGACCTACCATACATCGCCTATGCCAGAATAGGGAAAAGATTTCATATCGGATATCGGGAGGAAGAACTATTCAATCATTTCTTAATCGAAGAAAAAGTAAATCGAATCCGCCTCAAAGCTCTTGAGGCAACTTAATTACAGAAATGTAGAGTGAATCTAATTAGATCTCAAGCAGTGGATATCGAAAATGGACTAATTTTTAAGGCGAATCCTTCCGAAGACACTGGTTGTTTATTGCAGGTTAAAAATGGAAAATCGAGCATTCCTTTGGGAAATATCGGACATAAAAGTTTCGGGCTTTCAAGAGGTCAACGTGTTGAAAGGGCAGAAGTCTATGATTTGTGTTCAGTTGTACGATTTAAGGAAAATGTCTTAAGTTCATCTAGCTGTAATAGTTCAAAAGAAAAAGCTCCTATTAAATTGAGCGATATGATAGTTGACTTTAATATTAATAATGAACAGAAGCAAGAATTGCTCCAACTATTGAAGGAATATAGAGATTGTTTTGGCATGAACATTTCTGAGCTAGGATGTACTAATTTAACAGAAATGGATATTAGAGAAGTTGAAACGAATGTTCCTGAAAGAAAAGGTATTAAAGAAATTGAAGGAGAAGAGGGTTAATGAATTCAGACTGAGCCTAATGAAACTAATCAGTGATATGTATAAATTCCAATGCAACTGATAATGGAATTCAGGGAAATGAAGTTCCATCTGAAGGCAAATGAATATAATAATTTGACATGTTGCCAAATCATGCCTAATAGAATGCTAATAATAAGCGTGCTTTAGCAATATAATATTGAAATAATGGTAGCAAATTATTTTCAAGAAAATCTGAAAATGGGAAACAAAAAAAAAAACTGTTCACCTTAAGAGAAAAATAAAAAAAAATTATGAAGTCAATTCAGGCATAGCCTAATGAAACTAGTCAACATTTTTAACCTAATAAATCTTGACGTGATATTTACAAATTCTAATGCAACTGATGATGGCACTCATGAAAAGAAGGTCCATCTGATGGCAAAAAATATAATAATTAGACATGAGACTTACTCCTGCCTAAGAAAATGATAATAATCAGCATGCTGTGCCATAAATATTGAAATAATAAGAACAAATAACTTCCAAGATAAAACTGAGAATGAAACACATACCAAAAACTGTTCATACGATACATTAAATAAAAAAAATTTTTAAGGTCAATTCAGGCTTAGTCTAATTTAACTAAGCAGCAATATTCAGCTACACAATCTTGACTTAATATTTATATACATAGTTTAATGCAATTAATTGAACTATTAAGACAAGGTCTATCTGATGGCAAAAAATATACTAATTCGACATGAGGGCAACTCAGGCTTGAGAAATGCTAATAATAAGCATTTTTCAGCAAAATAATATTGAAATAATAGTAGCTAATAATTAGCAAGAACAAACTGAGAACAAAAATATGTTCATTTGATAAAAAAATGGTTTTTTTTTGTCATAAAGTCAGTTCAAGCTTAGCCTGATGGAAATAACCAGCAACATGATATTCACAAATTGTAATGCAACTGATTAATGAACTAAGAAAAGGTCTATCTGATGGCTAAACATATGGCAATATGACATGTGGCTAACTCATGCTTAGGAAAATGCTAATAAGCAGCATGCTGCAGCAATATAAAATTGAAATAATGGTAGCAAATACAAGAAAAAACTGAGAATGGAAAACATACAAATCTTTTCATCTGATGGAAAAAAATTTTTAAAAAAAAATCAATTCAGGGTTAGCCTATTGAAAGAGGTCGGCATTTTGAACCTATACAATCTCAATGTGCTATTTAAAAATACTAATGCAACTGATAAGTGAACTCGTGTACAAGAAGGGAATCTATTGACAATATAAAAATTTCACACGAGGCCAGCTCATGTCAAATTGTCAGCAATGCAAATCGTCAGCAATGCAAATAGTCAGAAAATGCAAATAATGAGCAGTTGCGTCAATATAATAATGAAATAAAGGGAACAAATAATTTGCAAGAACAGACTGACAATGGAAAATAAAACAAAGTCTTATTCTGATTGAAAAAATTTATAATTTTCTTAAAGTCTACCCATTCTTAGCCTAAAGAAACTAGTCAGAAATTTGAACCAATACAATCTCAACCTGATGTTAACAAATTCTACTGCAACTGGTAATTGAACTAATAAAAAAAGCCCATCTGGCGACAAAAATTAGTATAATTTGATGAGGCCAACTCACATGGTATGCGCAAAATAATGCTAATAATCTGCATGTTGCAAAAGTTTAATATTGAAATGATAGGAAATAATTAGCAGAAACAGGGAATAGAAAAGTCTTTTCATAAGATGAAAAAAAAAGGAATTTTTTTTTTATACAGTAAATTCACACTTAGACAAATAAAACAAATCAACATTGTGCACATACACAATCTCGAAAAGATATTTACAAATTCTGATGCAACTGATAATTGAACTCATAAAAACAAGGTGCACCTGATTACGAAAAATATAATAATTTTAGAATTTTGAACCTATAAAATCTACGTGGTACTAAATAACAATAAACTATTAAATATAACTATTAAAAGAAGGTCTATTGGATAGCAAAAAAAAATAATAATCTAAAATGTTGCCAAATCATGCTTAGGAGAATGATAAAGATAAACAAGCTCCAACAATTTAATATTTAAATAATAGTAGCAAATACAAGAAAAACATGAGAATGGAATACATACGAAAATCTGTTCATCTGATAGAAAAAAATCAAGAGATTTTTTTTAAAAAAGTCAATTCAGTCTTACCCTCATTATATTAAGTGTGATGAAAGTGACATTATTGGATTCCCCGTATTTACTGTTTCAGTGTCAGGATTACGGAAAAATTCAAGAAAAAGAAAAGTTCAAAAGTGCTAACAACGAAAGTTCGCTGACTTTAGAACAACAATTTAGAAAACTGTTTTATGAAGTAACAGATAATGTACTTAGCCATTTAAGCAGCCGGTTTTCTTCTCTGAAAAAACTGGAATTCTTTGATTTACTAAATCCTAAACAGTTCAAGAATTTTTCATGAAAAAATGTCTTCCCTGAACAACTTTTAACTAATCTAAGAGAATTATATCCACAAACCTTTGATACGACACAGTTGAAAAATGAACTGATTGTATTTCCACAGACTTCTACATTTAACGACAAATTATCACAAAAACTAATAAAATTTCTGAAAGAATAAAATTTACACTGCTTTTTTCAAGGAAATTTTTTAACTCTCCAAATTAATTTAGAACATTCCTGCAAGAATAGCACCAGTAGAAAGGAGTTTTTCCACCCTTAAAAGGATTCATACACACAAGAGGTCCACACAAACAGAGGGAGGCACAGAAATTTGGCTTTGTTGTCCATTGAAAAGGAACTGTTGATGTCTTTAAAGGAGAAGGAAGACTTCTACATCAAAATCACTAACAAATTCGTTTCAAAAACAAGAAGGCTGGAGTTCATGTATAAGTGAAGGTAAGATTTAAAGTTTCTTTTTTGAACATTCAACCATTGCATTTTAGAGTTAATAATTTTTCACCACAAGCTTAAATAATTGCAATGACCACCGAAATTTTTCACGCCACGTCACTGATACATATATATGTAGCAAGTGAGACAACAGCCTCTGAGTTATCACGCCAGATGTCGCTCTCTTGAACAAGAATGTAGCGAACTTTCTCAATGTAAATGAGGAATTAGTCAGTTCAAGTTGTTTCTAAGTGAAACTGGTTGTTTCTACGTGAAACTTGGAGCCTGTGTGGTAAAAAGTCTGTGTGACTATGTTATTATTAAAGAATAAATACTATCGTTATTGATTATAGGGGTGATTGAATTAGTTGATGGTAACCAACATCGTCACAATATGGTGACAGAAGTGTTTGTTGTAATTGGATAGAGGGAAAGAATGTGTGACTACTACAGGGTTCCCACTCTTTTATAAAAGCAAAAATTAAGCACTTTTAAGGACTTTTATCAAAAAAATTAAGGACTTTTTTTCTAGAAATTAAGGACCTTAAAAATGGCATAATGATCAATAATTTATCATCAAATAAAACATCATAGATTAATAATAATAGAATAAAAAAATAGAATAGCTTTTCTTCAACTCAGTCATCCTTTAAAAAAAGAAATTAAATAAAGAAATGTTTAATACAAATAATCTGTATTTAATTAAAATTAAATTGCATTTAATCACCTCACGTAAGCTTTTAAGAACATAAAGAAAAACTCAAAGAATGCAGATAAAACATTAAGATTTTCAATTTAAAAATAGAAAAAAAAACTAGGTAAACAGATAGAAATATATATAAATTAAGATGATAAATTCATTAAAATAATAAAAATATTATTTTGAGTGACTAATACTAAACCAAGGCAAAAAGAAACTAACAAATATAAGTTTATTGAGGTTAAGACAATTATTTTAAACTAAGTAAAACCTAATTATAATAAGCTAAAGACTTATTAAAATCACAAAATATAAAAAATTTAATGATTAAAATCAGAATATATTGAGTACCTAACTTATACTTATTAAAACTTATTAATTAAAATTAAGAAGTGAGAAACAGTAACGATAGTTAAAATAAGTGCTAACATAAATATTGCTACACAGGACAAGGCAGGATATAATGATCAATGGAAATAAAAATGAAAAAATTCCACATCTAAAAATTTAAAATATAATGAAATAATTCATTAAGTACAAAATTTATTGTGAATGAAGGGAAAAAAACAACAAAACGTAGTGGAATCAGAAATATCATTTATAAAAAGGGATAAAAATCTTTATAAAATAGTCTGCTTTTAGTTATAAAAAATTTTATGCTTACACTGATAAGCAATACTGCACCTCTGAGGAATTAGAATTTATTCAATTAAAAAGTATTGTGTCTTGTATAGGAACTAAAATAATCTATGATAAAAAAAAAATTACGAATTAAAGTGAAAAAAAAATTCATTTTAATTCGTAATAATTTAAGTATTGTTTGAAATTATAAAACAATAATTCGTCAAATAAATCAAAGCTAATGAAAATTGGATGCAAATATGAATTATAAATATATAATACTATTATTATAAAATAGGGAATAATGAATTGGTCGAATAGTCAAATATCCGGCCAAATAAATCGCCCGCCTACCCAGTGATCAAACAACATTTTTTTAAAAAAATCCTCAAGAATTACTATTGTTTATGTAAAAATAGGCCTGGGCGCTATAATAAATTTTATATCGTGATAGATCGTCGGTCAGACTTCTCAATTTAACATATGTTTGAAATTTATCAATCAGAAATCTTTAAATCAATGAAAAATAAATAAAAGAAATAAATCTATAACAAAAGAAAATGCTAATTCTAAAAAACTTTTATTTAATTTTAAAAAAATTGTGTCATTTTAACTAACAGCCAAATTAAATATAAAAAAATAAAGAAAGAAAGAATGCAAACTCTGTTTTAATTTTCTCAAAAATAAAAGCAAATTAATTAAATGTAGGCTTTGTTCTAATTTTTTTAAAACTAAAAGCGACTGAAGATTTATTGGTTTAAAAACTAATCAAATTCTAACAAATTATTATATTAAAGTGAATTAAATTTTAAAAAAAACTTATTTTTTATGACAAGGGATAAATTGCTTTACAAAATATATAAAATATTAAATTGTATGACTTTTAAGTGATTGCGCAACGATCGCCAAGTAACAATAGGTCTGCTGAAAATAATTGAGAATGTTAAATGCAGACAGGAAAAAAAAGTGACGAAATAATGAGCAACGATCGCTAAGTAGCAAAAGTCTCACTGGAAATAATTTACTTGAAATGTTATACCCCGTCGAAATAAAATGCAGTGATCGCAAAATAAGTCCCGCTGAAAATGATCTTCAAGGAACGTAAAATCCCAAGGTTAAAAATGGCGCATAAAGAAACTATTCCTCGCGTTCTATATTTCAACGCTGATCCTCGCTTTTGGTTTTTCAATATCATGAAACGAACATCATTTTTGTAGCTAAAAATGTAATCAACATCTTCGCAGCAAGACGAAATAAAAATAGTCTTGGTCAGCGAGGTGTTAGGGTTAGTATAGGCAAGAATCCTCGCACGTTAAACCAGATACCTGATGCATCACCTGAAATAAAAGTAATTATATCAGCCTGCCGATATGTGCGTCAAGTCGTTAACTCGCGATACATTGATTTAAAAATGTCTAAGATGCTCGTTAAAATTGTCGCGTCATAACAAAAATAAGAGTTTATGTTGGATATTCTTTTTTTTAAAAAATGGGAAAGCCTGATGGGACAATCAAAAAAGCAAAAGAGAAACAGAAAATTTTCCAAATTCTTAAAACAAAACTTGCAACGTAGAAAATCAATTTTCTATTTTAATGGTTTTCTAATTATCTGTATAACTTTAAAAGAAAAAGCGAAGATAAAATATATCAGAAACGCTGTTAAAATGCCACGCTATAAAAAAAACCCAGCAAAAGTGAAAAAAGAAAAAAAACGTTTCACTCTTTTTAAAACAAAAAGTGTGGATGATAAAACGACAAAAATGACTTTCCTGATTAAAATTATAATTCGCCGAATATTCGTAATATCCCTTATATTAAAAAATGTAGTCATTTATAAAATTCAATTTCAGGTGAAAATATGATACAATGAAAAAATCCACTTTGTCTTGTGACGATCACTAGATGCTGTTAACCATTCCTTATATTTTTCATCAAGTGTCCATAAATTATTAAAAACACATTTTCCTGGCATTTCTAACAATTTCACATTTGAATAAAGTACCAAAGCTATCACGTGTGCTATCAGAAGAATTGACTTTCTGAAAACCTATGGATGTAGGTCAATGCAGGTCTTCAGCTGATAAAGTACCTAAGTATTGTCAAAAAATAAGTCAAATAAAAACTGGGCATGTTTTCTTCAACTTGCTTGTAGCCCCTACCCTCACAGGCATTCAAAATGTTCTACCCTCGATGCAGGCTCTCATTCTAGGCGAAAGACGTACTTTTTAATTGTTGATATTTTCCTAAGATAAAAAAATTGTTCCAAGCAACAAGTGATACTAAAAATTAAGGACTTTTAAGAACCTTGAATCAAAATTAAGTACTTTTAAGGGACCTTAATTTTCAAAATAAAAATTAAGCAGTTTTTAAGGACTTTTAAGGACCGTGGGAACCCTGTAAAAATCAAAAAGAACTATCGATATGATGTGGAAAAAATTGGAATTCACTAACGACCAAACTTGACTTCATTCGCAGTGGATTTTATGAAGCCATGGTCTAATTAAAAATGTTAACTCTTTGTTTTGCTTGTATATATCTTATATAGTCTTTGTGTATGTTTTTTTAAAAAATTTTTTTTTATGTTTCAGATTATTTCTTTTCTCTCATGTGACGAGGACGCCACTGGTCGAATTGGCCGAGGGTGTAGCAAGTGAGACAACAGCCTCCGAGTTATCACGCCAGATGTCGCTCGCTTGATCAAGAATGTAGCAAACTTTCTTGATGTAGATGAGGAGTTTGTAAGTTGAAATTGTTTCTAAGTGAAACTTGGAACCAGTTTCGTTTGATCCTGTGTGGTAAAAAGTCTGTGTGACTAAGTTATTATTAAAGAATAAATATTATTATTATTGCTATTGTTGATTGAATTCACACACACACATATATATATATATGTATGTTTATATATATAACCTATTATAAATTTATAATCAGTAAAAACTAAAATTTCATCTCACTTTTGACTTTAATAAAAAACTGGAATAAATATTTTATGGTCTTCCATGTTTTTATAATAAAATTAATAGAAAGTGAAATTAAAACTTCATATAATTATAAAGAGTATCTAACTGATACTTGTCCCATTTTTTTTTTCTTCAAAATAGCAACCCTAGAAAAATGATTTCATTTTTAGATAAATAATTTTAAAAAGTTCTCTTATCAAAAGTTTTAGCTTATTTTTTTAAAGCCAGAAAATAAAACTTTTTTAAATTTGTTAATGTATGTAATTTGTAATGTAGTAAAATGAAGAAGAAAAAAAATCTTTCTTTTAAATATTTTTAAACATATGAATTAATAACCTGATAATTGATATATAAAGATGCAACTATATTTGGAAAAAATTATTTTTTCCAGACTATATTATTTAAATTTCTATTTGGATTAATTTCATTTAAATAATACTTTTAAAAAAAAACCCACTTAAAGTTTTCAGCAGATGGTCGCGTGACGTGGGTGGAGCTGCTCCACCGCCGTTGCTTCGCCAAAGATGCCCACTGGGTAACGAGAAGAGAGTAGCAGCTCTGGCATTAGACGCCAATGGGACAATACATCCCAAGTGCCCGCCATTAAAAAGACAAAAAAAAAAAAAAATAAATAAAAAAATTAAAAAAAAAAAAAAATAAAAAAAAATTTCAACAGTACTATGAAATTAAAGATTACAGTTTCTTACTTTACAAATATTAAAAACCTAATCATATAAATCATGATATTCTATTTGGAAAATTCACGCTTCACAATAAATTATATGAAATGAAATGTTTGTCAATAATTTTTAATGAAAACATTACTATTATATTTTTGTTGAAAAAACCAACTTACCGTTTCAAGTGGTTTTTTCAAGGTGGGCCCACCCAATAAAACCCGGTAGGGTTTTTCCAAAGGGGACCCACTTGGCGAACTCTGAAATCCATAAATATATATATATAAATAGTATGTAGAAGCTATGATATCCTGAACTTTTTCCAAAAAGCGTGATTTTTGTACTTTCAAACCATGTGATTATAAATTCCGATGATTACCCTAAGCCTCCGCAAGTGAGACGTGGGACACCATCTTACACTGCCCAATGCGTTTTTCTATGCCTCTACCTTTCCAGATGGCGAGGGAAAAGTGCAGACAACAAAGGGGATATTAGTTGGAATGTTATTACAACATAAAATATCCAAAGGAGAAAATTGAATGAAGTAAAAAAAAAGTTACAAATAATAGTAAGAGAAAAAATCTTCACCGCCTGCAGCACATATGGGCTTCCCCTAAGCCTCCACAATTGAGAGGGGGCACACCATCTTACACTGCCCATTGTGTTTTCCTCTGTCTCTACCTTTACAGATGAGGTGGGAAAAGTGCAACCAACAAAGGGGATATTAGTTGGAATGTTATTAGAACATGGAATAAAATATACAAAGGAAAAATGAAATGAAATATCTTTACAGATGAGGGGGGAAAAGTGCAGACAACAAAGGGGATATTAATTGGAATGTTATTAATGGGGATATTAGATGGGATGTTTAAGCACTATATACACATGGACACATGGTAAAGAAAAATATCTCATTTTCGATAAAAGAAACTTTTAACTTAAACACTAACACTTTAAACACCACCTTTAAGCACTTTTTAAAAAAGCTACGCATCCTGTTTAAAGCCAATTCAAATTCAGGCTTAGCCTAATGAAACTAATCAGCAATATTGAGCTACACAATCTTGACATGATATTTACAAATTCTAATACAACTGGAAATTGAACTTACAAAAATGAAAGTCCACCTAATGGCAAAAAATATAATACTTTGAAATGACGCTAATTCATGCTTAAGAGAATGCAAATAGTCAAGAGTGCTGCGGCAATTTGATACTGAAATAAAAGTAGCAAATAATTTGTAAGAACAAACTGAGAATATAAAACATTATAATGTCTATCCATGAGATGGGAAAAAATAAAAATCTTTAATAAAGTCTATTGATATGTATCTTAATGATAATGAGGCCATCCCATGAGCAAAAAAGTTGTAATAATTAGCATGCTGCACCAATGTAATATTGAAATGATGATAGCAAATTATTTGCAGAAACAGAGGATGGAAAACAGAAGAATCTTTTCCAAAGACGAAAAAAAAATATATATATATATTTTTTATACAGTAAATTGTCTCTTAGATAAATGATAGCAAATAATTTTCAGGAACAAACTGAGAATTGAAAACATATAAATATAAATGAATGGGATAAAATGAAACTTCCTTTCGAAGAATATTTTTTTTTTTTTTTTAATAAATTCAATTCACGCTTGGCATGAAACTGTTCAGCATTTTCAACCAATACAATCTTAACATATTTACATGCTAATAATCAGCATGCTGCACCAAATATAATATTGAAATAAAGGTAACTAATAATTTGCAAGAACAAACTGAGATTGTAAAACATACAAAAATATGTTCAACTGCTTAAAAAAAAAAAAAAAAGAAGAAGATTTTATATGAAGTCCATTCACACTTTTCTTAATGGAACCAGCCAGCATTTCGTACTGATAAAATCTTTACGTGATTTTATACATTCTGATGCAACTGATAATTGAACTCATGGAAATGAAGTTCCACCTGATGTCAAAAAATATAATAATTCAAAATTAGGCCAACTTTATGCTTAAGAAAATACTAATAATTAACTTTTTTGCACAAATATAATATTAAAGTAAGGGAAACAAATAGTTTGCATGAACAAACGGAGAATGGAATTTCATAAAAAAATATGATCATCAAGGTAAAAATATTTTTTTTTAATAAGAGTCAATCCAGGCTTAGTCAAAACATACCAAAGTCTGTTCATCATATAGAAAAAAGTAAAAATTTCTTTAGAGTCAATTCAGGCATATCCGAAAGAAAATAGTAAGCATTTTGAATCTATACAATCTGGACATGATATTTACAAACTCTAATGAAACTGATAATTGCACTAATGAAAAGAACATCCATCTGATGGGAAAAAGTATAATAATTTGACATAAGGCCTAGAAAATGCCTAAAAAAATGCTAATAATCAGCATGCTGGGCCATCTAATATTGAAATAAATGAAACAAATAACTTGCAAGAACAAACTGAGAATGGAAAACCTACACAAATATGTTCATTAGATGGGAAAAAAGAAAATTTTTTTATACAGTCAATTGGCGCTTATAATATAGCCTAATGAAACTATTCAACATTTTAAACTTATATAATCTCGACGTGATATTTACAAATTCTAATGCAATTGGTAACTGAAAACATAGAAAAGCAGGTGCATCTGATAGCAAAAATAAAATTAGATATTAGACTTAAGACTAACTCATGCTTAAGATAATTTTATAAAATAATAATAATCAGCTTGTGAGTGTCGATAGATAACTTATTACTGATTTAAAAAAAAAAATTTGCTTTTTAGAAGATTATCAAACCAAATCACCATTAGTTATATGCTTTATATATATTCATTACATATAATTTTGAAAAACATGAAATTCGATTTAAATCATGATTTTAAATTAAACATATTTTAAGAAGTTCAGTTTTTAAACTTATATAAATATAATATTTTTAAAAATTTTAATATATTTTGAAACAGGTTACAAATTTAAAGATTGTTTTATAGTTACATACGTACAATACTAAAAAATTCCCTTTTAACATATCAAAACTGAAATGTATCATTTTAAACTAATGAATAACTGTATATGTATATTTTCTTATTGAAAGCTACTGAGCAACTACAATCGCCAGGAAGGCAAAAGCAATTCTGAATTTGAAAAATTTAGAAAAATATTGTAGGTTGACTTGATTCGACAAATAGCAACCCTTTTCAAGCATGTTCCTATGTCATTTTATTACTAACATATGTACCAGAATTGGACATTTGACATGATGCATCAAAAACTTGTCGAAAATTTGAAAATGTATTTATAAAATAAATTGTAATAATTGAGGATTATTTAAATTTTTTTTTAAATTTCAGTTCTCAATTCAGTTTCAGTTTTTTAATTTCAATAATGAAGAGTGGTGCCTATGTACAAAATTTAATAGAAATTTTGAAATATTTATTTCATAAATAATAATAAATATAAATCATACCAGCTTTTCTTCTTAAACTCTGCATTCTAAAAATGTGGTGATCTATTTAAATGTTGATTGTGTATCCATGGTATCAAATCGAATTGGTTTGTTGACTAGAACAAGGTAGATTCCTTTATTGTCAATTGCTTAAGTCATGACCTTTAAGAAAAGGTTTAAAGAATCAGGTTCAGTTTTAGTATAACATATTATTTTTTGATGTTCTTTTTTTTATTAATTATTCCAAAAAGTACAACATATGTAAATGAACTAAATCCATACATATATAATTTAATCAATCAGGGTGAGTAAAGAAGTTGCAAAAGAAATCACACTTTTATCAACTAATTTTATAAAATTTTTAATTGTTCCAAGAATAGAGAAAAAATAAAGTTGTTCTAATCATTTATTTATAATAAAAAAAAAAAAAAAAAAAAATTTTTTTTTTTTTTTTTTTAAAGAAACTTTTCTATATTTAATATTCCGAAAATCAAGCCAAATCTCCATCAGTAACATTAATATATATACATTACAAAAATTTATTAAAAACCTGAATTTTGTGATTAAACTACTTGTAGAAGTTCATTCTATAAACTCTTATAAATATATTTTTAAAAATACATTCTGAAACATGCCATTTAATAATTCACAATGAAATGTTTAAAACATCTAAAAAGAATTATATCATTTTAATGAATATGTATATTTCTTTTCATAAAGCTGTTTATACCATCTAAAATTGTTAAGACAGCAAAATAAATTTATAATTGGGATAATTTAAAAAAAAAAAAAAATTAGGTTAGCTTCATTCGAGCAATAGCTACCCCTCTTCAAGCAAGTTTCAGTCTGATTTTATTACTAACGTAAGTACCAGAATTTGGCCTTTGACATGATGAGATGCATCAGAAAGTTGAAAATGTATTTACAAAACAAATTGGAAATATATATTAATTGTAGGATATAATTAAATTTTTTTGATTTCAGTTCTCAGAACTCAAGTGGCACTTATGTAAAAAATGTAAGAAATTTTTAAGTGTTTATTTTATATATAATAATGGAGCAAAAGCAAACTTATAAACAGGATTGAAAAGGTATGGGTCAATTCAAAAGTTGATTGTGTATCCATCGTATTATGGTCAATCCAATTTGTTTACTGACTAGAACAAGATAGATTCTTTTAACCTTAATCGCTTAAACTATGACCTGTAAGAAAAAGTTTAAAGATTCAGGTTCAGCTTTAGTATAAGACATATTTTTTATTTATTCCAAATACTACCATATATGTAATTCAGCTTAATCCATGCATTTAATCAGTCTGGGTGAGTAAAAAAATTGCTAAAGGAATCACACTTTTATAGTAATTAATATAAGAAATTTTTTAATTATTCCAAGAAAAAAGGTTAAATAAAGCTGTTTTAATTATTTATTTATAAAAAATATTACTTTTTACTAATTTTTTAAAAATATTTAGCTGAATATTCGGCCCAATCTCCATTAGTTACATTCATAATATATCACTCACTGGCTGCAATAGCAGCAAAACTCAAAAAATCATGTTTTGAGATAAGTGGGTTTAAAGTTTTCATTGCTAAGGAAAATGCCTAAGAAATGCTTTAATATAAAACTTATAAAAATTACATTTCTAATAATTCATTTTGAAATAAGCCACCGGTTTGAACAAGTTCAAAATTTAGAGATGGGTAATAAAGGAATAGATGAATCACTTGAACCCACAGACGAAAAGAACATGGCTGAAATGAACTCTCAAAACCTCGTGCCACTAACAACTCAGAGGACCAGACGTCCACTTAGCTACCTCAAAGACTATGTGAATGATTAACTAAATTAAGAGGGGGTGAATGTTATATATATATATATATATATTACAGTAATGGCAACAACTCTATTTCGATTTGTAATCTGGCAACACTATGTTTACATTTTACTGGAATTCCATTATTCATGTAGCAAAACATGTGTCATCTTTGTTGATTAAAGATAAACCTTTTCTGCTTATTTTAATTTATCAATATAACAGTACCTTTCTATGATAATGACTTATGTATCATAATCAACTAGAAATGTATTAATTTATCTAAAAAAAATTTTTTTTCATTTTTTCTTTTACAAGCAAAAATTAAAATAATTCAATAAAAAAAATAGTTAAAAAATTCAATAAATTAAAATAATAAAAAATAGATTTAAAAAATGGGAAATATTATATTAGTTAATGAAATTTAGTCTACTAATTTTTTCCCCCAAGACTGATTTCAGTCTCCAGGACTGAAGAGTGCTACCCTCTTCAAGCATGTTGACCTTTGATTTTATTACAAACGTAAGTTTGAAAATGTTTTTACAAAACAAATTGGAAATAAATATTAATTGGAGGACAGATTTTAATTTTTTTGATTTCAGTTCTTAGGACAGAGAGTGGCACCTATGAACAAAATGTAATAAAAATGTTAATTAAATAAAAAATAATGGAGCGAAATCAAACCAGCTTTTCTTCTTATACTCTGAATCCTGAAGGTAGATTCCTTTATTGTCAATTGCCCTGACCTGTAAGAAAAGGTTTAAAGAATCATGTTTAGTTTTAGTATAACACATATTTAGTAGAGAAAATATAAACAATTCATAAATACTATTTCGGATAATAAATTCCAGTGGATGCACATGTGGACTCGCAAGTATTTCATCAGACACGTAAGATGATTGGCTCTTTCATACTCTATGGAACGACGGTACGGAGAAATAAATTGTGGTTGAATATTTGTTAAGACGTTGAATAGAAAAATGTGAAAAACCATGCTATTGCATAATTGCCATGTTATGGCTATAGCGAAAATTGCCACAGTAATAATAAATGTGATATTGGAAATGGGAAAATTAATCACTTTTTAAAAGCAGCGCTTAGAAAAGCACATTTAAGGGCTTTTAATAATCGAAAATAAGCACCTTTAAGTACTTTACAAACACTAACTTTCGTTTACTTGGTTACTGTAATCAACAACAGGAACAGTATTAGAATAGAAATACAAAGGAGAATTAATATGGCGAATAGATGGTTTAATGGAATTTAAAAATATATAAAATCTAATGTAATTCATAGAAAAACAAAAGTTGCATTATATAAATCTCTTTTAAGATCAATTTTAACATATGCTTGCGAAACCTGGACTATCTTCTACGGATGAGGTTCCCCATGACAGAATTATGGAACAATGAAAAATAAAGATCAATGAAGTAAAAAAATTGGTTTTCTTTTCTGCAGAAAATTTTGTTCTAATTTTTTAATGCAGATAACTATTGATTTCCACATAGTGTTTAAAATCCGATATTTTTAATACAATATATTATTTATTAGGGTGCGTTGCCAAATCTTTCAACAAAAATAAACCACCTTTTAAGTACTTTTTAAGCACTAAAAAATATTTTTAATCACTATATACATCAATAGCATTTCTGACTGAGAACTGTTTTCTTGATTATATTATCCATTATAAAAAGATGAAGAGGCTTTTTGGTTCGATATCAGACGGTGGAAAATGAAGCCTGAAATTGAGAATATCTTGCTAAATGCAGCAGAGATTACAAGAGGGTGAAAAAATCTTGCCAAACCCCCCAACTCAGTATATGCACATGTGGACTTTCAATAATTTCATCAAACATATAAAATGATTGGCGCTTTAAAAACGCTACGCACCATGCTTATTACAACAACTGAATCTTGAAATGTAAATGCGCATTTAGTAAACCCTTTTTTGAAGAGTCCGATTTACTATTGCGGATTTCACGAATTTTAAATTTTTTTTTTAATCAGATGATGATTTACAAAATGCAAAAAAGGGAATTAGTGTGTTTCCCTCTACAAAATGCGGGAATATAGCCAATAGTATCAGAATTAAATATATTACATATTTAATTAAAAAATTATTTTATTTGATCCGAATTTTATTACTTTTTTTTCCATTTTCGAAATTGAAGCTTTTGTTACTTTAATTTAGTAACATGTATATTCGTTTTTTTTTTTTTTAAAGTATCTGGCAGAAAGATATTAATATTAGAAAAGTATGTCGCACAAAGCCCAAAAAAATTCTGCTATAGGGATGAGGTTATGTTGGGTACCTTTTGAGAGAAAGTGTGAAAAAAATGGTGTGTGGCTTAGCAAATTTAGAGCTTTATCACTCATATAACGAACCAGACCTTATTAAATGAGAAAGAATAAAATGAGCAGAGCACGTTATCAGAACTCACAAAGACCGTACCTAAAAGAGAGTTTTCAACGCCAGGCCAATTGTCACACGAAAAAGAGGCATGCTGAATATGAGATAGATGGATAGCCTAGGAAAAGACTTTTTGGTCTTAGACACACAGTGAAAAACAAGAGCAGGAAAAAAGGTTAACCTGGAAAGAAAATTCTTGAGAAGGCCAAGACCCACCCTGGCCTGAGGAGAAATTAATGATGATGAAATCAGATACTTAATATATCACTTAATATATCTTAATTAAAAACATACACGAAGTTCAGTAGATATTAGATACACAATAAATTCTTACTATTACTGGCGATAGTAGAACTCTTAAAGTCAAGTATCACTGTCTGAGGTCAGTAAGCTGTTGGGCGATCGCTGAGATCAGCCTGCGTAGGAACCGAGGGTCGCAGTAGCGGTCCTTGTTAAACTGTTCATGTCATCGATGGCATGTCTTGGGATCATCATTGGAGATTTTTCCCAAACTGTCGCCAATAGCCCATTAAGCAGTTCAAGTGCATCTAACTAAAGTACCTATCTAATAATCTTTTTTTTATTATTATTGTATACTTCTGATGTTAATAGACATCCAATACTTCTTGGATAATTTTTCTTTTAAACCTGTCTGTTTTCCATGCTGCTAATATCAAAAAATATTTTTTACAAACTCAAAATGAGAGTTTATGCACAAAAACAATACCTAGGAATGAACTTTTTTTTCTGATAACATTCAAAATAAGAACTATCCCTCAATGCAAAAAAACATCCGGGAAATAGTTACTTGAATTATAAAATAGCAAAAAACTGGAATTTTAAATTTAACAAATATAAACCTATTTATAACTTATTTGAATAATATAAAACAAACAAACATACCCATTGATTTCCTGGATATTAACATTAAAACAGGACTTAATGAGGAAATACCATCACACCCTCCACACACATAAAGTGTGTTAAAAGAAATAAAAATGGCTGCCCCAACAGCACTAGAATCAAAAAAATAAAATAAATAAATAATTAGAAATCTTAAGACCATGAAATTTTAATGCTGCATTAAAATGCATAATACATATTTTAATTTAATTAAATGGATGCAAAGCGCACCTGACTATAAATCACTATTTATACTATATCTAATTAATATCAAAAAGTAAACAAAAGCAAGACAAAAGAATTAAAAATAATATATATATATCAAACAGTAATGCATCTGCCCCATTTACTATTGCTCTTAAACCAGGGGTGTGTCCAGACAATTTGTAAAAGGTCCAGATTTGTAAAAAAACTACTAATAATTTGTGAATATAAAATAAGCGTTAAGTCACATTCTTTTAACCATGGTCCTGCTTTTGTGAATTTGTGCAAATAGGGTCCTGTTATTGCAAAAATTGCTAAAAACCTTTATAAGAAGTTTTTTTTAATTGTAAATAGATTTAAGATTATGCTCAACAAGTGCTGCTACTAAATTAGAGATGCAACATACAATTATTTGGTATTTAGCCTATACTGCTCAACGCAGAATATTCATTTCGGACGAATAATGGAAACTGAAATCACTCACATTTTAAATAATTTCAATTGACATATTTTAAATAACACAACTTAGTTATGTAGCACTTTTAATGTTTTAAGAATTAAGTAAATTTAAACAATTCTGAAATTTATGATATTTTGTTTAAAAAAATTGTCAGAAATTTATTTTTATTTACATAATATTTCATTATTAATTTTTTTGAATAAATAAAAATTGATCAATTATTTATTTACAAAAGAACAAAATTATCATTTAATAGCAATAAGAATGTGCACACAATGTTTGTAACAGTAGAAATATTTTATTAGAATACTACTTTTGGAATTTAAACTTAATAAAACAATTAATTAAACAAAACAATAATGAAGATAAACAAATTTGTGAAGGGTCCGATTGAAAGATAAACTATTTTGTGAAAAAAAAACATTGGTATTAGTTTTTTTTTTAAAAGGGAAAATTCCTAACAATAACTGTCGAAGGAACGGAACAATTGAAAGACACACAGATTAACGAGAATATCAGCACCATACCACAAGAGTTTGTCAAAGAGATTTCTCGGATTTGTGATTTTAATTTAGTGTGCTCTAATAATATTAATATTTTGTAAAAAAATCTCGAGAGTATTAATTTAAAAAAAATAGATATAAGAAAAAAAATAAAATTTTTTTAGCAATAATTGCCAAAAAATGATCAAAACACTACATATATTATTTATGATGCAATAAGCACAAGTTGCGAGCAATTAATTGAAGACTCAGATGTGTGATTAAAAATTTTCATGTGGCAATACATAAAAATATTGGATCGATTTTATTTCAACCAAAATAATAATTAAAAAAAAAAAAAGACAAAATGTACTGCATGGATAATTATTTTGCTACGAATCAGAATGTGTAACAATAACAATAATCAAAGTCAAATTTTATTAAAATGCTCGAAGTTTTCTTTAAAAACAAAAGAAATTGATTTCTAGGACAAACTATCTATTAAACCTCTATGATGTCAGTTTTTTTCAAAAAAAAAATATTTAATTGAAATTTTGGCTTAAGCAAATTATCAAATCTTTTTATTCTCAAATAAGAACGGAAAAATTAGGAGCCTTTCTTCTCACTCTAATAGGGGGGAAAAAAAACCATCTTTTGAAACTAGTTCTTAGAAGTAAAAAATATCTTAAAAAAAAAATTCTGTAGGAAAGATGACCAAAACTTTTTAAGTAATTATTAATAATTGGAAAATCTTGAGCATTTATTTCCTCTCATATGCACGAGAAAGACATCATTTGCATATAAATCTGAATGGAAAAAAAGAAATCATTGAAAAATTGCAGGAGAAAAGGAAACCAAAATGTTTTGTTTCTTTTTCCTTATTCTTAAATGAGAATAAAAAAAATAAAAAAAATCACCAGCTTTTAATTTCGTTAGCGAATAAGGTAGCTTTTGATTATAAATATTTATTTTGGAACACTTCTGAAGAAAAGAAATTTTTTTTTTTACCTCATTACTATTACTCCTATTAAATATAAATAGAAGGAGCAGTGAGGAAATGAATAACATAAAAAGAAGGAGTAATGAATAAAAAAATTTAGATAGATAGACTAATTAAAATTAAAATAGACTTTCTTTTTAAATATCAAAATTAACTATGTTACCTTATAGGCAGGCGAACCTCAACTTACCTTCTTTTAATTTTTTAAAATTTCTACATGCATCGTAAAACTAAAGAATGAAATGAAAACAAACTAGTACAAATACTTAAATATCCTCAATAATGTTACAATTTATTACACACTAATAAATTTATGACTAACACAGTCAAAAAAAATTTAAACACTTATATATTAAAATAGTTTGGAAATTTAAATTATATAATCAATAATTTCCTTATTTTCACTTGAAAACAGAATATATTTTAGGCACAGAATAAAGGGTTCCTTAATAAAATACAGACCTCAGAAAACTTAATAACTACACATTTATCTTTTAAACAGACTATAAATTCATTCTATTTCATGGAAGAAACTTTGCTATTATTCACTAAAATAACACATAATTTATATATTTCCAAAATATACAGAGCATATTATTAAAAAAAATGAGAAATATACATACCAAACCATCAAAATAAGAATAAACACTGAGGACAGTTTCAGTCTTGACAAAGCGCGAACAAATGGCGGGATAATCTTTAGCGCCATCTAGGTAGCGCCATCTAGGGGAAATTTGACACATGAAACACGTACTGCTTACTTTCGAAATTGTGTGATTTAAATGAATTAAAATGACGTATTTTATATTTTAAAACGTCTAGGACAAAAAATTAAATTAGATTAATATAAATCAATAAGAGAATTAACAATCGTCGAATTCCCGTCTCACGCTTATTAATATACAAGAAAAATAACTATGGAGCACGTCTTTGTTCAAAAAAAGAGAAGTGGTGCCAAAAACATGCGTAAATTCTAAATTTAAACTGCTCTATACCAAACGAACGATTAATCCTCACTTCGGCCGGATCACTCTATTGGTCGAAAATGACATCACTGTTGGGAGGAAGGCAGATGGTGGCTATTGGCTGGTGTTGGTATGATTTTTAGCGACAAATTTTGTATTCACACGTGCTCACTCGGAATTTATTTCTTCCTTGTAAATATTTACGTAATATTATGTCTTCGTTAGGGTGGGGGAGATAGGTAAATGTCCTCTTCAGTATTTCAGACAATATTTATGTTTTAATTGATTTACATTCCGCAAAGCTAAAAATAAAAATAATGAATGTTTTTGCAAATATAAGATGGTATAGTAATATTGCAAATACGTTTTTTTTGTTGTTGCTTTTCCTTAATAATTATCTTTTACAGTTATAAAGTAACAAAAATTGAAATAAATATAACCTCAAATGTACTAATACATCGTAATTTAGTTGTGTTATGAATAATTTTAAAAAGTTCCTAATCAAGCAACATGTTAATGTAGTTTAAAGTAATGACAAAAATTCTGGGCTATGCCTCCCCACCCCCCTGCATTTCAAGATCTGCCACAGTTGCCTATGACGTAAAAGCAGTATAGTTTAATATCACTTACTCAGAATCTAATAAAAATTACCACAAAACTGTGCAAAATGTGACTACTTAACATTAATACCATGTGTAAATAGAGCGAGTTTGAAAACTAAATATAAAATCTGTCGCCAAAATACTATACAATACACAGCATGTCCTTTCCAAACAGTGATGTCATTTTCGACCAATAGCGTGATCCGGCCGAAGTGAGAATTAATCGCTCGTTATACCAATCCATAAAACTTAACAGTTTATTTCGTAGTGAGAGTTAAGGGAAGACTTTATAAACTATAATGAAACTCTCACACATTTTCCAAAGCTCCATTTCAACAAGTCATTCATCTTTTGACAACTACAGCTACTTTGTTCAGTCTCCAACAAAACATGAGGGGGAGCAGTGTTACTAGATTAGGTGTTTCCCCCCTAAATTTGGTGGATTTTTTTTAAAAATCTTAAGTGGGTATTTTAGGGGAATTTGTTTTTAGGGGTTTGTTTTAGGGTTATTTGGGAATTTTACTAGTTTAATTTTGGTTTATTCAGAAATTTGATGTTTTTTTATAAATGAATGTCTGAGATGGCAATATGAAAATCAATATGTTAAACCAAAACAAAAAGATTAAGATTTTATTTTATAACTTAATCCCTTTGTTGAATGTAATAAGTTATTACTTAGCTCGATTCTCGACTTAAGTTTACTTAGCTCGACTTTTGTTTTAGCTTTATTAAGTATTCCGTTTTCAAATGCAGCTGTGGGGAGATGTTTCTCCATATTAAATATTAATAAAGACAAATTGAGAAATAAAATGTCTGTAACTAAAGCTAATGCTATTTTGCACGTTCCATATGAACTTTCTATTGGTTGTTAAAATTTTATACCTACTTCTTCCATGCTAAAAATATTTAACAACGAAAACATCTACAAATCAGAAAGTATTGACGAAAATATGTTGGATATTTTATCAGAAATTTAAGCATAATGTTAGAATTAAAATATTAAAAAAACTATATCGTTGATAATAAAATACTTATGAAAAAATATTCGAGTCAGAAAGCATTGAAAAAATATCTTAAATATTTTAATTTGAAATTAAAGATAATGTAACGATTGAAAGGTTAAAAATATTAATTTGTTTATAATAAAATGTTAAAATGTATTAAAGCAACGTTTTCTATACATTATTTAACTTTTGTACTATTTTTTAATACTTATACATTAAGTTTAAAAACAGACACGTACTTTATCTAAAAAGAAGTATACATTTTTTTCAATTGATTCGAAGTCTTGACTCTCGAAATAAATTGCTATACCTCGAGAATTTTTTAGACAAACTAAAAAATTTTAGCACACAATAATAAAATTCACTTACCTAAAAATAGTTCCTTGTCAAAAAGAAATATTAATTATTTTATATTATTTCATTTATTATGAGAATCGTCGAAAAAACTTTAAATTGAAAATTTAACAAATGTCATTTTAAATGACAAAATACAAAATTTAATGTGTACTAAATCAGTCAAAAAAGAACTGAATTATTCAATTTTAAAAAGAAGTTAAATATTTAACATTTAATTTCTCAAGAACTATTCGACAGATTTCGCTCAAATTTTGTATTTCACCATTTAAATTGATTTTCTTCAAAATTATATAACATTTTTTATATTTTTAAATTCAAAATTGTTTCGACTGTTAATAATAAAAAAATAAAAATTTTTTTTTTGACAGGAATTACTTTTAGGTAAATGAATTTTATTATTAGGTGCCAACAATTTTCTATTCGTTTCAAAAGTTCTCGAAACATGGCGAAATGCATGAAAACTGCAATTAAATAAAGGAGCCCAAACTTTCGACCTAAAAAATTATTGGGACCTTAATTTCCATATTGCGAATACTCTACATAATTTGAAGGACAGATATCATAAGCTGCAAGTAAATAGAACACTAAAAATCTATTCAGAATGAAGATAAAAGAAAGGAAAATTGTAGACAAATGAAAAAGGGGGCGAATAAAATTAATAAAAAAAAAAAAAAAAAAAAAAAAAAAAAAAACTGGGGGAAAAAAATCAAGAGAAAAAGGAAAAAATTATTTTAAAAATCCGGAAAAAAAAGATATAATCTTTTCATCAGCCCACACTATTATATCCGCAAGAAAAGAGTGCTTTCAAATATTGTCTCAATATAGCCAAAGCAAAATATATCAATACAATAGTGTGAGGAGCACTCAAAAAAATCTTTGCAAATTACAATAAATAAAATAGAGCACAATAAGTAAAAATTTTTATCTTATCGAAAATAGGATTTTGAAAGTTAATAACGAAATATAAATTATCTACATATTTCTTTTTATTTGGCGAAATTTTACTGATTTTGGCTGAGATCGAAACAAAGAATTTTGAAATGTAAATTTATAAAAGAGAAATTAAAAATAAGATCGTAGAGCTTATAAATATCACAATTCTTAAGTGAAAAAACATAATCTTTAATTGGTTTAATATTATAATGTTTATTAAAATCTTTTTCCATATTAGAAAGAAAATTTATATTTAATTTGTAACTATTAAGAGAATTTTTATGACTTCTTGATCTCCGTTTATTCAAGTTAATTTTGGGAAGGTTGGAAGGTATCGTTTAGCCCATACGGCAAAATTTTATATATATATATATATATATATATATATATATATATATATATATATATATATATATATATATAGGTAGAGGAAGCACGGTTGTCTGATATCATAACTTAAAAAAAAATATTTTCTGCGCGAACTAAATAGCATATTTTAAGTTTGACCCTCAAGCCATTTAGATTGAGATCTAGTAAATCCGATCATTAAATCAAGAGTTATTAATGTGTATTACTTTTTTATTTTACGAAACTGTATATAATACAACATAACTTTTACAAATAATGATGCCTTTGGTTACTCCTTTTTCCTTATGAAAACTAATATATTAATAATGATAGGAAGAGAAAATGAGGAGAAAATTTATAAATGCAACAATTATCTTAAATGATCCCATAAAATCTGAGGATTAAAAATCAGTAATGAACTTATTTCATAATGACATCTCACTCTCGATTGCATCTTTGGAAAACAGAACTAATTACAAATTAAAATTATTACTATTTTATTACATTATTACTGATTGTAGCTTAAATAATGTTATTGGTTAAAAATTATGTCAATCAAGAAACTTTTTCTTTTCCTTAACCTCCCACTTTCTTCGATCTTAAGTAACTATCGCAACCCCCCCCCCTTCTCGAAACGAAGACAATTTGAATTTTCGAGATATGGACCTTTTCTCTAAATTGAAAAAAAAAAAAAAAAAAAAAAAAGGAAGGGGGAATGAATTGCCTATAGCAGGGCTGTCCAACTGGCAGCCCGCGGGCCGCATACGGCCCGCCACCTCATTTTGTGCAATCTTAATCAGCATATTTCTCAGCACTTCTTAATCAGCATATTTATTTTTTCGAAATTTTATGGTATCAAGAAGCATCCGAGACTACCATTCTTGGTCAAACCGAGATCACCGAAGTTTCCTCCTGATCGCTCTTTCAGTCCTTTCATTGTATTGGGAGAAAAAGGTACAGGACATCTACAGGTCAAGAGCAGTCCTACCCTGCACGCTGGATTTATACAATAGTATTGCCTCGCGTTAGATAGACAGTGAGAATCGAGTGTTCCAGGACCGCTGGGAAACCTAGTATTTCATCACGAATAGAAAGTTCAAACTCCAGGGAATGATTTGTATGCAAGTTGTGGTTGTGTGCAAAGAATATAATGTCAAAAGGCATTACGCGAGTCTTCACGAAGGGAGCCACAGTAAATATCAAGGAGAAGCAAGATCTCTGATAGTTTCAGAACTGAAATCAAAACTGCAAAAACAAGATGGGATGTTTACTCAAGTAAAATCTTATCAGTACAATGCTTTGCATGCTTCGTATGCAATTTTACTTGAGCTTGCTAAAGCGAAAAAACCTTACACTGATGGCGTCGTTGTTAAAAAGTGTGCTGTAGAAATGGCAAAAGCATTTGGTGATAGCAAAACAGCCAAGCATTTTGATTCAGTTTCCCCATTAAAATTTAAGCAAATTGTTTTATTATCCTTTTGTTCCATTGTTTTATAAATAATAATTTAAGTATTTTTAAGTATTATTTGATATTAAGAAGCTATTTTTCAACTTTTTCAAGCTGCGGCCCGCCAGGTGATAAATGTCCGAAATTCTGGCCCGTGGGCTCTTTGCAGTTGGACAGCCCTGGCCTATAGGATGCTTAAAGATATCTGAGAAGAGAGGATGTTCTCTGTCTGTAGTAAATCAATTGGTTACACTTGTCTTGTCCTTAAAGTTGTTCTTCTCAGAAAATTTAGCTTTGTATTCTAAACACACATGTTGGTGACAATCACGGTGGTCCTTTTCAGGAGCCTTCGAATTCATGAAATCGAATGTTGGCAATATAACGCTTTTGTTGTTTTTCGGAGGGATTGTTTGTTACACACAGAAAGCAAAATCAAGTTAAATTGGACCATGTTTCCCAGTAGTCTTGTGCTTATAATAAAATAACAGTAACAACTATATTTTTCAAACTCGTCTATGAAGAATGACCAATTTTTATTTTAAGAAAAAGTTAAATGGACAATGGAAATACCTTAATTAATTATTTATTTATTTCAATCCGATGCACACACGAGCTACAAGTAAAAATTAAGCAAAACTATTAAATTTATTTTTGGTGACAGAAATAATATTATTATTTCAATAATAATTTTGATTGGCTCAAACTTAAATCATTATCATTAAGGATTTTCTTTATTAGCTATTAAACATATTTTTAAATTCAATTAGTAAAAATATCTTTCTTAAATTTGCTATTTATTTTTAATTTGAAAGTTTCACTACTTTTCTTATTTCCTAATTATAATTTTTACAAATTTCGTCATAAGATGTACAAAATATAGTTTATTTGCACTAAACCCAATTCAATTATTGAAAATTTGATTTTATTGCTACTTATTTCTTACATTTAAATTTAAAATTAAATTAGTTTTAATGGGTACTCTTTCTAACGTATTTTTCACCGTCTACGAACATCCGGTTCACATTGTGAATTTACGCTTCTTTTGTGCTCAACAAATTTTTTTTTAGCAGGTTGACACCAACAAATCTGCTCTGTTTTTAAATACTTTTACGTAATGTATGTAACATCTAAAATAATAGCTTAAAATTAAAAAGATCTTTTGAGACTAAACTTAAAAAGAATTATATCTATCTGCAGATAAGTTTATCTGGTTTATGAGAACATCAAATAATCTCTTCCACATGTTTGACTTGGCCCTTCGCGTACATCTGTTTCATTGGATAGCGATGAAATCTTTATTCATAAAATCTGTGCAATGAAATGAAAAGGCGAAATGCCTTAAGATCTAACCGAATTCCCATAAAAGTGAAGAACTATGTTGAGATATTAATCCTTCTCCATATGGTCTTAGGCGCGGCACTTCTAACGAAGATAAGAACCCCGCTTCTAACAAAGGAGATATAAAAAATAATCTGGGTGTTGTGGATCACATGACATGAACGATATATTAGATGTAACGATTAAAAAAGTGTACACTTATATTTTAGAAATGAAACCGTGAAGATGTAACCTGGAGCTCTGCTCCACCTGTACAAAAGTGTAAATAGATTTCTTTATTCTTTTCATCAATAAAATTCTAGAAAAATTAGTATGTTGTCCTCCTTATAAAAAAGGATATAAAACAATGACTGCAAACGCTACAGACTGCTATTTTAATCTATTATGATTAAATAAAACTCGGCTCGAAAGTTATGATGAAGAAGAGAGAGAGAGAGCAGCACGACATGTATATAAAATTATACAATTGAATTATTTAAAAAAGTAAAAGTGGAACAAGCAAGTAATTCAAATGAAACAAATTATTTTAAATCCAGTGTCATTTTCATTTAAATTTGGTTGCAAAGAAATTTTACATTAAGATAAATTTTAGATTTGTTGTAGCTCATTTACGTCGCAATAGAGCTGCATAATGGGCTATTGGCGACGGTCTGTGAAACATCCCTGAGGATAATCCGAAGACATGCCATCACAATTTTGATCCTCTGCAGAGGGGATGGCACCCCCCCCCCTTCGGTATCCCAACGACCTGCATGCGAAGTCGAGCACTTTACGGTAGAACAATATAACGAGAACCAATACCGTACACCCTCTGTCCTCACGCAGACTGATCCAAGTGGTCACCCACCCGCACACTGACCATATGCATTCTTCATAAATACAAGAATGCATAGAAACAATGTCTTACTTGTTTAAATAGCAATACCAGATGCGCAAATGTGTACAAGTACAAAATAGTAATTTTTTATACATTAAAAAAACCCTTATAACTTCTATCTATCTATTCTTTTTATTTTATGAAAAAGAAAGACAGTCATAAGTGTAATTTAAAGGAAGTGTTACAAGGATTTTCTTATAATCAAGGATTGAATTGTAAGTACTAATCATTTATTATTTATTCAAATCAATGCATCATACTCACTTTATTAGTTCCCGTTATATTTTGTAGCGATCGATATATTTTCTAGCAATGCTAACTGCTCCACTTTCTTTAAAATATTTTATTGGGTGGTAGTTAAAAATGAGACCTTGCAGAATTTAAGATAATTTTGGTAAAATTTATAATTCTCACCTGGAACAAAATTATGCTTCACATGATTTTTTCCAATTATTTATACGTTGAGGGGGAAAATTATTTTACATTAAATAAACAAAGAATCATACAATTAATATAACTTTTGCAATCAAAAAAAAATATTTCTCTACACGGAGCAGAACAAGTTTGCATCTCTGTATATGTAGATTGAGAGGGGCGTTTACTACATACAATTAATATATTTTGTTTTTGTATATAATTATTTTTATAAAAAAAAAAAAAAAAAAAAAAAAAAAAAAACAACAACAACAACAACAAAAAAAACATTGAATATGCACAATGATAATTTGGTAATAAAAAGTGAACTATGTGTAATTAAATGCTCGTTATTGTATTATTATTATTAAAAACAATGACTTAATGTGAGAAAAAAAAGAATGTTAAAATTTGAAATGTTGTAAACGTATTTTTTTAAGTTTTCTGAAACATTATTGCAATAAGTAAATATTTTTGTGTAAATTACGTAGCATTGACTCAGTTAAGAGTGCCAACTACCGAGAAATAGATTTCTTTTCATTCATTAAAAGATAGATTTTAGATTTAAACACTCTTAAGAGTTCAATTTATTTATTTTTGATTAATTAATTAATTAATTTTTAATGTATTTATTTATTGAATGAATAGATTAAGGAACGTATCGTTTAACTGTTAAAACCGATTTTTTTTCTTCTTTTTTCTCTTTAGTCACAGAAATATCATTCACACACAATTTTAATTTTAAATTAATAACTTAAGTTCAAGTTTAAATTATCCTTTTGTTTACAAATTGAGAAAAAAAAAGAGTTGTGTAATTCATCTAGACCTTACTTTGAATTTTTTTAAATTCAAAGCATCTCAGACACAAAGTTTTTTAATCTTTTACCTGCTATAGACCTATTTTGATAGTTATGAATTATACTTGAAAAAACTGTTTTTAAAAGAGTTAATATAAAGTGTCCTTTATTTATATATTTGTCCATTATAATTAAAATAGGTGGAAGCAAAATATCATTGAGACTATAATATGTATTTTATAAATATCTATTAAAGCAGCACAATATCAACAATCATTTTTTTTTTCATTAATTGATTCCCTTTATTTTAAGAAAATAAGTAAAAAATAATAATAAACATCTTATAGAAAAATTCGAGCCTGTTTATTTATGAAACATATGCATTTTTATAAAAATTTAAAAAGCCCTCTCTCCTCAAAATATTCAAAGGATTTATATTTTTCCTTTTAAATAAAAAACATCTTAAAACTAATTAAATTAAATTAATCTTGGAAAGATTTATTCGGATAATGGCTTTGTCAAAAAAATATCAATGGTTGAATCCTTTATTTTATATATTAATTATTTGTTGGTTGTAAAGTGAAGTTGCATTTTAATGTAAAGGTTCTCGATTGGGTAAATTTTTAACCGCTTTAAACTTCCTTATCACCCCAGACCACTTAAATTTAAAAAAAAAATGTGTGTGCATCATTAAATATTTAAACGAATAACCGCTATGTGTTTGGATTAAATTTGATCATATGAATTTCAAATCAATTTCATCAATTGAAACGTGCATTTCGTCTCTATCTTTTTTTTTTTTTTTTTTTTTAATATTTTCAACTAATTGCCACTTGAGTGCAAAATTTAAGAAACGACATTTTTATTAACTAAGGTTTAACGTAGTAATTTGGTCACATAACAGCCTACTTTGGTTTTAATAAATCGTAATTATAGAAAATTCTCTGAACTATTCAAAATATTTAATACTATTATTACATTACCTTCCTTTAAAAAACATTTTATACCCGCTAAAAATAATATTTATTTCAGGTAATTCTTTTATCACATTTTTGTATCATATCTTTTATGGATTTTTTTAACAACATCCTTGGTACAGTAGCCATGGCCATCGACCTGTATTTCTAGTCTAAGATTCTAGGGATAATTTTGAAGATAAAAAACTTTAATTCGAGAAAAAATGAATGACATTTTTATTAAAGGAAAGTACGGTTTTATATTCGATTTTATTGCTCAAATTATTGTATGCACTAATTTTTTAGCTTATTTCTATGGGTTTAAAGAAAAATAAAGTAACTTACAATTTTATCGTAATATTTTGTAATTTAAAATAAAAGATTTAACGTTTCCTTATCGAGCCATTAAAATTTTAAAAGTACATCATTCTCTGATACTAATAATAGGATTATCAAAGGTAATTATTTTTCTAATATGCTTGATGGGTTCCAACCACCTTCGGACTTATGTGCAAGAAATGAACAAACAAGAATTAAAGCGAAAATTTTTTAATTTAAATACACAAACTTATTAAATAACTAATTCTTTTGAATAGTTCCAAGTCTACAGTACGATTTTTAAAAAAAGTTTTATTATCCTAAACAAGAAGAAAAAAATGCGAAACGAAACTAAAATGTCTATAGTTTAAGTGCCTTTATTTACCTTTAAAAATTTCAACCACAATGGCTCAAAAATGTGTACATAGTGGTTTCCATTTTCTCTAACTACTTTAATATTAATTATTAACAATCTTATTAAAGAAGGTATTTCTTGAATTATCATTACACCCGAGTTTAGAATATATTAAAGATAATAAAATCTATTGCGACTTTTGATTTCCAGGATCTTTTATTGCTCAGCCTTTCATCCCTTCATTGGGTCGATAAATGAGTACCAAGCATGCTTGGCAACTAAACACTGGGGGTTTTCCGTTCGGCTGACCACCTGCTCCTGCACCCCATAGCCCAAGGTCAAGTTAACTGAGATGGGCACAGTAGGCCTTGGCCCTCTATGGGCTGTCGCTCCACTGAGTTTAGTTTTTAGTTTAGATTTATTGATGATTTAATTATCTTTAATTTTCAAGGTAATACAATTTGGTAACTAATATTTATCCCGAGGAATTAATCTTGTTTTTTAATCAAGATGATAATATTAATTAGAACTTTTTAGATTTGTGTATTATAAAAGAAGAAAATATCTGCTTTCTTGATTTAAACGATAAAAGAAATGATTTAAATTTTAGTAAATATAAATTAATTACTTATAATTCTAATGTTTCTAAAAATATCAATTTGAATACTATTTTTAAGCAAATGAATAGAATTTAAAAAACATAAAGTAATGTTTATTTATCAAAAAAAAAAAAAAAAAAAAAAAAAAAATAGGCTTATTCATTGATTAGTTTATTCACAGATTCACAACCTTGTCCAGTGAGGGTCACTGATCCCTCTCCGATTCAGAAATACATCGATTCCTTCACAGACTTATAGTCGTATTGCAAATTTATCGCTCCATCTAATCACTCATTTATTAATTCATTTATTATTTCATTTCCTATATTTCTAAATTATAGTGATTAGTTTATTTATTTTTATTGATTAATCACTTACTAATACAAAATGCCTCGTGTTAAATAACTTTCGACTGAAATATATTAAATTAGGTAGATGTAGTAAAACAAGGATCATTAGAAATCAATTTAGTTAATCATCGGACAAATATAAAAAAACTTTGCTATTTTTCAACATGAGACAATATAATTTTTAATTAAAATATTGATTATCAAACAATATTTTATATAATATTTTTCACTTACTTTGACCTATATTAATACGAAATAGAGAAAAAATTATGAAATAATTGAGTCCGGTACAAAAGAGAACCCTGATTTTCTTATTGTAGTTCATAATGCGATAATTTCATAGAGAGAAAGCTTTAGCATTTCAATTGATGTATTATATATTCTTATTTTTTATTAAATTTTCTCAGGATTTTAAAGTTTTCTTTGCCCCGTAAGTGGACTGATCGTAAAAACACGGTTCCCAATAAATCGCCAAAGTCGAAAATCACTGGTGGCAGTCAGTAAGCGGGTGGATGACCACTTTGATCAGCCTACGTAGGGACCGAGGGAGAGCGGTATCGGTCCATCGGTCCTCGTTAAGCTGTTATGTCGTAAAGTGCTCGGCTTAATGCGTAAGTCGTCGGGAGCCATCCCCTCTGCAAAGGATCAAAATTGCGATGGCATGTCTTTGAATAATCCTCAGGGATGTTTCCAGACCATCGCCAACAGCCCATTGTGCAGCTCTAGAGTGACGTAAATAAAATATCTACCTACCTCAAATTTTATTCATATATGCTTTACATTATTCAAACGTTCGTATTCTTTTAACAGTAGCTGCTAAATAGCAATTGGATTATGCCTGATTATTGTAAAAATATTATTATTATTACTTGAATTTTTGCTCCCTAAGAACGTAAAACCCAAGGCTTAATACACGCGCTGAAGTTTTGCTGTAACAGTAAATGTATGATGTTTTATTATTATCATTATTATATATTTTTCTTTTTGTAGAAATTATATATTATTTCATTTAAAACTTATTTTAGTTAAAGGTAGTCTTAGGTAGTTAAATCAATCATCGTAATGGAAAATGGTTACTATTTGCAAAATGTCAGAAAGGTCACTGTCCTTAGAACATTTATGGGCTTGACCATGGTTTTTGTCGGTTCATTTTGAAAAGAGAGCCAAGCCTCTCCCCTACTATGCATTGGGGCAAAAGGAAGGTTGGTGACGGATAGTCATATGATAGGGACGTAAGATGGCCTCTCGTGCTAAATGTCCCCTACCTAATTGGTGAAATGATGATTCCGAGAATTTATTATCCGCGCTTTTGGTAGAATTAGAACACGTGTGCTGCACCCTTTGGAAATTCATTTTCGAGGGACTTCAGTTGTACTTTCATATTACTTAAAACTGTGTGAATGAACATATATTTTCTTATTTGATGGGAAATTAGGAAAATCATTCTTTACACTTATATTTGTTTACTCGAATGCATTACTTTAATGGCGCAATGAGAACAAAAATAAGAAAAGAAACAACAAATTCCAGCTCATGTTACAAGTTGACACTTAAATTTCAACTTCAAAAATACATTAATAAAATGCAAATTTAACTACTTCAAAAATTAATTGAATTATTAATATGACTTAAAATTGAATTGTTGAAACTGTGCTTGAAATTTACAATATAATCAGGAACGCTCAAACTCATTCAACATAATTAAGCTAAAAGTTGTCATTTTTACTTTATTCCATACTAAAAATTTGTTAACTTATTAAATCAAACAAGATAGGATATTAATGTAAGGCAGAATTCAGTTCTCATTAAATTGGTTAAGCACAAGTTTTTCACAACGCAAGGAATGTTAGGTGCTAACATACTCCTTGCAATTCTTTTTATTATTTATTTATTTATTCATTTAAAATTTATTTATTTAAAATTTATTTATTTATAAATTATTTTTTTATTGATTTACTTATTTATTATAATTTATTTATTTATTTTACATATGCTCGCATTTAAATTGAAAGAACTGCAAAAATTTTCTTTAAAAAGTTCAAGGACAGCATGTGCATTTTTAGGGGGCTTAAACTTGTATTTTTCAAGTGATATTTGAGTGGTTAAATATTGACTAATGCTTCTGAAAATATCCGCAACAGTAGATTTTATTTTTAAAAAAAATTTGACCTTTCAAGTTATAATTAATTTGAAAATTAAAGTAATAATTTGAAAACTGAAATAATAATTTTTTTTCCCCTTCGTGTTTCATTTATTTGTGCAACCGTGTTCTAGAGCTTATTACTGTTCTGTTTAAAATAATTTCAAAATATACGTAAAAACTGCTGAAAAGATCTGTTAACTTATTATTGTCGATCATTATTCACTCAGAGTTCATACAGAGAAATTAATATTTTTAAGTTACATTGAAGTTTTTTTTTCTTCCTAATTTAAAAAAAAAAAAATAGTATTAATAATAGTAATTTTAGCAGATTTTTAAGCTTTGAAGAAAGAAATCATACATAATTCTACAAGATATAATTTTAAAAGTACGGAGTATAAATAACGAAGCTCATTTAGAATTGCATACTTTTCTTCTAATTGAAATGTTTAGTCTAATTAAATATAAATTATTTGATTTGAAAGTATTTAGACGCGACTGATCAGAGTATATAAGTATTTTTCACATTTTTATAATTCTGAAAAGTTGTGTCACGCATTATCTCTTCCCCTACTGATTGTGACAATTTTTCCCAATACGCTTGCCATTCTTGATCTGCATTGTAACATGATATAAATTCTTTTTAAGAATTAAAGAAACATAACTTTATGTATCGTTGATTACATTTTAGATGGCTGAATTTAAAGCTTGATGAGAAAAAGCTGAAACATGTTACGCTGCCCCAAACGTCTAATAAAAAATCATATCAAGTAAAATAAAAGGAAAGACCATTGAAATATTTTTAACTTTATTTACGGAAATCCTTCAGGGTACAAATGCTATTTTTCGTGGGAGCGATCAAAATTTCAATGAGTTTCAATTCAAATAAGTTTCAAACTATAATGGAAGTTTACACGTTGTTTCTAAAAAAATTTCGCGTTTCACAGAAAAGTTTCCTTACAGTCATTTTTATATAATCATGATCATAATTTAGGAGGTTTTAATTATAACCAGTTAAACAAGAAGGAATAAAAATCGTAGTTTTAAAAATAAAGATTAAGATTAAAAAATTATTCTACAGTATTTAGTATAAGTTATAATGCTTCAGCATATATTTTAGGAAATCTCCAGACTACAATTTTCTGTATTTTAAATAGATTGGGGAATAAATGATTACGATAGAGTTAGAAACTATTATTATATTGTATTAACACTGGTTGGAAATAACAGAAAAACCAATTATGCGATAAATTATTAAGAATTGTAAATGTGCGTAAATACTTTGTTGATAGCAAAACACTTTATTTTTTATTCATTTATTTATTTTTGTTCTTATAAGAAGTACACATAGTTTATTTTTTCGCTATACATAAGTTCAAAATAATTTTTAGATTAAAAAAAAGGCAAGTTAAAACGTTAAATAGAAAAATAATAATAATAATAAAACAATACTCTCATAATCTTTTTGCAGTGTTCCTTAAATTCAATATTTTAGAAAATAATTCTTGCATTCCTTAATTGTTAACAAATAATATACTTCACGCATATTAAAAAATATTAGTAGAAGCCTTACTTTAAAATTATATTTCTTTGATGCTTATAGCTTTCAAGATACAAGTACTACGTTTTTAAAAAATAACAAAAATATGGCTTGTACATGGTTCATTGCAACTATGTTTGTAGCAACGCAACAACAATGTAACATTTTTTTGTAAAAAAATAATAATAATAATAATAAAAGAAAGACCAGTTTTTATTGGGCTACTAGGGATTATGGCTGATATGCAAAGCTATACTGTCTAAAACGGAAATAAGAAAAGTATAAAAAAAATAAAAAAAATTTTACTTAAAAATTCACTTGGTTTTCAAACATAGTTTAAAAAAAAAGGGGTTTTTTCTTCAGAAGAAACCCACTTGCAAAGTTTCTTGGGGGTTACTTCAGGATTTTATTAGGTTTTTAAGAACTTTAAAAATTTTTTTTTTTAACTAATTTAGTTTTTTTATTCTTTAAATAAGTTTCTTAAAATAAGTCTTGCTACATTAAATAAATCGGAATAATTTAACTGTGTTAATTTATCTCTATTAAAAAATTATTTCAAACTGTACATAACAAGATTTACAATCGGGGAAACAGTATTTAAAGTATATTTTTTATAAACTATTCATCCACTCAAGTAGGTTCTTTACAAAAAACCACCTGTAATTTCATTTTGGGTAAAATCATAAAAGACTCTGCTTTCAAATAAAGCGAAAATGATGAAACACAAAGCCATATATATATATATATATATATATATATATATATATATATATATATATATATATATATATATATATATATATATATATATATATATATATATATATATATATATATATATATATATATATATATATACAGGGTGTGTTCAGAAAGTAATGCGCATTTTCTGTGAAAAATAGATTTATTGATCCTATGGGTACAAATGGTTAAAATACTTCAAAATAGTTCCCTTGTGCATCAATACACTTGTGGAGACGATTCTGCCACGCCTGGAAGGCACCCTGGAACTCCTCCACAGGAATGCCTCTCAGGAACCTTATAACATGAGCTTGGATGTTCTCCACCGACTGCCGATGCTTTCTCTTCAGCTCTCTTTAAGTCGGGGAAACAAAAAAAGTCACATGGCGCCAAGTCAGGGCAATAGGGAGGCTGGGGCACCACCTCATCAATCCCCACAATTCTTCACTGCGCAAAACTCGAACTTCTTTTTGCTCCTCCGTCAACACCTTCGGCACAAGCTTCGCACAGACCTTTCGTATTTGCAAATCCTCCGTCATAATCCCATGTACCACACATTTTGGCAAGTTCAGGGTGTTAGCGAATGCCTGAATGCTTAATCGACGGTCTGACTTCAAAACTTCACGCACACGCTGGACGTTTTCATCGGGTCGGACTGTTGTTGGGCGTCCAGAACGAGGCTCGTCGGTGACCTTCTCCCGACCCTCCTTGGAGGCCTTGTGCCACCTTCCACACTGAGATCTCGAAATGCATTCCTCCTTAAAGGCGTGAAGCATGTGATGAGTTTCCGTCTCATTCTTACCAAGACGCACACAAAACTTTATCGCGTTCTAGCGAACACTCCATCACGCCGTGACTCGATCGAAAAAAAGACTTAGCGCGAAGTCACGTCCTACCGCTCTTACTGCTCGGAACGACCTGAGACCAGGCTTATTTGGAAGGACAAATCCCCCACCACATTTTTCGACCAATCTGAGTGCACTGCGACCTAATTGTACTAATAGTAATTGTATTTCTGTATAAAAGTTATTGAAGCTAGTTATTATTGAAAATATTGTTTCTGACATATCAGGAAAATGACATTTTGATATTCAATTAAATTTTTTAACTATACAAAACAGTCAGTGCTAGTGCAAAGTCATTTTAAAATGCTGTGAATTGTCCCATTTCGTGAGAATCACCCATATACGCTTTTCTACTCCTTTAAAAATAACACTCAAGACAAAAAACACATGACCATAATGTATCGACTCAGTTAACTGAAGTGAATTATCATCTTCCTTCTACCACGCCCTATGTATCAGAGAGGTGGACACACTTAGTAGTCAAAAGAGGGAATTTAACAGAAACAAATTAGTAATACATAACCTATAAGCTGTATTTTTATTATTATTATAGCTCTATTATTATAGAGAAATCAGCGATGAAAAAATATCCATCCAATGATCTCACACAAACAGAAGACAAACAATAAATAAATTTGTTTCACAGCGTAATTTATTATTTCAGCATTCATCACAAGAAAGAGAAAATTTCGAAAAAGACCTTGATTTGAAGGATCTTTTGATAAAGATAAGAAATATGGGATTCCCATATTTCTCATGAATCAAACGAAATTCAATCCTTCCACCATCCTAGATAATAGAAACATCTGGCCAAAAATCCTTGATGTATATGCAGCTTGTATAAGAATACTTTTGATCTTCAAAATTAAAAAGAAAATGATTAACAGTCACTAAAGTAGAGTAGAAAGTGACATGCTATTTAAAAATCAGACAAGATAATAGGACAAAAGGTCTTACTTTTATAGATACTAGTAGTTACTTTTACAAAGGTAGATACTTTTTATATCATTAAATTTTTACAATTTTGTAAATATATCTTTTCAGTAACATTCAATGCTTGCCCCAGCTGTCCAAAATACAAAAAATTGACATGAAGCTACTTTTCATGATATAAGAAAGGGGGAAGCATTTTGGTAATTAAACAACAAAGAAATTTTAATGAAAAACAGTTGATTTAATTGTATTCCTGGCAATATTACACTGACTTTGATTTCTGAACATAAATTTCTAAAATAACATTACATTTTCTGTGCAAAAGGTATTTGACTTTTAATTATAATTCGCAATCATTTTAAAATGTCTTTCCCTGTATAATTTATTCGTAAAATTTATATATATTTATGTAATATTTATAATATTTATTCATGTAAAATTTTATTTCAAAATTAATAATAATAAAATTAATAATAATTAATAATAATTAATAATAATTTAAATAATTTGTGTTATGCACAGGTACGAAATTAAGGATGTTCCTTTACGAAAACCCTCTAACCTTTTTAAAAACCATTGGGAAAAAATGAATCATACAGGTTAGGAAAGTAAAAATTCTGTCGAGTCGCAAAGTCCTCCATGTTCCCATAACAAATCAAAACATCTGGGGGTACTGGATTGGAGATCCATCGTGTTCTGATTCAGGTCAAAATTACGACCTGTGATGACTGAATGGATGTATGAATGAGTGTGGCGTATGATGCGGCAGAAGTCGAATTCTTGGCCATAGATGGCGCCACTGAAAAACAAGAAGCGCACCCTCTGCCTTAAATCTGCTCGATTTCACCAAGCAGTCTTGCTAGTATGGCAAGTGGCATACTAGCAAGTGGCATACTGAATCAACCAACCAGGAAAGTATGACGCCACCGATATTAAAACGAATCACTGATGTGCGTTGAGTTTCATAATTTGGACAAAATATATTGAGTTAATTTATGTAATTATCAAAGTAAAATTCGAACTTTCAGACGATTATTCAGTCGAATCGATTGGAAAACACTCATTTAGATTCATAAATAAGCTACTGAAATAAGACAAACTTAAGTATTATCTATAATACAGAAGAACGATGAATAAAGAAATAACCAGTAGTATTTGAAAAAAGATTTGGCTGAAAAAAAAGATTTAGCCTGAAAATTATTAAGTATTTTAATTAAAGTTATTAAGCGTTGCGGATTTATTTAAAGTATCACCCGCACCATCAATTAAATTTGTTCACAAATGCAATCTATACAAACTCTTTAGTAAATTTATGTAACTAGCTTACTTCAGCGACCAGATTCGTCACCTTTCAGAATTTCCTTGTTACACATATAATTTTTAATAGTAAACAAGCACGTAAATTTTATATATATATATATATATATATATATATATATATATATATATATATAACAACATATAAACTGCCATGGTACAGCACACAGCAGTATTTTAATATTCTAATTCTTCAACCTCTTCCCCAATCCTAACATCCCAATTAATTTAACCTTAACCCAATTAATTAATTACTTAAAACAACGTAAGGAAATGAATAATAACACACACACACACACACACACACACACACACACACACACACACACACACACACACACACACACACACACACACACACACACACACACACACACACACACACACACACACACACACACACACACACACACACATATATATATATATATATATATATATATATATATATATATATATATATATATATATATATATATATATATATATATATATATATATATATATCTTATACAGTGGCGCTCACGTACTTAAGTACTGTGTTTTCAAAATAAATGCGTCCTTATATTGGATGAATATTATGTTTTGATCAAGATATCTACAAATGACGAAATCTACCTTAGTTGAACTTCAATTCTCAAATAATTCATTCGTGTTCACAAATGTTTCATAAAAGTTTATTTAAAAAATATATTTTGATAAGTTTCTTATACTTAAGGACAGTTTGTCTAATCATGAATTATTGAATGATTACAATCAATTTATCGATCAATGTAAGTGTAATTTGCTACATTATCTTTGTTTGATGCTTTAAAACATTATAGAAATTTTTTTTCTTATTTTTTTTAGTACAAATTTAAACATTATTATAAATAAAGGTAAAAATGATAGCAATCAACAGAGATGTCGAATAGATACTCTGAGAAAAGAAGGTTTAAGCATTAGAGAAATTGGTAGGCGGTTAAAATTATCAAAAACAGCAGTTTTCCAAGCATTGAAATCTGTTCTAGTGACCAAAAGTTTTGAAAAAGCATCCCGAAAACCACCGTCTCGCAAAGCTACCGTACGAGAAGTACGAGAGAACGAAGGCATCATGGATCAGCATGTGTATGTGGACATTATCAAGACTGTTTTTCTGCCTTATTACTGGAAACTTCGCCCAAGAAAACCAATCATGCAAGTCGTTAATGATCCGAAGCACACGAGCAAAACTGCGAAGGCCTTCTTGTCAAGCAAGAAAATTGAGGTTTTGCAGTGGCCTTCCCAATCACCAGATCTCAACCCGATCGAGATGCTGTGGATAAATATGTGAAACAGCAAAAATCAAAAAATTTAGGTGAGTTATGGAAATGTGTCCAAGAAGGCTGGGCAACTTTACCTCCTGAGCGATGTCAAAGATTCGTAGATTAGTAGCCTCGTAGATGTGAAGCAGTAATTGCCGCAAAAGGCTTACCGATTAAATACTAGCTCCAAATCTTTATTTTTTGTTACATTTTTTACATTGTTATTAATTTTATTAACGATTAAGAAATATTTATTTTGTTGTCCTTAAGGATGCGGAATGCATATTTTTTTCTAAAATGTTACATAACTTAAGTATAACAGTTAGATAAATGATTTTCATTGTGAAAATATATTAAAAATAAGTTATTTGTTCCAATACATAATTATCAATTCAATAAACTTATGCGTGAACATTAAATTTTTGATTTTACTTTTCAGCGCCACTGTATATAAAAATCTCTTGTCACAGTTTTAGTGTTTATACTCCTCCGAAACGGCTTGACTGATTTTAATGAAATTTTAGATGTATATTCAGTAAGTCTGAGAATAGGTTTATAACTTACTTTTTTTCTTCATTTTTTGGACAGATTTAATGTATATTTTAAATATATCTTTATTTAATCGTATTTGAATCCAAACTGGACATAGAAACATAATTAATCAAAAACAACACTCACGCACGTTGCAACAAGTCATATTAAACTCTAATACTTATGCTCGCCTTTAAAAGATGAGCATCAAATATATTTGCAAGTATGTGAATAAAGGCAGTGATATGGCAGTATTTCGAGTTTAAAATACCAATGTGCCTGCTCTTCCAGTGAATAACAACGATGAAATAGCGCTGTACCAAATTGGCCAGTACATCAGCTTCAATGAAGCTGTTTGGCGTATCTTTGGATAACCAATTCATGAACGGGATCCAACCGTTATTCATTTAGCCGTCCATCTTGAAAACGGTGAGAGCGCGAACGAGACAGCGATTGACCGAGCTATAAATCCACCAAAAACTACACACACCGAATTTTTTTGAATTGCGTAATCGTGCGGATGCTTTCAGTGTCCTTGCACGGACATTACTCAGAAGTACCACACTATTTCACATGTGCTCAAACAAAAAAAATGGACACCCTGCAAGCAAGGCACACCGGTTGATTCATGTCCCGGTTATTCAAATCAAACGCCTTGGGCAAAGGCGGCGCCAGTAGGGGGTCAGGGGAGGCAATTGCATCCCTGTTGGGCATGGCCAGCCCCCCCATCGGGAAAATAGTCTGGTCACATTTGTTTCTAAATTATGGAAAAAATTCATTAACAAATTCCTAATAAAAAAATTTGTAGTTGACTTTTTAGTTTTTATTTATTTATTAAAGAATCTGTAACAAAAATTATTAAAATATATTGTAAATTCTATGTAATTGTGGTTTCACTACACTACTCACAACTTTGCACATACATTGTTAAACTAGAAACCGGATGTGATCAGACATGGGTGAAATTGACGACTTTTCGAAGAAATCCTTTCCCACTGACACATCTTCATTTTCTTGGAAACTTATCTTTCATAAGGCTATTCTTTCTTAGGAAGGGGATAATCACACCCTGACAAAAGCCTGAGGGATGAAAGAGACGCAGGTCCTCTTCTTTACGAATTCTTTTTTATGTAATGTGTTTATCAATGGTCTTTGGGATCACATAATTCCTTTTTCCAATTTTCAAGCAAAATGAAAGTTTAAGAATAAAACAAACTATTTTTAATTTTTTCATCTTTTTTTATTTTTTTATTAATACTTTTAAATGAGGAAAATCATTTACTTATTCGGATTCAAGGTTTATATTTTAATCAACGCAGTATATATGCAGTCGGAAAAAAAAGAGAAGCAGTAACAAAATATTTTTAATTTAAATTTTTTTTTTTTTATCATTTCCTTAGTAGTAAAAAGATTGTTGATTGATTCAGAGAAAAAAACTGTTCGTATTCAATGTCTTAAAATATATATTAATCATCGTAACAGATTCTCATTGACTTATTTTATGTATAGTGTATGAAATAGAAAAAGGGAACACCTTGATTAACTTTTGATTTAATCGTATTTTCACGTGCAAAGAGTCAATACCATATTTTAAGTTACGAAAATGAACAGAAAAGCGCATTCTGTTCTGAATAAACATACAAGTTTATGTATAGTTTTAGGTTTTTAATTTTCAAAATGCGGAAACAGTCGCAATCTGGAAGATATGGTCTGAAGTTATGGCAAAGAGAGAGTTGGAAAGTTTGGGTCCTTTAATTTTAACTTCACTCTTCGATTATAGCCCATTATCTCGAGAACTTTTTGAGTGTATTGAAAAATGTTTGCATAAAATTACAAAAAACATTTTATACACAAATTTTAATGCAAGAATAATTTTAAATAATTATTTTTTATATAATAATAAAATATATTGAATTGTATGTTCTACATATTTTTACATCCTTTAAATTTCAAAATACAAACTTTCAGAGCAATCGATCAATTACTTTCTGAGTTATCAAATTTTGAAAACGTCAGTTTGCTTAACATTTTATTTATTTCGAATTATTCAACCGATTTCATTCAAAATTTGTATTATACAATTTAAAATTACCTTCCATAAAAATATACAAAAATTTGTATATCTTGCTATTTTATTTTATTTTATCAGTCATTGAACAACTGACCCAATTTTCGGGTTTACGACTACTAATGTTCAACTCCGAAGCCTTGTAATTTTGAACCAATCCAGAAGACAAGGAAACTCCTGTATAAGTACCCTCAGAGGTATTGATTTGCTATGTGAACATGGGGTACTTTGTGACTCGACAGATTTAACGTGCATCAGTCACCATTTACGACACGGGGATTTCAAAAACTGGGATTCAGAATTTTTTCAACGCATATTATAAATGTAAAAAATATTAAATATTTTATAACTATTTAAAACTATATTTTTTGCATAGCATTACCTTTCGAAAAATGAATTTTTGCAATTGTACGAAAAATTTTTCGATTCAATAAAAACGCAAAATGTTCTTGAGATATAACGAGATTCAGATATTATCATCGAGCTATTATTTCGAAGCTATGCAATTACTATGAAATTAACAAAAGAGGACAAAATGAAAGACGTTTTTATTTATTTATATATGATATTAATATTGAAAATGAACACCATTTTCTCCTTATTTTCCTCTTTCAATCATAATTCTTAAAATTATCAAAGCATATATATATGGATAACTACCAGCTAAATTATCTTTCTATATAAAAAGGAAAAATTATTTTGTTATTATCAGCAATATTGACATATACTTCATATAAATGTGTGCAAAAAATTAAATGGACGCAACGGAATAAATTTTAATCTTAAGTTCGGATCATTATGTTCTAGTACTTAATGGTTATGAGGTTCGAGAGGGTAACATCTTAATGGTTCGAGAGGGTAACATCAAATATACTAATTAATTAGTTCAAACGATATTTTAAGTTAGGAAATTAAACATAAAACGTTATACGATAAAACATACCTTTTTTCGATGGATTCGGATTTCTGATTCCCAAAATATAGTAGTTTCAATTTAGAAATATTGTTTAAATAGTTTTTTCAGGAACACGTTTGAAAGTTAGGACTCTTTAATGTTAACTTTAGTTTTTGCGTTTTTCACTATGTCCCAATTTTTTTTATTTTCTAAGCGAATTGAAAAAGTTTTGCATTCAATTCCAATCGGATAAATCAATTCCTATTTGTTTTTCTAAAGATAATTTCATGCAAAATAAAACTTTTAGTAAACATTTATTATTAATTTATTTAAGGGAATTTGAGAAACTTAAGAAATGTAAGGTGCGCAATTTTTTCATAATTTGAAATTTTAAATGTCAAAATACAAGATTTAAGCAAAATCGGACACATAAGTCCTGAGAAATAGAAAAAAAAAATTTTCTTTTTCGAAATTTGGTCCTCTAACTTCTTAATTTTTAGTGTGCGAAAGTTATTCGTTACAGGCGTATGTCAATATCAGAGCCGTTTTCAAGGATGGGCCCTGGCCCAAGGCCCCGAGTTCGGATGGTGTCCCCGAAAAGTCTAAAATCACATTTCATTAATTGTTTTTTTTTTTTTTTTTAAATTCTCACTCATTAATTATTTATAACTATAAAGAGGGTCCCCAGATCCCACTTTTTTCTTGTTTTATTAAAGTTTAATTCAGAGCTGGGACCCTCTGAAGCCCATAATATATATATTTTTTACTTCCTTACATTGTCGGACGCTTTTCAAAATGTAATCGAAGTGTTTACAAACATAAAATAATTGTTACTCTTCACTTTTCTAACCAAAAGAGCAATAAAACACTCTTTCCACTGATGAAAATATCCCCACTTTCATAACTACCACCCACAGAATTGTTTACATTGCCTTGGGGCTCTTTTTTCCTAACTTCGGAAATATCAGATATCCACAGAAACACCCTTTCATCTGATTTCTGGTCATAAATTTCAAAGAAGAAAACATTTCTAGGGCTGTAAATAGGGGGAGGGTCTTGTTAAAATTTCTTTGGCTCATTCTGTCTTGAGATTTCCATAGTGCCTTTAAATTGGGCCTTGTTTAATTCTTAATTTTCTTTCTTACAAAATTTAGTTATTTTTTCTAATTTATTATAAAAGCTTTTTTTTTCTTTTAATCGTCCTAAATGTTTCAACTAGCCTAATTGTTTAATTTACTTAATTATTGCAGTTGATTTTATTTTGTTATTTTTCAAATTAATCGTAAGAGAACCCGTGAACTAGGAATTTCTATATTAAATTTTCGTAGGATATTAAGAAGGCATAAATCTTTCACGTTGGAGGTAAGCAAATGTTTTTATTAAATCAATTTTTGTTGTCGTTATGGAAAGCGTGGAAGGTTTCGCAGTTTTTTATATATGCATTGTGATTTTTTTTGTTTATTTATTTAAATGGCTGGCCACTATTCAATTCCCTCTTTGACCAGCCTGTCTGCCAAAACTTTTGATTCGGTCTTTTCTGGATGAAATTGAGATAACAAATGTTAATTTATTTTAATTTGACTTACTGCTAATAGACAGAAACGACATATGATTTTGTTTAATAAAGCATTGAAATCAAATGATCATCAGCTAAACAAATGTTTAAACATGAGAAAATTTTATTTTAAAACTCTTGTATGACCAAATTTTCCATGTTTCCCCTATACATGAAATATATTTTATTTCGTACTCAAAATTAATTTATTTAGTTAGCTTATGATTTTATTGATCATATTTGTTTCTATTAATAAGGCTTTTAAATTTCCTAATCAAAGTCGAAACAATTTCTTAAAATTGTCAGTCGAAACTATATACGAAATTTTTACAGCTTTGTTTTTATTTTAAGCGTGTGCATTTATTTTAATAAAATAAAAATAAAGATAGAAGTAAAAAAAATATAAATAAATGACTGAATAAAATAAAAAACTTCGTTGTCATATCATCTTTTAAACAATTTGAGTATTAATAATTTATTTAAAAATAAGGAAATTTTTAGTTTAAAAGGTAAAAATTTTTTTTATTTGTTTAAAAGGTAATTATGCTCGATCATGAGACTACTTAATATCTGTTCCTGAGGATCAGAATTCTTTTTTATTTTACTTTATTGTAAAAATGATATATTTAATACTTTCATATGATATGCTGCAATTTTAAATACCTAAAAGATGACTGAAATTGTCAAATCAAAAACAATTAATACTTTTAATTTTATATTATCGCAGTATTTAGAGCAGACAGTTGCTTGTGGGTGTGGATGATAGAAGTAAAAGAAGCATGCAAAAAAAAAAAAAAAAAAAAAAATCCAGTTAATGTCCTCAATATTATATTTTTAAATTTCTCGCAAAAATGTAGTAAAAAAATAATTCTCGAACAAATTTATATTAGGTAAGAACGAAAAAACAAAAATGATTTCAAAATATGCTGAATCACTAGTGAGACAGATGGGATGAAAGACATCGAAACCATTTTGATTGAATAGTAAAACTAGAAGGTGTTTTTAAATCCGGAAATAAATCAGGCTTATTTATTTATTTATTTTTTATTTATTTATTTATTTATTTATTTATTTTTTTTGTCGCAAAATTTGTCAGGGGCTATTCGTTAGATTTCAATATGGGTTATGCTTTTTCTTTAATTAAATATTAAACATTAACAAATATTTGACTTTTGAAACCCATCATTCTATAATAAAAATAATTATTCTATAATTGTAATTCTAAAACTAATTGATATAAAGCTTTAGTGTGTTTCCATTGTTATATTAAATGTCTTCTATCGGCGGAACCCCGACATTACGATTAAATTTTATTAAGGTAATTACGAATATTACAACCTAAAAACAGACTCTTTTTAAAATATATTATTAGAGGAATGTAGATTTTTAATCGTTTTATCATTATCAATCTTAAATAAGGTTTTTTATCTGACAGCTAAATTTGCAGTCCTTGTGTTATATCTGTCCCCTGATCAAAATAGCTTTTTGTTTTGTCCGTAAAACTATACTATGTAACAATTGAAAAAAAAAAAAAAAAACGATTTTTACAATTTTATAGGCATAACCATTTCGAAGTTCGTTCAAAACGGGGCATGATATCTTTAGATAGAATACGTGGGTGCAAAAAATGTACTTTATTTACGAAACATTTAAATATTTCAAAAGCCAATCGATGCATATAAAAATAAAATTTTATATCAAAATGTTCCTTAAATGTTTTGTTAAATGTGCGTGAAATTTTTATTAGCGAATAATTTTTGCGTTATGAGAGTAAGAAGAGTAGAAATGTTTTAAAATAGCCGTTACTGCTACAACTATTTTTCTTTATTAGAGAGATAATTTTTACGCTCACAATGTATGGTTAATTGCACCATACTGTACAAAATGCATAGATAACAGAAAAAAAAAATTAGATTTAAATTTACATTAAAAGGAATCTGCACATTATGGTACCAATATTAGTGAATTTATAAACACACTTGAATAAAATGATGTGAGAAAAAAATTTAAAGTATTAAATTCGTTTTAATTTAAATAATTTGAATTAATTTGTTTGAGCCCCCCTGTCGGGGAAGACTTGACCCCTTGTCGGACAGAGTCTGGCGCCACCCTTGGCCTTGGGGAGAGTATTTACAGTCAATCCAAGGCAGACTGAGTGCTTTTATTTTCGACTGTTGTTGGTTAATGTCACCGGCTCATTGTCACTTCAAGATATATGTAAAGTCGATGGACATCAGCATCCAACGTATAAAGATGCATGCCTTGCACTCGGCTTGCTGGAAGACGACAACCAGTGGGAATGTATGCTTGCTGAAGCAGCATTGAACTGTACTGCAAAGCAAATTCGTCTACTATTTGATATAGTATTAACTACATGTTTCCCGGCCCGTATAGAAACGTTATGGGATAATCAAAAAGATTCGATGACTGATATACGGTATCAACATCACACACGTTTGAACAATCTAACGATAGCATTCAGCGATGCTATGTACAATGAAGCACTGATTGCTATTGAGGATTTTTGCATTATTATTGCCAACTTGCCACTCAGTCATTTCGGTATGCCTTCGCCAAATCGAAGTGCATCTGATTTATTAAACACTGGCATGAATCGTAAACTTCAATACAATACGATAGAAATTGCAGCGATTGTTACTCGCAATGTTCCACTAATGAATGAGGAACAAAGGAACATTTATGACCGCATTATGTTCGCAGTTTCGGCAGGACAAGGTGTTTTTTTTTTTTTTTTTTTTTTTTTTTTTTTTTTTTTTTGGATGCACCAGGTGGAACTGGGAAAACATTTATTTTTACGCTAATTATCGCTGAAATACGATCAAATAATGGCATCGCATTGTCCGTTGCATCATCTGGCATTGCGGCAACTTTACTGGATGGAGGAAAAACAGCTCATTTAGTATTTAAGCTGCCACTAAATATTCAAAACAACCGAGATGCAGTGTGCAGCATAAAAAAGCAATCGTCTATGGCGACAGTGTTGAAACACTGTAAAATTATCATCTGGGTTGAATGCACTATGGCGCACAAACATTCGCTTGAGGCGTTGAACAGGACATTGAAAGATATAAAAAACAATGACAAATTATTTGGCGGCACTCTGTTACTTCTTTCAGGGGATTTCAGGCAAACACTTCCCATCATTCCGCTGATGAGATCAATGCTTGCTTGAAATCATCTCCACTGTGGCATAATATTGAAAAAGTTCAACTAAAAGTAAATATGCGCGTTCAAATGCTTAAAGATCCATCTGATAAAACATTCTCAAAACAATTGTTAGATATCGGTGATGGAAAAGTTACTAAGGATGAGACTGGTGCCAGTTCAATTTAAACGCATTCAGTTAGTTCCCCATTAGATTTGCATTTGCAATGACAAGGCCAAACAATGTCTGTTTGTGGCTTAGATTTCAGCACACCATGTTTTTCATACGGACAATTATACGTGGCATGCTCTCGAGTGGGCAAACCATCCAGTTTATTTGTGTTAGCTAAAAAATGGAATGACAAAAAATATTGTTCACTCCATTGCACTAAGAGAATAATATTGTTGACTAATGTTTTCAGAATTCGTTGTATATATAATTTATAAAAAAAAAAGTTACAATAAATTAAAAAAAAACTATTATTTGGTGTGTTGTTACTTTCACATTCCGTCATCGTTCAGATAAAGATAATAAAATAGTTAATAGATTTAAACACGAATTTGATGTTTAGAGTGTAATTTTTTCATATAAGTGTAAAAATAATTTCGTCAGAAGTGGCAACAATTTAAATTCATTTGTTTGAATAAAAGAAATGTTTTACATTAGAAAGATAATTATTAAAAATACACAGATTAATTAAAGGTTTCCTGATTTAATTTTGTTCTGATGTAAAATTTGAAATTGATCCATTATTGATAGTAAACCATGAAAATTCTTTAATATTATTTTTTAGAATTCTGCTTAAGTATTTAGAGAAAATAGAGCTAGATTTAGTTAAGTAAGTATTAGACCAACTAGTGAGTGTTCTAAAATGCATAGTTATTTTATACAATTTTTGACTGATAATTAAGTATGGAAGTTAATTTTATTAACATTATTGATTTTATTTTTGACCTCTTACAGAAAGCTAATAATAATATTATTGTTTAAATTGCAAAGTTTCACATTTTTACTTTTTATTAATTCTTATTTTAAAAGTTTGACATAGAATTTTTTGCAGAAGAAAGAATAATTGTTGTTAGCTTTGTCTATGTCTACTACAAAATTAATTTTAAGTTGCTTAGTAGCAAGATCAGTTTCATGAAAATTTGTTAAGTTAATAGTTTAATTCCATTATTATTATTATGAAGTCTTTAAAACAACAACAAACTTCTTATTTTCCTTCTATACCTATAGGTAAAAAGAATCTATTGGAAATCATTAAATCATTTTAGAATTTTTTAATAGGTGTATGGTAAATAATTTTGAATTTTGTACATTAAATTTCTTAGCTCTAAATCTTCTATAATATTTAAATTTCCATTAATAATATATTTTGTTACATATGAAAGAATTCAAAAGATTTATTTCCTTCAATAAATAAACGAAAAAGAGAAGTTATTAATAATATCTTGAAACCTATCGATGTCATCATATTTAAGGAAGGAAACAAAATCTTTAATTGGTTTATTATAGAAATTTTTAATGAAATATCTTTTCTTATTAAATATGGAATTTACTTTTAAATTGTCAATTTTAAAATAGTTTCTCTGTCTCTGAACCCCTTCCATTTTCACGCTTATTTTTATTGTGAAAAAAGAAAATATCGAGGTAATACACTACAATAATGGAGGAGACACTTTCAATTTTTGTAATTTTTTTAAAAAATTTCTAAAGAAATACTTCAACGATTATTTTGTAATTTTAGAGGTGTTTATTTCATGTAATTTTTTATATCAAGCAATAATGGGTTAAAGTTTTCAGAGGTTTGAGGACTGACAATCAATTACGCAGGAAAATCATTATTTTTAAACAATTCCAAAAAAATCAAGCAATAAGCAAAAGAATTCAAGCCCGAAACTTGCATCGATTACTTTGGTGGTTATTTGCAGTACTGCAAAAAGTTTCGTATACCTAGCTTAAATTTTTGTAAAAATATGGAAATTTTTATTAAAAAAAATTTTTCTTACAGATTCTTGTAAACTTTAAAAATATTCTACAAAATTAAACAAACTTTTGGATTAATTTATAATTGTTACATATTCTGGATAACGTTTAAGAAATTTTCCGGAAATGATGAAACTTTCTACCAGGATTCTCCGTCTCATGCTTTTATCAAGGAGTGATATCCTGATGTAAAACATCATCTGCTCAAAGTACCCTTGAAAACATTTGTGCCACGAATTAGGGTAAAGAATCTACTTTCGTTGCAGCAGAAAGACGTGGTAGTCATTGCACAACATGGAGGAGCCCCTTTATTAAAATATTTTTTCTTTCCTAACATTTTGCTGTTCAGATATTATAGGGAAACGTAATTTACCATACTACAAAAAGCTATTTGTGGAACATTTTGAGCTTTCTTTTAAAAAATGCAAAAACTACTTAGAAAATTGCTCGAAAATTTTTTGAAATATTCAAATCAGACTTGTTTTATTAGTTGATTTACTACAAAATTATGAAAAAATTTTTTTCTTAATATTTTTTCGCGTTCACGTAAAAAAAAAAAAAAAAAATGATTTTAAAGCTTTTAAAAACATGATAAGTAAAAAAATAACGAAAGCAGAATTATTTTTGAAGCAACACCTGCTAGAAAATCAAAATGCAAGTGTTACATTTAGTGGGAGAAAGCTGTCAAATGAACCAATCATATATAAAGAAGAGTTAAAAACGCTCCTTTCTCAGACTTAAAAAAAGTGAGCCATAATATTCCCAAGAAATAAAATGAAGATTGTTCCATTAATAACCATTCTACTAACCTTTTCAGTCCTTTCTCTAACCGGAGATGCAAGTATGTTTATTTTGTTTGTTTTTTTCAGTTTTGAAAAGACATTTTATGTAAATATGTTCACTTTAATGCAAGAAGGGAGTTTTCATTATATTTGGACAACGTTTCTTGATAAATTATAACTTAAAAATAATCTTTACTGTTTTGCGATCCCTCTTTGTACCTGTATTATATTATTTTAAGAAGAAAAATTTCTGCAAATGTTGAAAAAAATTATTTAAGGTCTTATTTCAGGATGATACGCAAAAATGGGTTTTGTACAATAGGTAAGCTATGTTATCACAAATTAAAGTTTGAGATTTCAGACAGTTAAGTGATAATTAAAATCAATAACCTAGCAAAGTAGGGGAATAAAAGCTAATTAACTGATAAACAGTAAAGCTTAATGTTATATCGTAACATTATTATAGTTGACTTATAAAAGTTTAAAAAAAAGTCATCATGATATGATTTTATTTCTGTAATGAACTAACAATACTGAAACCCAATTGCTAGTTATTTTATAAGTATAAAAGTTGATGTTTCATCGAAATATTATTTTGATAAAATTTTTTTTAATAGTTAGAACGGATTAACTTATCATCATCATAGTTGGCCAGAGAGCCCAATGTGAGCCAATGCCTTCCCCCCAAGATTTCTCCATGACGACTTCCGATTTATCTTTTATCTCCAATTCTTTTCATTAATTGCAAGAAAATCAGACTCCACTGAGTCAGCCCATCTCAATCGCGGCCTTCCCCGCTTTCTTATCCCATTGGGTCTAAAAAGCAGAATCTTTTTTGTTGTATTGTCATCACTCATTCGTATCACGCGTGCCATCCAATTCATTATGTTTATTTTTATGTATTTAATAATATCAGGTTGTTTATAAATCTTGCACAATTCAAAGTGTATTAACTAATATTTAGTTAAATTTTACATTTCCTAGGCAAGTCTTTCGTTTTTTAATGACCAAACCATATCTAGAACTGATTATTATGCTCATACACAGTTTATGTTTCTTTTGTATAATGGTTAATGAATAGTTAAAATCACTGAAAATCAATTTATATAAATACAATATCAATTTTATAATGCTCTACCACCAAATTTGACGGAAAGGTAGAGTACATCAAAGATTGAAAATCGCTTAGTCTATGGTCATCGTGGACTTCTAAACGTTCCTTCCCTTTATGAACTTATGCGCATTGTAATTACGACATTAATTTATCTCAATTTTATGAATTCTAAGAATTATGATCAAAAATTGCATTCAAATAGGTCTCTAAATAGTTGCGTAACTTGCTGGTTTGGTGTATAGCTTGCTGAACTTACCAATTTGATTAGCGATTAATTAAGAATCGTAAATTAGGATAAAGCAGCTTTTTCTTGGGATTATGTGAAAGCTATTTTTAAACTTATTTCAGATATTTTTAAATTTTAATGGTCAAATGCGAAGACAATACACCACATCACAGAAAATAGCATAATTTTTATATCTCTTTCAAATAAATATTCTGCAAGCAAAAATAAAAATTTAATTAAGCATTTTTGACAAAAAAGAAATTGTATTTTTAATAAATATAATTCAAACTTTTGATTAAAAGTAAGGTTGTAATTAGAGAGGTAGAGAAAAACTTCTAAAAAAGGACTTGATGCTATGGATTTTCTCAATAATAATTCATCAGATTTTAGCTAGTTCTCCCCTTGCTCAAATATTAATTAGCAGTCAATTTTTTCTAATTTCATTTTTGTCAGAAATTCTTAAAACAAATAATTTCAGGACATCCTGTATAGATTTTCATATCATAGAGTGAACTGTTTTCAAAATACTCACTTTATTCAAACGGTTCTTACATTAACTTCTTTTATTTCTCTCTCACTCTTAAAAATAAATAAAGAAATAAATAAACAAACAAATAAATAAATAAAAAATTATGACTATTTATCATTAGCTTGTTAAATGTATATACTTATTGTGAACTAAAAAGGAATAATAAATCAATAATATTTGTAAAAATGTTTTTGTTAAAATGTAAAAACAATTTTAAGAGTTCTTAAAAAATAAAACTTTTGGTAGAAGTTTGTAAACTCAAGTATGTGTATAGTTTGTCTAAAGTAAGAGCTCCCCTAGCCATTCGTCTGGACCCGTGGCGGTGACTATGGTAACGAGGTATAACTATTTCAAATAAGGGCGTGGGGTCATTATTTAGGACAAGTTTTGGCTCGGATCGGCGAGAGAAAGGGAATCTTTTCCCTCGGTGTTAGAGTGAACAGAAGCCCTAAAATGCGCTATTCTTGTTTTCAGTTGCAGCAGACGGCCTCAGACTTTGTGGTGAGGAGAGTTCTTACTTTAGACAAACCATAGCACAAAGTATGTCTTTTCAAGCAGTGAAATAAGCACACTCGAAAAAATAAACCATGTTTCAAATCATAAATGATTACTTACTCCTCACTAAAAATTACTAATTGTGAGAAGAAAATGAAAAATGGACACATCATAAGACAGAAATTTATCAGAACAGAAAAATTGTTTAAAACTGCCACTTTATTCTTTTCAATTGTGAAATCATGAGCAAATAAAATATGCATGAAACTGCGTTATTTTTAATGAAAAATTGAAAAGATAATTTGTGTTTCTACAACTATACCTATATATTTTTTATATTTAAATTAATATAGATCTCTGTACTTAATTTCAGAAATATCCTTAGATGTGACGAAATGCCATAACATCTAATTACACTATTTAAAAAAAAATTACTTTTTTGAAAATCAAGAATTAATGAATTCTCGCCAGTTAAAGCGATACATACTGGTGAAACATCTTCTCCGCGAAAACGGAGCTCACGTTGTCTCTGAATCGTTTTTGAACGGTTTTCGGACTTATAAGTCTAGATAAAATTTGATACTGGTTTGTTCTAAATTAAAATTTTATTTTATGAATATAAAGATAAATGTATATAATAATTTATCTTTTCAAACAAAATCATTTTGGATAAAAAAATTTTTAGAAATCGTCAGTGAAAACAAGTAAATGTTAAGCACAAAATGCTTTAAAATCTTCCTTTATAAAATAATTAGAACCAAATAAGTATACCCCAAAAAAATTTTTCAGCCATGTTTTCACAAACATACGAAAAACATAAAGATTAAACGAAAAAGCAAACGTATAAACTTTAGCACACATTTACTCAAATTCACTAAAGTGTCTAGCCGGTTCTTCCACCAAGCTCTTCATTTGGCATAACAGGCCAGGGTGAGCCAAAGTTTTCTGCATAAGATTTCCCCGGGATAAATTTTCTTCTTTTTTTACCTGACCTGCTCTGCCAGCTTTAACTCTGACCACCACCCTGTATTTAGCTTTCCCCTTTTTCTACTGGTGGAGGGCTTTGATAAAATTTTCTTTACTTTATATATAGGATAAAATTGCCACACATTGGAAAATAAACTAAAAGTAATAGTAAATAAAACACTTTTAGTTTATTTTTTAGTAATTTAATCAGTTATCAAAAACTAATAATACTTCACCTAGAGAGAAAATATTTTTATAAATAAAATAATCGTTGCTCTAATTTACTTTTAAAAATCATTTAAATGAAATTCATCGAGAAAAAATTCTTTTTTTCCTGAATTTAACACGTGAAAGATAACAAATGGTTTCAAAGTTTTTCCCAAAAAAAGTTATAGTTATTAGCACATACTACTAGTCCTGCTATTTTTACTTCCATTTGAGTTAATCACACCTCACACATTTGTACAAAATTTGAGGTAATTTGAAATAATATAGCACCGAGAATTATATTTTTGGGAGGGGTTTCTCTGAATGAAATTTAGAATTTGACAGAATCATTAATAAGTATGTAATTTATTAGTTTTCATAAAAAAATTATTTTGTTGCTAATATGTTAATTTTCCTCACCTATTTATTACTGATATAACAGATTTATACTTAATTATTCTCGTCAACGAGCTGCGATTGGTGTATGGGTAAGGCATTGAAAAGTTGTGAAGAATTGAAGTTCAATCCCCAGTGGCAGCTCACCTAGCTTCAGATAGATAGATACCAGTTTGTTTGAGAAGTAAAAGCTGCCTGTGTGCATGGCTGACCACTTTGCCATATTGTCTCAATCTCAACGAAGCCTCTGGCACTCAATGGGCTTTTACGAGAAAGATTTACTTTTATTCTAGTCAATAAATAACTAAAAGAAAAAAATTAATTCTAAGAGGAAGACATAATTTTTCACTATTCTATGAACCGAATAAGATATTTAGTCATCGACCCATCTCGTCCAACACCGAATCAAAATAAAATAAGTATTCTGAGAATTGTGCTTTAAAATTAAAACATATTTTCAATCGTTAAAAATATATATAATAAAACGAATAAAAATATCAAAATACGAATAAAGTTTTCGCTTAATTGATTTAATTTACATTTGTTGAATTTAAATATGTGAACAATAATAAAGTAGATACGGATTTGCTATATATAACTTTATACTAAATTTTTACAGATAATATACATAATATTTCAATAAATAAAACCAGCATAAAAATAAAAAAATTTATTTTAAAATTACTTTTCTAAATCTCAGTTTGAATTAATTTTTGCCATTTTTTCGCTGAGCATCGAAAGAAGTCTCCCACCAATTTAATGTCATTTCTATTGGAGCAAAGTTTCTTTTATAATCACAAGAGAACTCTACTTATGCCATAGGAGTGGAGGATTTATTTAATACCACGATTTCACATTAAAGCTTTCTTTTATTTATTGTTCCCCAATCTTTGGAGCTTTAGAAAAAGAAATTTAAACAAAGCATTGTTCATTATTTTATCTAAATAAAATGAATTTTAATTTGAAAAATGAATTTTCGTAAATAAGCCGAATGACCAAGCAAAATTTGCCGTTTTGAAAGATAACAGAAACGCAGCTCACCATGAATATATCTGTAATTTCAACAATTCAATAAATTTTAAAGAAACAGGAAAACCTCTGTAAAAAAACTTTTTCTAAACAGATATAATTTTCAGTGACTTTTGATTCACAAAATAATTTTTTATTAGCACGTTTCCCAATTCCTGAGGATTTAAAAATGCTGTCATCATTTCTTAAAGACTTCATTTCATGAATTATTTCTTGAAGAAAGTTCAAAAAGATTATATTCTCAACATGCATGCATTCGATAAGATTATCCACCCTTATTTATTCCAAAAGAAACTTATCTGTCGTCTGAAGTAAATGCTTATCATGATGTTGGTATGATGTTATTATTTTGAATAATTATTTAAAACAGGTGATTTTCAGGAAATATTTAGTCAAATGAGATTTAGTGACGGTATTTAAAACTCAGAGTGATTTGTAACCAATAATAGTATAATTAAATAGACAAAGTTAAATTTTATTATATAATGCTTTATTTTATTAACTGAGAAATAATTCTATTTTTACATGCATTCGTAATTTTCGTATGATTCTTTATAAAAGATCAAAGATTTAACTCATTGGGTCAATAATTGTCACATACTTCAACAGGTTTTATGTTATGAAAATTAAATGTCACAATTAAAATGAACTTAAAATAGACACAAAAAAAATTCAGATATAAGAAAAATTATTTCTCGAACAAAAGATTAAGGACTAATTTTAAAACTAACTAAAAATAAATAATTTTTAAAAATTAAATATTATTTAGCGGTTACTTCTAGAATTATTAACCGAAGGTGAAGGTGGGATCCTGTCCCTAAGTTGAATATTAAATCCAACAGAAAAGTTATGAAAGGCGATTCTGTGGTCCTAGACGCAAACTGAAATAAAATATTTAAATAAAAGTTAAAATAGTTTTACATATTTTTTAAAATTTTTCTAGAAATAGAACTTATTTTTATAATAAAACTAGCTGAATTCCCGATCTTCGCACGGGGAGAGTAAAAAAAATAAATAGGAAATCAATAAATCAGTATTGAGAAACACTACGAAATCATGCTCAAAACTGAGAATCATATACCGATTCAATTAAAGAACTTAGTGGAAGAACCAGGTAAGTGAAATTTTTAGGAGAATTGATAAATCAGAGAAAATAAAAGACGTGGTAGTATCAATACTTTCATTTAGGATAGGATTATTGATGTCATGTACATCGCTATTTTTTGCTGCTAATATAGCACGTTCAATGAGCTACTGAAGATTTTTGTAATTTTGGGCGAAATTTGGAAAAACGATGTGAAGAAGTTCATCTACGGTTGAAATAATTTTACAGAAGTCTGTTGGCAATGTAATGCTTTGGGTGGATTTATCTATTGCCACCTTTCCATTACGAATATCCAACAATTGCTTTGCAAAACGTTCGGCTGATGCATCATGTTGTAGTTGAACACGCATGCTGGTCTTTAAGTGTAATTTTTGTGCATGTTGCCACATCGCTGATGATTTGAGACATGCATGAAATTCATCAGCAGGAGTTGAACGTGGAATTACTGGCAGAGTTCCGGAGATCACCATACAATAAAATTAGTGCACCGCCGAAAAGTTGTTCATTTTCTCTCAAATCTCTTAGTGTATGATGAAGCGCTTCTAATGCCTTCCTATGAGCCATAGCGCATTCATCCCAAATTATAAGTTGACATGATTGTAGTATTTTATCCATTACAGAATTTTTTTTGATATGGCATGTGGGTGTTTCAGTGAATTGCATATTTAAAGGTAATTTAAGTGCTGAATGTCCTGTTTGGCTACCATGCAAAAGAGTTGCCGCAATTTCAGAGGATGTCAATGCAGTTTTGTTATGTGATCGTATTATTGCCAGGATAAGGGAAATTAGAAATGTTTTACCTGTTTCTCCAGGTGCAACTAAGAAAAACAATCCACCGCTTCGATTTGTAATGGCTGTCATAATTTTGTCGTATGCTATGCGTTGTTCGATAACCAATTTTGAAAGATTTGATTGAACAAATGAACTTAGTTTGTCGATATCAAAATGCGTTTGTCGTAGAAAATTACGATTGAAAAGATTGTTTGAACATCAATTTGGCGCAGGAATTCTTAGTTCTAACAGTGTTTTATTGAAGACTGTTAAGCATATGTCTTCGATTGAAATTAAAGCCTCATTATATACGGCTGGAGAGAATTGAATGTGCGGATTTTGTTTTGTTGCACGTAAGCGATGTAGTATGTCTTCACTCATATTGTCTTTGTATTTTTCTTTTGGATTGGATGGAAAGCACATTGTTAATATTATTGAAAATAACGTGCGTATTTGCTGTGGTCGAGTAGAATTAGATGCACCAGTCATTGAAGCTTCCCAATGTGATTCGTTTTCAAGAAGATTTAATTTTTGGCAAGCTTCGTGAAAAGTGACACATACTTCATTGTTTACTGTTCTTAATTCTTGAAACGATGTCGGTCCTCGCACGTTGACTAATAGTAATCGTAAGTAAAAGCATTCTGCATTGCTTGGGTGGATGGTGTAGAGACGACCTAATGCGTCAGTTGAATATAAATTGGGATGTCCTTCAACTGGTTTACCTTGCTTTCGACGTTGAAAATGTTTCGCCTAAACACTCCATGCGTAGTATGTTGGCACCTCACAGTAAAGAAGCGTCTTTTCAAACGTGTCATCCCTGCACAAAGAGTAAAATGCCGTTAACGTTGTTTGTGGTGGTGACAATGCTCTTGAACTGGCATTTTCTGCTGTGAAGTAAACAAGGTGTACTGCTAAATGAAGAACTGTTTGATGTCGTTCATGAATTTGAAATGATAAAATGCGCTAGACTGCTTCATTGCTACTAATGTAGCGTCCCAGTTGATATTGATTAATTTCATCGATTGTTGAAGTAACATTTTCCAATCCAAAAACTGCCATATTGCTTCGTTTATTTACATATTTACAAATATATTTGATCGCTTTCACTGAATTACAATTTTCGACATTGATGTGTGTTTTGTACGTTTTCGAGAGCAACAGTGAATAGGGTACAATCCAACGATTATCGACTTCAACATCGTAGCTCCGGATTTTTAAAATGATGGATCTTCCGCCATATTCTTTAGATTGTCGTCGATAAAGCGGATAGCTGTCAATGCCAGTGATAGTCTCAGCAGTTAGTTCTCTTGGATATCGTTTGGTGCATTTTCCATTGGAAATGCAAGGTGAGGTGTTGTTGAGTGATCCACACGGACCATGAATCATATTTTGGATAATGACCTGAAATAAGTCTGGATCAATGGCAACATCAGGTATTTCTGCTGATATGATCTGATCAATTTGGCATAATGGGATTTTTTCAATAAGCCAAATCAGAATGTGTGCATGTGGCAATCCTCTTTTTTGCCATTCAATAGAGAACATCCAACACCGTGTCTCTCCAAAAACATGGCGCTTCACAATGAAATCAAGTAAAGATTTTAATTTTTGTTTGAACACACGTGCGGTAATATCATGACGATCCGATGGTGATTGTCTTGGTAACAAAAGCTCTTTAATTTCAACCAAGCAGGATTGCATGTAAGTGTAATCAATAAATCTGGGCGTCCATATGCGCGAACATATGTCATGGCATCCTGTGAATATTCATACAGGTGCCTTGGACTCCCTGTAAATGTAGCCGGCAGTATAATCATTTACCCCACATCATTAGGATTAACGTTACCATCATCAATTATTGCATCCCTTAAATGAATGTGTTCTTCTGAACGTAATTTGGTTTGATTTAATTTAATATACAGTAGGCGTTCGGTTTCAATTTTCGCATACATATTGACAATGTATTGATGAAATAATTATCGATATTTTAAGATGTGATTATCAGCGTTTTCGCGAATTATTAATCTGTATGCATGAAAATTCAAGTCACTAACTTTCTTATTGGTTTCCTCGCCTGTTTGTGGATTTTTCAAATTTATGTTAAAATGGTACCAGATCCAAACTGAGTTCTTTGGAATGCAACTAAGTCTCCTTCTCGATATTCGTTGGCTTTCTTTCTTCGTTTATTGTATTGCCTGCGGTTCTCTTCTTGGATTTTCAAAATATTCTTTTTGGCTTCTTCTCGAATGTTCTCTCTATCTTGATTAAATGATTCTATGTGCTCTTCCTCCAACATTTGCAGAATTTGTGAGTCCTCTTTTGTTTTCATTTTCACTCCGGTTAAAAGTTGAAAGGGTGTCTTCTGAGTGCTTCGAGAAACTGTAGAATTAATGGTACGCTGTACTGCTGGAACAAATTTGAACCACTTAGTAGGATGTTCTATTGCAAGTTTTGCTAGCATCGGTATAAGGATCTTATGCATTATTTCCACTTGTCCGTTACCACGAGGAATGCCTGTTGTTATTTTCACATGTTCGATACCTTCATCTTGGCAATAAGTCTCAAAATCTGCTGAAGTAAACGCTGTACCTCTGTCAGTAATTATTCGTGAAGGATTCCCAAAAGTTATTTGTTGAGCTTTTAGCCTATCAATTGCATCTTGACTTGACGTTGATTTTGTTGGGTAGAACCAAACAAACTTGGTAAACGCATCTACCACTGTGAAAACATGTTTATAATTCTTATTAGTTGAAGGCACCAATGAAATCAATATGGTAAGTATCTAAAGGAATATTATTTTTGGGAATCGGGTTCAAAAACCCTTCTTTTTTTCCTGCCTTCCTATTAACTAATATACATTCAACACAATTACTTACAAAATTTTCAACACATTTCTTCATATCTGGAAAATAATAGTTTTGTTTAAGTACATCAAGAGTTTTAGCAATACCGAAATGACCATTAGCATGCGTAGATTTGATAATGTCAGTTTGCATTTGTTGTGGAACCACTAGTAAATAATTATCATTCTCAAGTTTATAAAAAACATTATTTTTTAACTCAAAATCGTCAATTGATTTATTTTCCAAAAGTTGTTTAATAGAGTTAATATATTCGTCATTTACCTGGTTAGTAACAATTTTAGAGGTTAATTCGTCACAATTAATATGCATAATAGGATATCTACTTAAACAATCAACATGTTTCATTTGTTTACCTGGGCGATGTACAATTTCATAGTCAAAGTCTTCCAAAAATAAAGCCCACCTAGCAATTTTAGGAGTTAATTGTTTTTTACTCATAGTCTTTTGGAAAGCTGAACAGTCTGTTACAAGTTTAAATTTATTTCCCACCAAATAATTTCGAAATTTTTTCAAAGCTTCAATTATAGCCAATACATCAAGTTCATAGCTTGAATAATTCTCCTCTTGAGGAGTCGTTTTTTTACTCATATAGTGTATTGGGTGTAATTTGTTATCATCAGATTGCTGAAAAAGAATAGCACCATATCCAAATTTACTTGCATCGGTATGGAATTCAAGTTTTGCTCCTTGTTTAAAAATGTGCAGCACTGGATTTTCTGAAAGTTTTTGTTTTAAAGTTTGAAATGCTGTTTTTTGTACTGGTCAAAAATAAAATACACTGTTATCCCGAAGTAAATCACTTAATGGTTTAGCAATTAAAGCATAGTTAAGAATAAACTTCCTAAAATATCCGGTTAATCCAAGAAAACTCTGCACCTGTTTAGTAGGTACAGGAAAATTTTGAACAGCTAATGTTTTTTCGGAAGAGGGTTTATTGGTACCGTTCTCAATAATGTAACCCAAAAAGTTAATTTTAGACATCAAAAATTGGCATTTCTTTAAATTAAGTTCTAGTCCATATTCGGATGCAGTTTGTAACACTCTCGTTAACCTGTTCAGTGCGTCTATTTCACTTTCTGCGGGTATAAAAATATCATCCATGAAGATGACAACAACACCTTCTCTAAGAAGATCACGGAACACATAGTTTATGTACCTCTGGAATGTACTAGGGCTATTACACAACCCAAATGGCACTTTATTAAACTCATACTGCCCATCAGGTGTCACAAATGAGGTATACTTTTTACTATCCTCGTCTACGTCTATATGGAAAAACCCATTTCGGAGATCAATTTTGCTACAAATTTTAGAACCCTGTAATTGATCTAACACATCTTCAATTAGAGGTAAGGGGTATCTATCTTTAATTGTTTTAGAATTTAGCTTTCGGTAATCTATGCATAATCTTAGGCTATTATCTTTCTTTTTGCTAAGAACTATTGGGGAACAATAATCAGAACAACTCTCTCTAATTATGTCTGTTTTTAACCATTCTGATATCTGATCATTTACTTTTTGTTTCTCAGAAAAAGATAAACGTCTAGCTCTTTGACAAACTGGTATTTCATCTTTTAAAATAATTTTCATGTTTAACTTAGTGTCTTTAATTTTGTTTGGTTTGTAATTATTAATCAACACTGACAGTTCGTTTCTGATACAAGAGTCATTAACATGTGATAAATCAAGTTCATCATTACTATACACATTGTTGATATTAAATAAAAAACATTCACAGGAGGAAAAGTCATTAATATTCAAACAAGAACACTTATAAAAATCTTCACTCTCAGAAGCTAAAATTTGATTCTTTACACTTGAAGAAAGCTGACCTAGTTTTATTAATTGCTCATAAATCGTTGGGTTTAGAATCGCTTCTACTTCAAGATTATCGGTAACAGCGGCGCTGACCTTCAACCCTGACTCATTAGGATTTAAAGGCATTTGGATCTCTACAAGTTTTGCTTTTTGTTTATCCCCAAAACATGACGTCAGCATTATATTAGAAAATGGCAGATTTCTTATTTTTATTTTATTTGAATTAATTACCGATATTTGAGCTCCAGAATCTATAACGGCTTGAATGGGATTTCCATTCGCATAAATCTGGGCATACTTCAACTCGTGCTTAAAATTATTTTCTCCAGATGGTTTGCAAGAATTTACACTAAAGTTTTTATTCTTTAAGTTTTCACTGGGAGAGGTATTTTTTCTTTCTGATTTATCGCTTCTGGAATCATATGGTTTTTTCACTCTTTTTGGACATTGACGCGCAAAATTATTAATTTCTCCGCATACATAACATTGTCTCTCCTCTCTATTTTGTTTATTTATCGTTTGAGAAAAACGATCCGGGTGGTTTTTTCTGGAATTTCTGTTTTCATTCCGAAAAAATGTGTTCTAGCTTCGAAAAAAAGTGTTCGCCCCATTTTTATGTGCTTCGCTCTGTGGTATATTTTTCGACGTTATGTAAATTTCTAATTCTCGTGCTAACTCGACGGGACTAAACCAATTTTCTCCCTGACGGATTAAAATATGACTCGCCATCTCTTTATTTAATGTCTCAATTATTTTATCGGATATAATTAAGTTGCATAATGATTTAAATGTCTCGACTTTACGTAATTTGCAATAATACTCGAAATGTGAATTTAAGTGAGTAGCAAATTGAATATATGTTTCTTCTTTAAATTTTGAGGCATTTTTAAAGCTAGTCAAACATTCTTGGGGAGTTTGTTGAAAATCGCGCAATATTAAAGCTTTTAATTTTTCATAGTTTTTTAAATCATTATCTTCAATATATAACAAGACACTGTTTGCTTTTTCACCTAGTATATTGATTAAGATTTCGGCTTTAAGCCCCTCATTTATGTTTTTCGTAGCAAAAGCTCTTTCCAACGATGAAAAAAATTGATTAAAATTTTCTGGTTTCGATGGAACTGGAAGAGACAGAGTTTTGATACTATGAATTAGATTCTCAATGTTTGTTTCGCGTGTATCATTTATTGTTTTGGGAGGATTAGTTTCAAATGCTTTGTTTTTCGCCTCTAATAAAAGCATTTCTATCTCGAGTCTCTCTAATTTTAATTTTTCTAACTCTACTTGAATTTCGCTTTGTTTAAGTTCCCTGTCCGCTGTTTGTACTCTTTCTTCCACGGTGTTAGTTATTAAATTTTTGAAAAATTCTGAATCATTATTAAATATTTCGGTACATTCAATTTTTTCTTTTAATTTAACGATATTATCGCTGCTGTCTGCGATGCCTCCTATTTCCTCTAATACTTTTACTAGGTCTTCTTTCTTTGAATTTTTATACATTTTTCAAATTGAAAATTTCCTTCCTTGATTGAAGAAACTCCGTGTCCAATGGTAATCCAATGCTTCGTTGATTCAAACCAGATTCGTATCCCTTTCGTATCCAATGATTTCACAACTGCACTTCTCCGCTCTTGATCACTACTGCCCTTCTGATTTGCAGAGAATAATCCAATTATTTCGGTGATGTATCCAGGTGATTCAGATTTCAGAAAGTTTCAGGATCTTTCAGGATGATTCGAAAGTTTCAGGAAAGTTTTCTCGCACTTCACAGAAAAGTTGACTGCCCTTTTCGACAGGTTCAGTTTTTGGTGATTTCGGAATGTTCACAGGTTTCTGCTGCTGCTTTTCTCCATTCGTTGATATTTCGCTGCACTTTTCGGAAAATGTATGGATTCCAACTGCCCTTCTCAGCAGATTCAAGACGGAATTTAAAACGAAATTCGAGTGAATGTTAATTTCAGTTTCTGCTCCTTCACGAGCGTAGAATTTGGGTGATTCCCCTTCTCGGGATATAAAACAGGAACAAAATCTACGGTTCCTACACGAGCGTAGAATTTCACTTTTTTTTATCTTAGCTGCACAATTCTATGATTATCCCCTTCGCGGGATTTCAAAAGTTATTTAGATCATAAGTTTATCCCCTACTCGGGATTTCAAAGTTCAGTTCAGAAATTTTTTCCACATCCCCTACTTGGGATTTCAAAGTTCAAAAATAGTTATAGCTCGGTATTCATATCTCGGACGCAAGCCCACATAAATCTGTAGGTGTATGTACAGCATAAGTTGAAATAACGACGAGGATATAACATTGAATCTTAACATTTAATAGAAATAAAAGGAAATAGATATTTAACAGTGGGTGACATGATACGGGAGGGCTGCCTTCACGCAGTGGTCTCCGAATCGCATGTGAATAAGAAATTAAAATGTTCTATGGATTAAGTTCAGAGAGATTCGGGAGTTTCCCATCGGGACTTCCCCGTCAGGTCTCGCTGGCGCCTCTCAATGACAAAAAGGATGATCCCTTCCCGCATCCTATAAGATCATCAATGATTTGAGTTAGGCTCTGACACGTGTGCTTCGGATACGGCGATTAATCTCCGGCTAATGCCCTATAGTAATGTGTTAAATAATATTACTTCCTCGCTTTATATAAGTTTATAAAATTGTTTGTATTAAAATTGCTTCATATAAGTTTATAATGCTGATAATAAGCACCTCTGACATTTTACAATCCTATCATATTCTCTCTATGTGATGTTGGTGCAGAAAAATTGCCAGCTAATCTCCAGGAAAACGACTTTAATTTTGTTCGCGAAGCAAACAAAAATGTAATTGCGTAGCAATTATCGGGGGTTGGCGAGCGGTAGCGAGCAGGGGGCGGAGCCCTCTAGTATATGGCATATTCATGATGGTGGTGATAAATCTAATAAAAGGAATTTTTGACAAGTTCTAATAAGTACTCTAAATTTGAGGGGATTTGATTTCATCGAGAAAGCATTATTGATTTCTGTAATTTATTTAACTTAGGATCCTAAATTTTTATTATTATTATTATTATTTTTTTTTTTACAGGAGTTTAACATAAGCACAGGCAATGATTGAGTAAACACTTTTTCTTTAAACAATGCATATTACTTTTATGATTTAAATTTCTAAAGATAAAATTTGGATAGAAAAAAAGGTACCATGACGTTTTCGCATAAGACAAAATTCATGAAAGTAATTTTAATTACTTGAAACAATTTATAATGAATAGTCAAATAGGGTATTTTTTAAAACCATACTTGCTCTCAAAGAAACTAAAAATTTATTTTATTTGGAAAAAAGTTTATTTTGATAAAAAATATGCAAAATTCGCCCCACTCATTAATAAAATATGATTTACAACTGAACATGTCTGAGAATGCAGGAACTTGATTTAATTTTATTTTATCTTAAAGCGATGAATAACGATGCATGTGAATACGAATCAAGATGGATGATTCATATCCACTTCCCAATTATTCAGAACAATTTCTCTATAAAAAAAAAAAATTCTTAATTTTCGTGCTACAATCATATACACTTTTAGTGATCAATTTATTTTAATGCAGTACCCTCAGCTTCTGCAAGCAGAAAACTGGAAATTTCTGAGTTAGATTACTATGTTAACACTGATGAAGGAAAAGCTATCTTGGAAGAAGATTTTAAAGTAAGTTTATGTTTATTTGAAATAATTAAGAATCGAATCTAGTTTATTAAAATTTATTGCCGTAATAACGAAGTAATTTTAGTTTTATAACTTTTGGAATTTTAAAAGTACATTTACAGTCCACCTTATTCCCAGACGGTGGTTCTCTATATTATTAGTATGGTGCGCAAAATTAAAAATGGTCCAAACGTTTATTTATTTTGTCTTTTTCTGAATTTGTAAATTAGTTTCATGATAACTCTAATATTTAAATTGCTCATTTTCAAAAGCATTCTTTTAAAGATATTAATATTTTTAATCTTAAAAATATTGAAGATTTAAATTTAAGATTAGATAATGAAAACATTTTTATTTGTAAATTAAAAACTTTAAACCCTTATGGGCTTAATAGTAAATTAAATGGAGAAGTTAACTTGGATTCAAATAATGTGTGCATTTATAGTAAATTGAACACTTTTAATAATCATTTTTCATGTAAATTGAGAAGATACAGGGGTAAAAGAAGAAGTAAAGATAAAAATAAATTTAATCTGTTTTTTTGTTAAAACTCTTTGTTTATTGGATGTCAATGAATTTAACATTAAAAAGATTAGGAGCTTCATATTTAGTAATAAAAATTCAGTGTTGAAATGGATGATTAAAGAACATTTAAAAATTGTAAAATTTTCTAGCCCTATTTTCTAATAAATATATAGTATTAATTCTTATTAAATTTAAACTTACAGTCAACAACTTTGATTTTTTAAATGTTTCTAAAATTAAAAAAATAATTCTGTGTTATTAATTTTCTTCATAAAGATTTTGGAAGAGGTTTACTACCTATGACTGTTAATAAACTAATTAATTGTTTCCCAATTACAGATAAAATCGGAGTTTCTGTTTGTTTTATATATTGTAAGACTTTAAAGAAGAGAATGTGTAATTATAATTTCTATAGCAAAAATTCAAATGGTTATTTGTTTATGTGAGCTAGAGCATTTTAAAGATTTTGTTAGTAATGATTTTAAGCACATTGTGACAGGTGACCTTAACCTAATCAGAAATATAGATTTAAGATTTCTCATGGGACTTGGGACTAAGTTTAGACAAAGGAAAAAATATAACCAAGGAAAAAATAGTATTCTTGCTTCAATCAGTAAGGATTTAGATTGTTTCATCGTAAAATGCTCAAGAAAATTTTATTGGCCAATAGAGGGGTTTAGTGAATGGAAATTTTGTGTTTTAAATGATTTTAAATAAAATTTTTTGAACAATGATATAAAATACCAGTGTTTCTAATTGAATTCTGATATTATTAAATCTATTAAGGAATTAAAATATAGTTTTATTGTTTGTGTTGTTGATATAGTTTCTAATTATTTTTCCTTTATTTGCAAACATTTTTTAGACATTTTATGAGTAAAGAATATGATAACAATCATACTTTTGTCAAAATTAATAATTCTAAAAAAGAAATTGATAATCGAATATTAACTTTTCCCTATAATAGGTTTAAAAATTAATAGCATTAATTATCCTCATTTATTTCCTACAATTAAATTCCACAAAAAACAAGTTAAATTTGGACTTGTAATTTGCAGTACTGGCTGTTATAATTCTGTTTTTGATTGCTAGAAACTTTTGCTACTTTTTGTTGTTTGCATCTTGAACATTCAGTTTCGTTTTCAAAATTTTGTGCTTTGCGAACAAAAAATGTATTGCTAATTGATACTGTAGGATATCGCTTTGAATCAACGCAAATATAATAACTTGATTTTAGCTGAAAAGCTAAAATCAAGTTTATGACAATACATGGTGATGGAGCCGCGATGGCTCAGGGGATAGAGCGTTCGCCTTCCAATGAGGCGAACCGGGTTCGAATCCCAGTCGATACGAATTCCGCATCCGGCTTGCACTGACCACAGTGCTGAAGTGAAATATCCTCAGTGGTAGACGGATCATGGGTTAGAGTCCCCTTGCCGTCAGGCTAACCGTGGGAGGTTCTCGTGGTCTTCCTCTCCATGTAACGCAAATGCAGGTTAGCTCCATCAAAAAATCCTCCACGAAGGCAAATTTCTCCCAATACTCGATCCAGGAGTTCCCTTGTCTTCTGGATTGGGTTCAAAATTACAAGGCTACGGAGTTGAACATTAGTAGCCGTAAACCCATTAAGCTGGGTCGGCTGTTCAACGACGGTTATAAAAAAAAAAAATGCATGGTGATGGTTTAAATATTTATGTAAATTAAGTGGAAGAAATCTTGGATCTAATTGTTGGAAGGGTGTACGTGATATTCACAAAAATGGCTTGTTATAGCTATCTTCTATTGTAGTTTTGCAACGATGAGAAAAAGATGACAATTATCGCATAAAAAATATGATGGCAAATGTGCAGGAGGAATTTCTTGGAATTACTCTCGAAAATTGGACTAACTTTCAATAATACATATGAGTTAAAAGAATCCAAGCTGATACTTTCCGAAAGAACATGTTGAGCAGTAAAATCAAGGTACTTCAAGTTGACTTTGCAATGGCATATTCTTGTGAATATCAAAGTTCAATCAGCATTATGCTATCGAGCCTCTGTTCAATTATTCACAGCAGCTGTTTCCTTAGACGATACTTGTTCGTTATTGATAATATTCTCTGATATAAAAGACAAAGGTAAATACTATCTGCACTTTTTTTTAAAAGTCTAATTGAGAAGCTGTTTCAAAATGATCCTACTTCAGAAAATGAACTGACAGAAATCCTCTATAGTGATGAGCCAAATTCAGAATTTAAAAATAAATATATAGTTGAATTATTTCATCTTTTGTCAATCAAAATACAAAAAAGAAATTGATTTGGAAATATTTTACCACATCACATGGCAGAAATGTTTTGTACGGTATAGGTGTGCAGTGCAAATATTTAGTGCGAGGAAAAGGACGAAATCAATTAAACAAGAGTGTTGTTATGCAAAAAACGTTGAGTTGTAATACAGTGTTGTTTGCAAAGCTGACCAATCAACTCATGCCTAATACAACAGTATCACATATTAACCAAAATGAAATAAAGATATTACTTGAAAAGATCAATCCATTGCAATGGTAATACAAAGCATAAAATCTAAGCACAAATATCTCAAGATACTTGTATAATATACATAGATGCACAGATTGTGGCACATAAATAGTCAGTCAGTTTCTGTCCCCTCTGCTCTATCTTGGGCAGATTATTGACTCAAATGCACATGCTTATAACTTAAAATAGAATATTTGCAGAAAATAAATGGGAAAGATGCATATTTTTTGTTTCCTGACAGAAATGATTTTGAGGAAATAGATGTGCCCACAATTTGTTATGTTTTATTAACCAGTTTGAAGAAGGGGTACAATTTTCTTTCCACGCCATTTACTATTTCATTTGTTAAAATGAATTGTTTTTCTTCTGTTAATTTAAAATAAATGAATATTTTAATGAAACATTTATAACTTTTCAGTTGAAATATTCACAAAGGGTAACACACGTAACTTACAGTTAACACATGTAACGCACGAATTTCCCCAATTAAGAAGTTTTTACTGTTGGAATGTTGGAAAAACTTTTAAAAAATCCTTAAACACACCTTTGATATTGCACTCCCTATAAAGAAAATAAAATTCTTAATTTTACAGATTTATACTTCACAGAATTAAATGAATATATTCAAGTTTCAAATATCTAACGTTATAAAGGATAACACACGTAACAAAATTTCAGAAATTTTTTTTCCACATTAAATTAATTTGAAGCTTTATTTTTCTTTTCGCAAACTTAAAACACATGTAGATTTAACAACAAATTAAGAAAAACATAAAAAGTATTTAACAAGCTTATTATAATGACTGTTAAAGTTGAAATATGTCCTGTAAAAGTAACACACGTAACAAAAGAATCGTCCAAATATTTCAACAAATTCTAGGTGCGATACGGCACTGTATTTAATTAATTTCGCGTTAATTAATATTATAACTTATATGGAAAAACTTAGCTCAACTTTTACACGCCATTTTGCTTTTAACTATCAGCTGGCGCTGACATTACAGGTCACATTTGTGAGTATCGAGATCTTCTTCCTGAATTCAAGTACCCAATTGCACATTAATCAAAGGGAAAATTGGTATTATACCCTGTTTTCACTTGCAGGTTTAAGCCAGATTAGGGCAAATAAAGCTTAACTTTAAGTCGAGCGAGCTTAAATCCGTTTCCCTTTACATATATTTGAGCCAGCTTAACTGAAGTTTTTTGGGTGTGAGGATATATTAAAATTAGGGTAGGGATTACAAGTTGTTGTTTGTTTAAACATTTGCTCGTTTTTTATTGAGCGATTGACTCTTTGCATCAAAATGAAAAAAGATGTAAACCATAAATTTTAAAATCATGTTCTATTCTCTCGTGTTCCATTTTTATTTCTCTTCAGGACAAGTGAACCATTTTTAAGATCTCTCATACCCAGCTAATGCAAGCCTTAATAGAAAAACAGCACAACGAGATCAAGAAAAAAATTGTTTCACTTTTGTTTTAAGCTAAATATTAACCCTTTTCGGGATTTGCAATTAATTTTTACTTTGTTGGTGTTCTAAATAAATGTTGTTTTATAAACACTGTCTTTTCAGATTCAGTCGTTTTCATTGCCATTTTCTCTGCTAAAGCCATCTTGAGAAAATAACGAGCTTAAAAACTGAAATTGTTCTTCACAAGCGTATAGCCACCACTTGGCATATTAAGGTGGCTGAAACCAGTGGAAACAGGGTATTTTTCTAGGTTTATCATGACTGCGCACTTTTCGACTCATCAACGCAAACAGTATATTTGGAAATAAAGAGTTGTAAGAGTCATAAAAATCAAGCTAACACTAGAGTTAATAATAAAAAAAAAAAAAAAAAAAAAAAAAACAGCACAATAATTTTGGACCTTCTTAAAGTTGATTGTTTTCACGGCTGAGCTTTTCTTTTTATTTTCCCAAAAGTGCATTTTTAATGTTTTTACATAATATTAATTCAAAGTATTTATATGTTCTTTTTTTTATTAATAATTTATTTGTATTATTATCTTGACCAGAGATTTTAATATAAATACCAATACTGAAGAAGGGAAAGAATTTAGTGATAGAAACGCATATTTGTTGGGACTGCGTTTCACCTAATAGCGAGAGAGCAAATATGCAGGTTTTGCAACCGATGCCACTTGAAATGTTGCGGAGATTTGATTCTTCGCTCCTGCAGAAAGAAAAAAGAAACTGTTTCGATGTTTTCAGTTTTGCCTGCTTCGGCAGAACATTTTAAATTCTATATCTATAGTGTTTCGATTCTTTTAATTGATTTGCAATTTGGCAGTAGTCGAATTGAATTATTTATTTGCTCATGTTATTATGCTTAAGAGGGTTGCTCTCCCTGCAAAATATAGATTTGCAGATTTTTATGTTTTTTTTTAAACAAAAAAAAAACTTTTTTGTGATGTCTCATGTCACAATTATTAACAATTAATGAAACAATCAATTGTCACTGGTCGTTAGACATGTGTGCAACTATTTGTATTAACCAAGCAGCCTTAAAGTAGACGGCTTTCGTTCATCTTCAGTTGTTCACCAATCACGTTTGAAACACAAATATTAATTAGCACTCAGTGGGCATTTGTGTTTTCCATGTTTAATTGTTCATTGCATCTTTAGGTAGACATTCGCAGAACAAATTAAATTTAACCCACCCTCTTATATTATTTAATCTCGTAATAGCGAAACTCAATCCATATAAGAAACAAAATGAAAATTCATTTTAATGGTTCACATGTTAGTGATAAAACTTGGCGAGAGGTGCTTGAGAAGAGCCCAAGAAGATTAGCAGTTTGGCTTCCCTTAGGCTAGAAATAGGTCATGACTGTCTTGCTGGTTATATACAGTGAGCTGAATAACTGATGCTAAATAACTTTTGATCTAATGATAGGATCTTCAGGTTTATTATCAGGAAATTATCTTTGAACAAAAGAATTTTATAATTATGCGCAAAAATTTCTCAATTTGTTTAAATAGTTCTCGAGGTATTACACAAAAAGTAAAATTAACATTAATGAGTCGAAATTGTGAACTGATCAAACTATTGATACCACATATTTCTGATTGCGGCTGCCTATTATATTTAGCTTGGTCTGAAACCGTCGAAAAAGGGTTTATTCAGAGAAAGTGCCTGATTTCGTCTCCAGAATATTTGAGAACCTCTTTATTAGATCGAAAGTTATTAAAGGTGTTTTTTATATTTTGCACTTCAGATGTGGGTAAGCCCTTTTATGTAATAGTTTGAGGAAATCTATAACTTTTTTGTTATTTGCTTATCATTTAGCTTTATCACGTCACATTCATGAATATACGCTAGAAAGAAAATTAATATTTAAGAAAATTTTATCCTATCACGAATATTTATTTGAAAGAAAATTCTAAAAATTTACCTTTAATGTAAGAACAACTCAAAGAAAAATGGAAATTTTTAAAATTCCCTCTCTAGTAACAAATATAAAATTTCTATGCTTATTAAAAGTATAAAGAAGCTCCGCGTGTTTTCATAATTACTTACGAAATTAAGTACGAATGGAAATAAAAATAATTGCTCGAAGTTTAAAATATTAAGTAATGAAAATAATTACTAACTAAGTTGAAAATAATAAAACTAAGTTCTAATAATAATTACTTAATACTTATAATGCCCTAATAATTTTTTATTTATTTCATTAAAAGAGAAATGTGAATAAAAACTGTGCGCTGAAATTTTACTAACTTTTATTCAAAACAACAATAATGATAATAAAATAAAATAAATAAATAAAATATATTGTGAGAAATTATGAGTAGAACTGGAGAATACAGAGAGAGTAAATGTTAACTCTTCTTCTTAGGGTATCAAAGGAGGAGAAAGAAAACCTTGGACAAGAGCCGTGTTACCAGAAAATCAAAAAAAAAATCGTTATAATTGGTTAAATGTTCTTCCCTGTAAGTATTATCTAAAATATTAGAAACATTTTAATCGACCTCTGTAAGGGCGAATATGGAAAACTTACTAAAACATGCGTTTATTAATAATGTTTCTTTTCAGCAACAAATGTTCCAAATTATGACCATCAACTATGAATGATAGAGATTAACAATTGATATTGTAACTAAACACATTGCGTGCCATTTTTCACGTTTTACATAGATCGAAGATTGGAGAGAAACTTCGCAAAACCCTAATCTGGATAATTTTAAAATTACTTGTCGTAACTCACTTTATATATGTATATATAATATGAAATTATATTCTCATATTTTATTTTCAGTTGATGAGACAAGAGTTGTGTTGGAAAATCTTACAAATGATCCATACTCAGATTATATTAACGCCAATTATGTAAATGTAAGTTTCTATAATTATGTTTCTTCAAATTCTAAAATTATATTCCTTTGAAAAACTCTCTGCTATTTTTATAAACTTCGATTATAAGAGAAGTGCTCTAGCATTAAATCTTGAATGCAAATTTTTTAATTTTTTTTTATAAATTTTACTTTGAAATTACGTAGTATAATGTTCCGAGGAAAAGAACTCATTTTAATGAAAAATAAAAAATTATCATGAAATAATTAAATTTATACAAAAATAAATCAATACTAATAAAAAGTATGATGCCACACCGTAAAAAATCTCGGTTAATGTTTAACCGATACTTGGTGCAAAGTTTCTAATTGCACCATACACTGGATAAATGAAAAATTATTTTATTTAGGTTGCACCATAAATTGGTAAATATGATCAAGAAATCGATTGTACCAAACTTTCGTACTATAGGAGGAACGAGCTTTAACCGTGACCGATAACTTATTTTGTAGTTGTTGAATGGCGGATTTTGTTGTCGAAGCTTGATATCATCTCATGCAAGTTGTTTCTGAAATTGTATATTTTTTTTGCAGGTAAGTAAACTTTTCGTATTTATTTGCATTAATTACAGTTCATTTCTTTCATATCAATTTCAAAAATTTTGTTGTCTGTTCTGAAAGTTCTAGCTTCAAATTTCTTCAAGGAAACTATATTCGTTGTATGAAAAATTAAATATTTTAAAATCTATATTAGCTCTTTTTCAGTAAATAAGGAGATATATACATTTTATGCGCACAAAAAGTGCAATACCAGTGACAAACAAACGATAAATACGGCAATCTTAAGCAGCATAGCTTTCCGTTAAATTTACTGCCGTTGAAAATTTTCTAAGTTCGCGTTTTAATTTCATTCTACCGAACAAAAAAAATTGTATGTGCTTTCTGTTAGGATTAAAACTTTTTATCAATATCTATGCTTTTGTTTTGATTTTCATGTTCTATTTTGCTCATTTTCGTTTGTAATGTCACATAATTACACGAATTTTGGTCTGTACATTCTAAAATGCTTTTGCCGTAAAAATTTCAATGCGAATTAGTAATCTCATATTAGAACTTGCCGTTGTCATGGAAACTAGGTTTCTCTTTAAGTTCGTTGGGCGTGCGAGGTATGCGAAAAACAAAAGTGGGTAATATGGGCGTTAAGGAAAACAAAGCGATATTTTTTTTAATTCTCTAAGAATATCTTACTGAAATTTGGAACAAAACACCGGCAAGAACAAGATTTGTTTTAGAACATTTAGAAATAAGCTGATTTCTTATTCTATTTTTTTTTTAAAATAGATTTTATTATTAATATTTTTTAACTAAGCGAAAAGTTTTTTTTTAAATGAAACAAAATATCGTACTTAAAAAGTTAATAAATATATTTCTTTTATTAAATATAAAAAAAAAAAAATCTTCCACAGGAATACTGCTTGTGTGTTTATCAGCAGCCAGATTAAACCCTCTTTAAACTAAACACAAACTCTTTGATTTATCCAAGTAATGATTAATTTTTTAATTTATTATTTTAACAGTTCCTCCAGCAAATTTTTTACGGGGACACTTTGCGTCAAATTCAATTCACAATTTCTCATGAGGAGAAATGCTATTTGGGTGCTTTAGCGCATTTTAACAATATTAATAATAATATTTTAAAAAATCAATATCCTTCTTTCCTTTCCGGGGTCTTTGTTGGTTATAGGAGGCTTAAGATAAAATCCCCCCCCCCCCGTATAAATAGTTGGTCTCGAAATTTTTTTTTTTAAGGTAGTGAAATGTTTTAAAAATTTTTTTACATGAGAACCACACTTTCTCAATTTTTTTTAAAATATTCTATTCCAAAAATAGTAATTAAAATATGACTTGCTTTATTTGATCTTTCTATGTTTTTAAAAACTAAGGATTCAAATTTTGTTTCTTCTATACATTTTATTAGCATAAATTACATTATTTTTAATCTTCTTTCCCTAGAACAAAGGCACCATCAACTTCAATGCTTTTAGTCAAGAAAGAGACTTAGGAAAAAATATTGTTATAACCAGTGCCGAACCTATTGATAAAAATATTTTTTCTGCCGAAATTACCAGAATTGCAGAAGGTTATAAGCAGTTTTTTCACTCTTGAAAACTACTAAGTTTCAAGAGCAGCTTACCTGCAAGGAATGTGTATAGTTTGAAGTTTCGAGAAGGAAGAACCTATGCTTGGAAAAACAATGATTATTTTGTGAATAGGCTCCAAAGTTTTACACACAAATGTGTGTAATGCTTTTAAATCTTGTTGTGTTTTTTACAATCAACTGAAAAATGTGATATAGTTAAAGTAATAGCACCAGGAAATCTATAATAATGAATACTCACCATCATTTACTACTTTGTAAAATATTACAGTATTTTTTTCCAAACTGTGTAAAAATTTAATCTTTTTATCAAGTAGTAAATTATGTTTGCAAAAAAGTAATTTAGCTATATTGCAGATTTTAATTGAGATGAGGCAGAATATATCAAGAAATTTAGTATCTTATTAAAATATTGAAAATTATTTTCAGATTATCCCAATTTCTAAACTGCTAACATTGAGGCATAACATAATTTTTATTTTAAATTACTGTAAATTAAAAATAAGTTTGAATTTAATGCACTCTCTTTGTAACAAAAACATACTGTCTATAATATTTTTGAGTGAATATTTTATATTTTTATAATGAATGTTGTGAAATGTATAAAAATTATAATATATCTAAATTTTAAAATTTTGCATAAAAAATATTACCTTTTGCCTATATATGCAAACATTAAAGTGATTGTAAATGAATAAATTATGTTTGAATAGTAATCTGGATTTGTATATTTTTTTTTAATATTTCCAAGTTATGTTATTATTTTTAGACTTCTTAATTTACTTCAAATTTATTATTTTCATACGCCAATGTAATTAATATTGGACTGTTTCCTTAATTAGAGATTGGGGGTTGACCAATCCAATATTCGTCTACTCTTCTTTATAAGTTTTTATTTGGGAAAGTAATATTTTCATTTTTAAATAATAAAATAATTTCAAAATACTTAATAAGAATTTGCTTCAACCTAAAATTAAAATTCTTTTTTATTTTCTCTTTAAAACATTAGTGGCACTAACTCTATAGCATCTGCTGTTGCTTTAACGAATAAAATGTAAAAAAGAATTTTAATTTTGCATATATCAACTTGAAGAAAAAAAATGTTTTTATATGAAAGAAAATATTTTTAAAGTGCCAAAAAGCAGAGAAAGTTAGCATTATTATTAAATATTTATAAGATAATTTAAGTCAAATAGTCAAATTCATAGAAATCAAATTATAATTTAACTATTTAAATCTATAAAAATTTAAAAAAGTATCTTTATTTTAGATGTGTTACGTAATATATATATATATATATATATATATATATATATATATATATATATATATATATATATATATATATATATATATATATATATATATATATATATATATATATATGTGTGTGTGTGTGTGTGTGGGGACGGCATGAGCGGTCGTCTTTGAAAATAAGAGACTCTGTACTTTAAACAAAACATATATTGAACGCTAAATTTACATAAAGATGGACGATAAACAAACACATAAATAACACAAAATAAACGAGTTCGTCTTTCTCATGTTAAAAGAAAATCATTGCTACTCCTCTCTGGAATTCATATGCGTCTCTTAATTTTGGTTAGTTCCAAAACGCGCTCTCGTGTCTCTCTAAATGCGCTTCCGTGTCTCTCGTGTCTTAGGGAAATTCACACGGGGTCTAACTTGCAGCTCTGATTGGATTTCTAGCTAGATCAGCTTACAGCAGCACCACATATATATATATATTACATAACACATCGTATTAATTAAAATAGTTTTTTTTAAGTTTTATATATTTAAATAATTAAACAATAATTTGATTTTAAATTATCTTCTTTTTTTTATAAATATTTAATAATGATGCTAACTTTCTCTGCCTTTTGGCGCTTTAAAAATACTTAATAATGGTGCAAGATCGCCCTGCTTTTTAGCACTTTAAAAATACCTAATAATGGCGCAACCTTCCTCGCATTTAGTTTCCTTCAAAAATACCGAATCATGGTGTAACCTTCCTTCGCTTTTAGTTCCTTTCAAAACACTGATTTTTGGTGCAACCTTTCGCTGCTTGTAGGTTCTTTCAAAATACCGCTTTTGGGTACAACCTTCTCTCATTGTTTAGAGCTAGTGAAAGCACCAATATATAGTAAAACTGAACACGAACTTATGTAGCCAGCAAATGAATATCAATGTTTGGTGCAACATAACTCGAAATTTTTTACAATGTACTATATAGTATCATAATGCGATATACTTTCTTTCAACAAGCAAATTTCTCTATAAATTAGATTTTAAAAATTCACTTTTTTTTTAAAAAACAATTTAATTTCTCAGGAACTATTTGACCAATTTTGAGCACATAATTTTTTTGTTATGTAAAATTACTTTATTTAAAACGATGTAAAAAAGTTTATACCTTTCAAATCAAAATTGTCTTTCATTAAATAAACTATTGTGAAATAAAATAATAAAAAATAATAAATAATTACTAAAAGTTATATCTTGCATGGAATTATTTTTGGATAAACGAATTGGTCAATTATTAAGGCGGCCAAACTTTGGACCACTCTCCTGACCAAACTACTTGGACTATATTTCCGATATTGTGGCTATCCCCTATATTTTAGGAAGTCCAAAATTTGAATCTGCCCCCCCCCCAAAAAAAAAGGTATGTTTACTTAGAGAAAGTAAGCTTTTTGTGTTTGATTTTTTAACTTAAAATATCGTCTGCACAAATTAATTAGCACATTTGAGGTCAACTCTCGAACGATTATGATTGAGTTCCAGAACGTGAAGATCCGATCATTGGATCAAAAGTTATTCAGGATGGTTCGTTTTTTATTTTGCGCACTGCATACAACGCCTAAGTAAATAATAATGAAAATCAATATTTATCGTCTGCTACAAGACATTTAACGAAAAAGGTGAAAAATATTTAAATTAGTAAAAATAATCACCGAATGAAGTATCAAATCGTAGTTTTCAAATAAACATTTTTACTGGATCTTTAATTTAAAAAGAAAAGCAGATTGGATAAATAAAAGATAGATTATATAAAAGTATTACAACAAATATATTAGGAAGTAACGCATGTAAATATCAGCAGCGCGTATTTCTTTCATAATATTAATTTAATTTATTTTTATGATTAAAATAATTATAACTATTGTGGGCGAATTTTCCAATGAAACAATGAAAAGGAATATGTTGCTACCCAAGGCAAAACACACTTTTATTAAAATAACATTTTACATAGAATATTAATTCAATGGTTTGGACTTTCTTTTCACTCATATGTTATAGTGAATGACCAAAATGGGTGGTTGTTGACTTCCACCGGTCAATCTTGAATATCGCATGGTCGCTTTGGTAAATGTCCGAAATATATATTAGATCTAGTGCCCTTGACCAGTATACATTTGCCTGGTAAGCCCTACATCAATATTTTTATAAGGTTCCGTGCCACTGCCCGGTATACCCTACATCAATGTTTTTTAAAGGTCAAGTACCGCTGCCCAGTATGTATATCTATTCTCAGCAGGTATTAAAATATCGAATAAATATAATAATAAGGAATAAATTAATATATAATTTTATATAACAATTATTTCGGACACTTACCAAATCGGCTGTGTGATTATTGCCTTTCACTGGTGAAAGTATCGGCATTCTCTTAATTTTGGTCATTCATATATATATATACACTCAAGAGCCAAAACATTAGGACCATCCCTACATTTTGAAATGAACTCTCCTGGATGACGAGGAAGGCACGTGATCAGATGGAAGTTGTATTTAACTGTTGCTGGAGAGTTTGAAGAATCATTTTTTCACTTACTTCTGTGTGTGATGGGAAAGGCTTTGGATCTAAGCGACTTTGTTAGAGGGCAGATTGTAATCGCTCGAAGGCTCGGAACAAGTATTTCCGAAACTGCACGACTCGTGGGTTGTTCGCGATCTACAGTTGTTAGTACTAATGCAAAGTGGATGAATGACGGTGAAACCAGCAGTAGACGACCTGGTGCTGGACGTCCACACGCTATCAAAGAAAAAAGTCGTCGGAGATTGTCTCGCTTAGTGAAGCAAAACCGGAGCCAGACAGTGGCTCGGCTGACAGCCCAATACAATGCAGGGTCAAGTAGAATAGTATCAGAGCACACTGTTCAGTTGGACACTCTTGGATATGGGCTACGCAGCAAACGTCCCACTCGTGTGCCTTCGCTGACCAAGCGTCATCGCCAACTACGCCTGTGCTGGGTCCGGGAACATCGCGACTGGTCCATGGATCAGTGTGAGAGAGTTACCTGGTCAGATAAATCACGGTTTGTCATCCATCACGCCGATGGCCGTGTCAGGATACGTCATTTTCCAGGGGAACAGTTGCTCCCTCAATGTACAGTAGGTCATACACAGGCCGGTGGTGGAGGTATTATGCTTTAGGGGACGTTCTCTTGGTCGTCTCTGGGACCCGTGGTTGTGGTAGAGCATACCATGAATGCTACAGGGTATCTGAACATCATTGCGGACCAGTTGTACCCTTACATGGACTCTGTTTTTCCTAGCTGGAAATGGAATTTTCACACAGGACAACGCCCCATGTCACAAGGCTCAAATTGTGTTGGAGTAGTTCCAGGAACATGATGCTGAATTCCAGTTAATGTCCTGGCCACCTAACTCACCGGATCTCAATCCGATAGAACACATTTGGGATGTCATGGAACGGCAGCTCAGAGTTCAAAGACCACTAAGTCGCAATATCTCGGATTTGCGTGACCGTTGCTTAAACATCTGGTACAATCTGTCTCCGGCCATCTACCAAGGACTTGTGGCATCCATGCCAAGGCGGGTTGCAGCTGTGTTGTGGGCTAAAGGTGGGCCAACTCGTTATTAAGAGGTGGTTATAATGTTTTGGCTCTTGAGTATATATTTGTATTGCATTTTTTTTTACTGTAACTTTAAAAATACTCGATAAAATGAAACGAAACTTTTTGCAATTTAAAATTAATTACCAAATTGATGTTTAAAATTTGAAAAAAATCATTAAAGACTGCGCATAATATGAGTATTTAAAGTAATTTTTTATACTGTTAATGATCAAAAGTTTTTTTAATTTTTAAACTTTAATTTTTTATTTTTTAAAATTAAATTTTTAAAATTTTTTATTCATATTTTTCTAGTGAATCTTATCATGAAACTAAACATGAAAAACATTATCATGAAAACATTTAAAAAAATTTGTTTTTGGTGAAATTTCCATTATGAAAATACTAAAATATTTATTTGCAAAGGCTAAACATCTTAAGCAAAAAGTTCTCTTGCGATATTGTTTCATTAAAAATATGTAAAAAACACATCGAAAATAAATTTTCTTTCCTAGGTCCTCTACCAAATACCATTGATGATTTTTGGAGAATGATATGGCAATTGAATTCTACAAAAATTGTTATGTTAACGAATCTCATCGAGAATGGACTGGTATATAGAGTCAACTGTTATTATCAATTTTAATGACCAGCGTTTTTCTTTCACTGCCAGACTTCGGTTTGGTAAACCGCGAGAATGCTGCCAGGAGGGACCCCCAAATTATCCACAAGGATTATTTTAATTACTGATTAGTTTGATTCATAAAAAAACAATAAGAAAGCAAAAAACGAAAAACAAGGCAACTGTATGCCTCATCGAACTTTTCCAATAAAAAAAAGTACATTAAAGTTTTAATGCTTGATGTGCTAAGTAGCTTCAATTCACCAGATGTTAGAAGCTGCATGGCAATAATTGAAAGAACATGCAATTGGTAGTAGAACTGATTTTTCTAATATAATTTGCAACTGCCATTAACTCTTTCAATTAATTAGTGTCCACCCTTAAAGCAGCTTAGAAAACGCTTTAGTGCTATTAATGGTAAAGAAGGAATATAATTCGATTTATAGAATCACATAAGATAAATACAGGGTGGTCCCTGATTCATGGGCAAAACTTTAAGGTTAGGTACAGGACATTGCAACAATCATTTATTGTATAGGAATGTATGAGGCGCAAACATAAAAAAATAAGAGACGAAAGGAAAGACAAAGTGCTTATTGACAAGAGTAATGTTTATAATTCAAAACTGCATCCACCTATAGTGATACATGCTTGACAGTGTCGGTTGAGCTATTGGTGTACACGTTCAAAGATGCCAAGTATTTCACGTGCAGCAGTTTCGGATATTCGAGCAACGAGATCCCCATCTGAAACAAGTGGAGTCATATAAAAAAGATTCTTCAGATGTCCCCATAAAAAAATCGAGGTTGATAAATCGGGAGATCTGGGAGGTGAAAGGACTGGTTCACCACGATCAATTCATTGCGCCTCAAGCGTGGCATGCAGTTAAGTGCGCACATCAGTGCTGAAGATGGCTGACTTCCCATCATGTTGAAACCACATCTGGTTACGAATGTCAATCGGAACATCCTGCAGTAGTTCTGGTAACACCTATTCCAGAAAAATAAAATAACATGCGTCATTAAGTCGCGTCGGTAGTAAGTATGGGCCAATCAAAATGTCGTTGACAATACCATCCCACACATTCACACAGAATCTTTGTTGACACGCATGTGGTCGCGTGGCATTAGTGTCTTGGTTTCCCACACATGGGAATTGGACGCATTAAAGACATCCTCGCGTGTAAACGTCGCCTCATCTGTAAATAGCACATGAGCTGTGAAATCTGGCTGCAGCGCTCATTGTTGTACCACCCACTGGCTGATGTTCAGGCGGAGAGGATAGTCTGTCAGATTCAAAGCTTGTACTCCCCGAAAATGGAGAGGGTGCATGATATTTTCGTCTAACACTCTGCAACTGGTCTGATCATTCAAACTTACTCTCTTGGACTCGGGCCTATCAGTCGCAACGTTTACGATGCTTTCTACCACGCTTGGACTGCGCAAAGCTCTTCGTCGATCAGTTTCATGTCTGGTGACGTGGAACGAACCTGTTTCCCTATGTTGACGATGTAAACGCTAAAAATTCTGCAATCCGGTATTCGTCAATCAGGAAACTGCACGTGATAATTAGTAGCGCAGTTCAACCGATATCATTTGCACGGTAATGTATGTCTGCTTTTTCGGCATACGTTAAGTCTCCCCTCGTGGAAGTCAGCACAGTTGCGAATGGCGCTTTCCCCTATTGTGATGCATCATGTTGAATGGCTGATCTACTATACTCAATCGGCAACTCCATTTCTTTTTTATTTCCCCTATTTATGCCTCACTTGCGCCCATGCATTCCTATACAATAAATAATTGTTATAATGACCTGTACCGACCCATAAATTTTGTACCATGAATTCGAGATCACCCTGTATATATTGATTAGCAGTTAATAGACAACTGATAAATTTTTTGGAACCAATACTTTTTTTAAAATTTCTTATTTGTTTTCATGGCAAATTATTTTTCAATGAAAGTTGTTTTCAGCTCTTTTGAGATACAATCCAACCCCTCAACAATGAGTACTCGGTTGTAGTGTTCCTACCCGCTGTTTAACTAATGTTATTTCATATTTTTATGATGAACAGCTAAGAAATTGATTGTTCGTTTATAGTGAACACATTTTGCAGGCATAAATGTTAAAAAAAATTTAATCGGTGTGATAAGTTAAAAAGAACAGCCGACCGGCCTGTGTTGGGGGCAGGGAACTGTCCTTGCATCAGATCGGTTCTGGGTTCGAATCCCGGGCAAGTCATGGATGTTTCTTTCTCTCTATCTGTGTTCTATGCTCTTTCTCCTTTATGTGTGAATGTTACCCGCCCTATAAACGGATTGTGGTAGTGTGACGTGGGCGACGCTGCTCCACCGCCGTTGCTTCGCCACAGGCGCCCACTGGGTGATGAAAAGAGAGTTAGCAGTTCTGGCACTTTCTGTGGCCAATGGACAATAGTTCCAAGTGCCCGCCATTAAAAAAAAAAGTTCAAAAGAACATAACTTTTAATTAAAAACTAAGTAATAAATGTTATAAAGGAGTGTTAAATTTTTCTGAAAAGATTCCAAAAAAAAAAAAAAAAAAAAAAAAAAAAAACAACAACAAAGGATTCCCAAAAAAAAAAAACAACCACATCAAAGAGTGAATTGGTTACACAGAAATGCTAACTTTTAAATGCAATTTGCTTCAAAATTCAGAAAATAAAAGAGATAAACATGAAATATTCGAAATCTTGAAAATAAAAATATAGATGTCTAAAAAATTCGTTATAGGAAAAATTTTACTTCGAAATATGGAGAACATTTAGAATGTTATTAAACGATAAAAATAAAAGTCATTTTTTTACAGATTCAAGTTTTGCATGAAGTAGTGAATTTTTTTATTACAACATTAAAAAAAAAAAAAAAATTAACAATTTCATAATAATGCTAAGATTCAACACTGAAGCAAAGAATTTAATAAGAAAGAGTAATTTTAAATTACAACAAAAATGTTTACAACTATTCAAGCACATCATGCTCTTAAAGTTTCTAAATTAAATTTATCATACTAGCCAGTTGAGAAAAAAAAAAAGATTTGTAATGAAAAGCATGCAGTTCAGATTAATAGTGTGACATTTTAAACAATAAGTAACGTATACATACAAATAACATGATAACATTTATCACCTCAAGACAAATATTTCATTATAGAATATTAATTTATGGCTTAATTTACGTTACATATATTATATTTTATAACATAAAACATTAAAAAAAAACATTAAAAAAACCTACTTATAAATTTAAATTAATTTATAAGTAGGTACAATGCATTTAATGTAGATTGTTTTTGTGCTGTTTAATGGTTGGGTATAAAAAATATAATCAAAAATAAAGTTGGATTTTGCAAAAACTAAAAATGAATCGTAAAGAACAACCTAATAAAATTAAGCTGTAGATATGGCTCATGATCTAACAGTGGAAAGTACATAATAATAGACGATGATTAACCCCAAAAAACACTTGATAAAAACAAAGAAACACATACCTATTAGGTAGCTGATGGAGAGAGGTCACATTTTTAAATCTAAAAAAACTAGAAAGTTCAATAAGAAAAAAAAAGAGTCACTTGTTAGGATGAATAAAGTTCGTTTTATTTCATACTTGCTCAATGGTGACATCAGAAAGCAAATCACAGGTGGCACATCGGATGGAGAGTGTGGCAGATTGGAGTGACTGGGTTTTTTGTGGTCTCAACTCAAACTGAACTAACACAGGAATGGATGGGAATTAGATCTTTGCCCAAAAGACATCATAGCGGGGTTATGGGTACAGTACCTCGTCACAGAGAAAAATCGTGATTTGTAGCTCTAACTATGACAGCATCTGGTCAGCAGAGAAGCTCAGGAGAGATTCATCGGCTTTACCTCATTCAAAAACATGGACATGGTTGTTGAAATTAGTTAGCAAAATTTTTCTGATATTGCAATAAGAAAATCCAAAACTATTCTATTCGGGTAACAGTAACTTCTTATAAAAAAAACGAAGAGTGCAGGACGGGAACAACAAAACCAGAAACGGTGTAGGAAAAATCATCTTCACCAGAAAAAATCAACCAGCAAGCATGGCGGCAGATGGGACGTCATTTCAACAACAAAATTCCACACCTCAAAAAGGAGGGAAATGAAAAATGAAAACTCCGTTAAGCGGAGAGCTGCAACTTCGCCAGAAAATAAAATCGAATGCCAATGAGCCTCTATGCGATCAGATATTTATACAAAATACTTAAAGTTGAAGTTGAATTACTAATTTTACTGAAAGTTAAAGTTAAATTACCTAAAATTTAAGAGTTGAGAAGTTACATCTATATCTAATTAAAAGTTATGGTTAAGAAAGATATCTAGACTTGCCGTTGACACGCGGAGATCAAAGATACCGTCTGGCAGGTGTCATTCCCAGAAAAAAAAGGGGTTGGAAGCGAAAGGAATTTCCGGGGGAGAATGTCCCAATAGCACTAAGGCCTTAAAGGAACGAGAAGGAATCGGATCAGCAAATTTAAAGATTTGTATCAGGAATTAACAAAAAATTAGAAGAAGATTTTAAATTAAACTTGTGACTCGATGTCACAGTTTTAGTTTAATTTTATTATAAAATAGTGCATCACATGTGAAATACTAAACTGAGAGAAATAAAAATAACCTCATTCGATAAGTATCGATTTCAAACTTTTCTTTTTTCTATTCCTTGGTGACTATAAGAATTTATCAAGGAAATTAAACTGTGATTGCAGTATCATTCAATTAGTTAAATTGATATTAAGAATTTATGAATTTACTAAATATAACAATAAATACGGTAAAAATTTATAAATATAACAATATTTGCAGTATTCGTCCAAATTTTCTTTGGAGGGTAATAACTTTGGACGAAATAATTTCATTTTTAAAGGAAAAGTGAAAAAACTGACATTTCAAAGAACAAACTCCTTCCGTGCTACAAAATATAGTAGAATGAAATTGAAATACGTCACTGATCACGTCGACAAAAAATCCTATCAAAATCTCGATTTTGTTTGAGTAGTGGTAAGGGTAGGTATTATGCTTCCCGGTACAAACAAACAAAATCCGTGAAGTGAAGTGAAAAAGTTTTTACCAAAACAATGATATTCGCTCGGGGCCGTGCCACTTTTGCGTGTTTCGTTAATTAAAAACCACCGATATTCTCGACGTGCAATTAGCAAAACAATTTTACAAATAAATTCTTATTCTTTCTTCTGCAATGATACGGGGGGAAGTGTTTATTACTGAGTGATTTTCAAAAACTGCGCCCTTTGCATAAATCGTCATCTACTAATTACTTTATTGCAGATTTAATTTCTCCATGTAATGTATGCACCAAATTTTATAACTTTCTATAAAAACACAAAGTAATTTTAATTGTAACTAACAGCAATGGAATTTTGAAAACCATATAATTTTTGTAATTATTTTAAACATGTAAACTATTGCGTGTTTATTTCATCTTTTTAGAGAAAGGCTGATAAATATTGGCCAGAAGAATTTGAAAAGTATGGTAATATTACAGTGACTTTGATTTCACAACACGAATTTGAAAAAATGCATCATGTTGTACGGACATTTTCTGTAACAAAGGTAATTATAATTCGCAATCGTTTTAAAATGTCCTTTCCCAGTTATTCTTTTTTTTTATTTATTTACTTTTTTAATATTTTTTTTCAGTTTATCATGAAAATATATAAAATAAAAGTATAATAGTAGTCAGACAGTTTCTTAGAATTGTTTTTTGGTCTGATAAATTACATGGCTGGATCAAATTTTCCCTCGTTGACTTTCATATTTTTTTTATTTTTATTGTCATCACTATAAAATTAATAAAACTCACTAAAGTATTGTATTCCTGTAAAATATTGGTTTTAGTGTAGAATGGGGGGCCTCTTAGTTTGGTAACAATTTTCGTTCAGTTTCATCCCATTTTTGGTTACCTTGATATACTTGGCGGTCTTTTTCTTTCAATGACGTCGCCTTCGCGTCAACGCAATTTTTGTTTACCTTTTTATGATTGGTTCTTGGTTTATTTACATACAAATTCGTTTATTTGCAAATCGTCAAAAATGAGAAGATCCCCAATCGTTAACTGTTACCAAAATATTTTGTATCCGTAATTTAAAGGCGTTTATCTATAATATTTATTTTTTTATTTGCTCCTTTATTCTCTGCTATTAATAAGTTTGATTTTGATTGTTTTTTAAATGAAGAGTTTAAAACTAGAATCATTCTTTATTATAAAATAATTAAGCGATATTACCTTATTAAGCTACATTTCAAATTAATTTAAATATTTTAAGATATTTGAATCGGTGTCCAAACTTATTTACCGTTTTACTATAAGTATTAATTTTTGATATAAATTACATTAATATGTTATTACCCGATAAAGAGATTCATTAAAACAATTTAGAACTTAACAGTTCGATTCACAATGTGATGATGCATGCAAAATTGTATTTAATATATATTAACCTGTGTAATAAGCGAACATATTGAATGACAGTTGTGAACTCACCAAATAACAATTAATCAAAGTTATTTTAAATAAATGATTATTGAGGAAAATTTTTATGTTTACTAATAGAACGGCGTCGACAAATGTGGGCTGTACAATTAACGAGCTCTATATTTCATGTAATGCATTCATTGCGTCTCACGGTTAACAATTTTCTGTATGCTAATAGTATTTTTTATTATTATTTTATTTATTTATTTACTTATTCATTTAAACTTCGCAAATACTGTATTTGTGTTCTTTAGAAATGATTTTCGAATTTTTGATTAACTTATGGTTCAAAATTTTGAAAAATTTTCCAACTATTCATGTTTTGAGTTTCCTCTTGTTTAAGGATATTTCTTTACGGCTGCCTCGCCGTAAGTTTTCTTTTTGAAATTGTATCTGTTTTCATGGGCTTTGGACAAATACTGGTACTCTTCATCTTCAAAATATGTTTGATTTTTACTAAAATGTTTTTTTTTTTTTTTTTTTTTTTGATGCCTTTTCTATTATGTTTGAACACTCAAACTCCTATTTTCTGATTAACTACAATTGTTAATTTTAAATTTCACTAAATTCTTTGAGGCATTCTGGTGTTGCCATGAATCGCCACCAAGCCTACCTTTTTGAATCCTCTTTTTTAACGAGAGGTCACGTGTGATAAGTGCCTGACCAATTTTTTCCACAAACTATATATTTTCCCAGAAATTTTAGGGAACAAAAAATCAAATATAACGTAATTTTTAGGTCTACTGTAAGATTTACTGTAACTGTAAAATCACTAAATCATTGTAATTAACTGAATATTACTGTGAAAACAACGCTATAAAATTTTGCTGTAAAAATGAATTTTATGATAACACGGATGCTACACTCAGGGTGTCAGAATGTTTTAAAGTAATTTTATCCGGAATTTGTAACAGTGGAGAAACAGCAATTATTGTGAATCATAGGGATTGGTGAAGAGCAGTGAACCCCTTTATTCTGTATTATTCATGTTCATAAATAGATCTTAATAAAGAGAAGTGTTTGAAGAAGGGAAGCGTAAGCAAAAGCAATTCTTTTTAGTACATAGTTTCACCTTTCGTGGAAAAAAACTGGTTTTATTTTTATATATCCTGTTTAACATGTTTTAACTGTTTTTTGTCAAAATTATGCTAAAATAATTTATTGCGAAACAAACAAAAACTAATTGCGTAACAATTGTTAGGGACTGTTGAGTAATAGCGTGCAATGCCCACTTGTTTTTAATGTAATTATTAAATATATTATATAAAAACTTATTGAAATTATTACATTATTATTATCCGTATATTAATTTTACTTTAAAGAGTACAGAGCACTTTTACTTAAAATTACTTACATTTCTAATTCCATTCTTTATAGGAATTAAGTAGCCATACAACGAGATAAACTTTTCGTCTCATATTCTGTTCCATTACTAAATTAAAAGAAAGAAAAAGTGAGTTTCGGGAAATCTAGAGTAAGCCATGAAGTTTCAATAGTGGGAAAAAAATTCTAATTTTGTATTTAATTGGAAGAAATTCAACAAGTAAATACATATCTTAAAATTAAAAAAAAAAATAAATAAATAAATAAAAAAATAAATTAATCAGACATAGTTAAAATGCCCGAGCGATATTTTCAATAATTACTTTCTTTAAAACTGCATATGCTTTTTATTCTCTGTGCAATTTTACAACTTCTGAACTGTTAATAGGCATTTCTCGAGTGTGTGTACAAGAAGCAATTTCTAGAAATTTTGTGAAAATAAGTTTTTCAGTTAATAATCTGAACTAATTTTCTTTTTTCTGAAATCTACATAAATAACGTTAGCCTTAATTATTTTCATTTAAATGTATAACATGTTAAAACCAATCTTCCAGTTAAAAGAGAAAAGATGGAAAAATCTGTTTAACTAGTTTAAATTCTTTAACATTTTCCTTCCATATCTAAATCATTAATATTATAAACTATATTATCTAGGGTGAGCTCTTTTAAAAAGCCTTGCTTTTAACAACACACAATAATAGTGTCTAAAGAACGTGAAGGAAAAAATCTATAAAATATCATTATCCAGGCTGTCATTTTCCTGACACTTGAATGCTACGAAATAATTGAAAACTACAAAATGTCTGTAAACTACACAGTTCTCTATTAAAGTATTAATTAGCTCAACTAAATTAATAATTAAAAAAACAATTCTGAAGATTTTAAATTGAAATTTTTTTCTGAGAATTACCCTATATATATGCTTATTTCAAAGCATACAATATAAAGGTTTAACTTTAAAATAAATGATGTGCGAAAATTGTTAAGTTATAAATTATTAAATAGCTTGAGTGATATTATTAATTTTAAGGATAAAATTTTAGAGGTTCAAAGCTAAAATGAAATTTGATATAATTGAAAAATAGAAGTAATAAACAGTGTAGATTATACACTGTAAAAAAATTCGGATCAAATTACCGTAACAAGTATTTAGCGAGCCGGTACTTTTTATGATAAAATCAATTTTAATCGACAATGTAGGGAACAAAAAAAAAACCCTGATATACCGTAATTTTTGCAGTAATAATTACCACAAAATCAATGAATGACTCTAATTAAATAAACATTACTGTAAAAAAGGATTTTACAGTAAAAGAGATTTTAAGGATGATGCACCTAAAGTGTCGATGATCCAGAGTTTTTTTTTTTTTACAGTGTAGAAACCAAACTAATTTTCAATCCAGGATGTAAGAAAAGCTTTTTCGAAATCTGAAAAATCAATAACGAAATATTTGGGCTTAAAAATATCAAAACCCGTTTGATTGCTCAAAAACTTTGAAAAAGGTCAAGACCTTTTTTTTCAGCAGTAACGGTGGTTTTTGCTTTTTAAACCTCTTTTCCTCAATAAATATTCACTCTATCTTGATAAACTATTTTTTATCTTTCTTTGTTTCATCAATTTTCAACCCCTAAATTATTTACTTTAATTTTGACCAACCTGTAAAGTCGTAATAAATATAAACCTATAGAAAAAATGTTACATACTGCTTTATGGACTGTAGCACAACTCTTAATGTATGATTAAAAATCTCAAAATTTTTGTGTAATATAGAATTCTATAGATTTTGAAATGTTGGAATAAAGTGTTTTATTTACGAAGTGAATTATATGTATTTTTAGGAAGGTGAAAGCACTTCTCGCACTGTACGTCACTTTCATTACACTGGCTGGCCGGATCACATGGTTCCTACGGAGACATTGGCACTAATTGCACTTATTCAACAAACCCGGAGATACAAACCTGACAACAAAGCTCCCATTGTTGTTCACTGCAGGTAAAGAAAATTTTGTTGTGATATGGTCGTTCTAAACCTTATGGACACAATAGAATCTCGCTTCAATGGTAGTGAGTGGGTGGATGACCACTCTGATCTGTCTGCGAAGATACGGTCCTCGTTAACCTCTATCGCAAAGTGCTCGACTTCGCGCTCAGAAACAGGGACCAATTTACCTAATTACCAGGACCTTGGGATTAATTTAATCTATCCCAAGGTAAAGATTAAATTTAAAAAAAAAATCAGATCATGCGCCAAAAACTTACCTTTTTTTCCGTCATGTTTTGATATAAATTATATTATTCGAATTTTAGATAGCAAACTGAATCTAATGCTTTGATTAATATATTAAATTTAAATTTTTCTGTTACAAAATTATATACACTGAAAATAGTACATTTTGAAGGAAACTCTTTTATATACTTGAAATCAGTATCAAATATCTGCTGGAAGTTTTAAAGTTGTATAATTGCTTTAAAAAAGAATAAAATTAAGAAAATTGTTATCGGCCAGTTGTATAATTCTTAATAGTGGACACTTTTGAAAACAATCGGTCATTTTATCAAAAAATTTTAACTATTAAAAATAATCATTGATATTATTACTATAAATACATTTTCTTTCGAAGTATTTATCAAATTATGCTTAGCACTTCAGGGTTCAAACCAATTTTCCTAATCTCTCAAAGAAGGTTTTCATAAAATCCTAGCTGAATATCCGTTTTTCGTACGGGGTGAATAATCAATCAGAACTAAACAGCTCTACAAAAACATGCTCGAAACGCGAAAAACACTTAATCGAGCTAAATTAATTTATTTATTATTATTCCCGGAGTAGCTTTTCATGATTTAATTCACTAAAGTACGTTTTTAGTAGTTCACAATAAAGATGAATGAGAGTCAAGCGCCAGGTTCGTTTTGTAGAATAAAATAATCAGTATACGAAGTCATGCTCAAAGCTGAAGGACAACACAATTAATAACACTAAATTAATTCTAATATTATTATATGCTTTCCGGTAGCTTTACAGAATTAAAATCAGCATAGCTTCCAAATAAAGTATTCAATATCATTTGGCATAGCCAACTTATGAGTTAAACATCACCAGTACATCTATCTTTCGATAACACAGTATCTATATTAAAACTGCCCTGTAGTAATGCAATTTTAGTAAATTACCAAATTTAAAATTAGTATTTTTGGTGCCTATTAAAACTGAACAGATTACCATAACACAAGTAGTGCTTATTATCACAATTAATTAAGCACCATCGGTGTCAATAATAGCATGATCATTTTTTTACATTCCCTTAAACGAACCTTTTATCCATTAATTTTCCTTTATAGAGTTTTTTGTATGTCAGTTAGTACTATTTCCAAAATTAAGTGAGCATCATTGGCGTCTAAAATGATATGGAAATTCGTTACTTATCTCTTCAACGAGTTGGTACCATTAACCCGTTAATTCGTTTTAGTACATGACTTGTTATTTTGTTTTAACTAGTATCGATTACAAATATTAGTTACGCATCATTGGCGTCGATAATAGTTTGCCGATATAATGGATTAGTACCATTTCACCATTAATATTTTTAGTACATAGCCTACTTTTTTTGCTTTAATTAATAACTATCACCAAAATTAAATACTGCCGTTAATAATTGTATGGTGATTTTTCATGCCTCGCCTAAATAAATTTGTACCATTTCTCTATTAATTTTACTTTTTAGTGAATAGCTTTTTTTTTTTTATTTCAGTTAGTACCTAATACCGAAATTGGCGTCAATAATAGTATGGCGCTTTATTTACGTTTCTCCTAAACTAATTAGTACTACTCCATCAATTTTGCTTTTCAGTACATAACTTTTTTTTTATTTTTACAAATACCGTTAAACATTTAGCTTTATGGATGGTGTTTTATAGTTAAGAAAGAGCTGCAGGTCCTTTACTGTCCATATTTCTGAGTTACTATATCCGTTGGGTAATAATATCCGCCGATTTGTCTGCTATTTTCGATCAAAATCGATACTGAAAAGTTACAAGATTTGCCAACTTATCGCTGCAAACGACGCTAACCTCAACTAGGTTAATCCGTAAATAAAAGCGTCCATGCGTACATCGATTTACACTGTCTTTCGGAAAGTTTAGTACAAACGGAAACTTTTGCGTTCATCACAAAATTTATTACTTTTGTTATTTAAAATAAAAAATATATTGTTATTACTAGATAGAAACAGTTCGTACACAGTTTTGGTTCTTTATTAATACTAAAATTAAAAGAAGGAAAATTAGTAAATTTAAAATAGCATTATATTTAAGCTTATCTAAAATTGATCCTGGTTTTGTACACCTTATTCCATCCTGTCTTTTAGGAGGAAGAGATTTCGAATAGTATAATTTTGGGTTACCATCTTTTTTATTTACTTTAAGTTGAGAGTCTTCGAAATTAAGAAAATTTTTGAAAGCCCACTTTTCAACATTAGTTTACATGCATAGGATCACGAAATAGTGCATTGCGGAGCCCCTATACGGACCTATAATATGGTATATAATTTCCTAAGAATATATTACCAGCTCGAACCATGGTATTATGGGTCAATTTGAACGGGAGATAGTGACATTTTTGAAATAGTTTTTTTTTTTTTTTTTTTTTTTTTTTTTTTTTTTTTTTAAGATTTAAATTAAATCCTATTGCAAGATCCAGAGTTTAAATTTTTAAAAATACTTCCATTAATTTTTCTCGAACATAAATTAATTATTTTAGCAATTTAACAAAAGAATTTTAAAGGAAAAAAAAAAGAATATTGATATATCACAAAATGTAGGAAAGATCGCATAATGAATTGATATCTTATTACAAATTTAAACAAACCGTTTGATCTTCAAGCAATATATTGGCATAAGTAATAAGCCAGGATTAAAAAAAATATCTGATCTATTAGAGAATCAAAGTGGAATACAATAAGAAACAGGTAAATATTTATATTTAACAAAACAAAAGGAAACACTTAAAAGTAAATACAAAACCTGGCGATTCTGAGATAAGTTTGGCGAATGCTTATTCAGTCGATCTTTAACCTTTATTTACCGGTTTTACACCCTACAAACACTCAAAATTGTTAAATAAATTTTTAAATGGTATTTAAAGATCATATTTTTAATTAATATCTACTTAATAAATGTAATTTTAAATTAAAATTCTTATATTTGATACATTGATAAATCTGACAACCAAATACTAAAACTTATTAGCTTATTTATTTAAAAAAACAAAAACAAAAAACAGACATAAACAAGCATTCAGAAACCTTTTTTAACAACTTAAAATCGTTTGTATATTACATATATAATCAAATAAATTTAATAAATTATAAATAAATCATAAATAAATCAGTATTTACCTAACGTAAGTTAGCTCCTCTTACAGGCTACCAGTTATGTCGTCTGCAATTTATTACCTATTTAAATGTAACATAAAATAAGCAAATAATGAAAGGACAGTAAATAATGGAGACATTATAGATACCTCAAACTTGGAGGAGAGTTAAAGATCGTAGCAAGGAGTATATAACAATAAACATAAAAGGTTAAAAGATAGTAAACATGAGAGGTGATAAAAGCTTAAAATTAATATTAGAAAAAAAATTGTTAATGTTAACAATATGCGAACTTCAAAAATTTAATCTAAATTATAATTTGCAAAATAAACTTTGTCTTGTTACTCTAATTAAATACTAACGTATGTACGGTGTTGCTTGCAATAACTGACGTCACTTACCTGTTCATTGGAAATCCATCAATGATCAATAAATTATACCGATGGCAACCAATAAGATTATGTTTCGACTGGGATGGGAATATTTATTGTCTAATAGGAATGGTGCAAACTGCAATTAATTGATTTATTCCTCTCAATGACATAGTTCAGCCTCTGGCTTAGACATCTCCATACTAACATAGTCCGTCCTTAGTACCATATTCACGTTGATCATTAAATTTATTTGACATAACGGATAAAAAATAATTACATATTAAAGAATGAGCTCCTTTTTTTAATCAGAGTAATAAACTATAAAAATTTCACCGATTTTACCTTTTACCTATAAAATAGTATTTAAAATAAATAAATAAATAAAATGAAAAAAAAAATAAATAAAAAAACAGAACTATCTGTAGTGTATTATTTTATCAATGGCTTGTTGACATGGAAACAATTACAGCCAATAAAAAATATTCCTTGACTACCACTGAAGATATTTCACGTCAGCACTGTGGTCAGTGCAAGCCGGATGCGGAATTTGTATCGACCAGCCATCGCCGGGATCGAAACACGGTCCACCTCATTGGAAGACGAACGCTCTATCCACTGAGCCATCGCGGCTCAACTATGAAGATTTGAAAAAGCAACTTTCTTCTGCTCAAAACTGCAACTTTTACATGAAGATAATTATTATTAATTTTGTATTAATATTTACAATAACAGCAGATACTTATATATTAGAATATATTTAAAATAATAAGCACGCATCTGCTTTTAAATCAATATTTTAAAAACAAAAGAAAACTTCATAGGCATTATGACATCATGAATGCTATTCGAATTCCCCCCCCCCTCCACGGTTTTTACCAGTGTTTGGCCTTAAAAAACACAACCTTGATAAATCACATCAAATTTGTATATTGGCAATTAATTTATCGTAAATTGCATAATTATTAGTATGTAAGTTAGTAAATGTAATATCTATGCTTGATAAAAAAAATTCATTGGTTTCAAAAATATTAAAATGGAAGTAAAAGTCAACATGTTTCAAGCATTCAAAAACAGACTTGCCAGGCGTGAAAGAGCGAAACACTAGTTAGTGAATTGAAACTAAAATTGTAAAGTTGCCAACGGAAAAAAAAAAACTCTAGAAAAATCATAGTAAAAATGGGGAGAAACTAATGTTGCTAAGAAGGAATTCTGCCTTCATTCCAGGCCATCAAGATGCGCTGATGTGACAAGGGAGGAAATAATTTCGGCATTGAATTGATGCTCAATATTCCAACAATGTGCACAAATGACTATTCGTCGCAATCTTGGTAATCTATCATATTCTTTCATATCAAATTTTAACATTTTTCTGGTTTGTTTGATGTCACACTGGCTGTTTTGAGCTCTTGAAACATGTTCATTTTTGTTACCATCTTCACTTTCTTCTTCCACTTCTTGGAATTTTTTTTTCTTCACTGTAGTTATTAGTAGTTAAAAATGATCTCTTTTTCAGTGCTGGTGTGGGAAGAACTGGAGTTGTAATCTTGACGGATATGATGATGCAAAAAGAAGGCATTGTTGATTTTCCTGCAGAATTAGATTATATGAGAGAGCAAAGAGTTGGTGTTATTGAAACGAAGGTATACTTTTAGAATACTTGGTCAAAAGAGTAAGCCCCTCGGTGCTTTATTGAAAGTTGTCGATTTGGCACGTTTTTACTGTCCCCGACAGTAAGTTTAACGTTCCAGATCAAAACAACTGAATGAAACAAATGAACAATATATTAAGAAAGAAAATTAATAATTAACTATAAGAAACTTTTTTGCTAATTGAAGTAAATGATTTAATATTTTAATTTTGGAAAATAATAACTTCAGTAACACCTTTTCAAATCAAAATAATAGTGCTAAATAAATGAAATTTTTAAATCAGAAAATACAATTTTAGTTACCTATTTTGCCGGTAGATCATCATTAAGTAAGAAAATTTAAAAAAAATAATTCTAAGAATTTGAAAAATTTCATTAAAAAAAAACGAAATAAATAAAAAAAAAAAAAAAAAAATAAAACTATTTTCAGATCTTGTATTCTTATTTGCATCATGTGAAACGTAGTCAAGATATCTCGCAATATTTGAGTCACCGATTCAACACACTTGCAACCCTTTTGCAACTAAAATGCGCTTCTTTGATTAGATTTCTTTAAACCTGATCGATCGCTATTGGAAAGGGATTGGTTTCTTAATTCAACTGCAACATTAAAAACTATTGAAACTTATCTTATCAAACGAACGAAAGGTATTATAAGAACAGTTTTTATATCCGTCGTTGAACAGCCGACCCAATTTTGGTCTACCCAACTACTAATGTTCAACTCCATAGCCTTGTAATTTTGAACCAATCCAGAAGACAAGAAAATTCCTGGATCATCAGTACCCCCAGAGGTTTTGATTTGTTATGGGAACATGGCGGGCTTTGTGACTCAACGGATTTAGCGTGCATCAGTCACCATTTACGACCACTAATTACTTAAAATGGAGTCTTCGGCCCGCGGGGATCGAACCCACGAACTCCTGGATATGGACCCATAGCGGATTACGATAGCTTTGCATCTTTCTCTTTGTAAAAATAAGTTAGACTTTTTATGGTTATTAGCTTTCAAACTTTACGTATTTAACACATTTCCGTTCATAAACATAGTTCAAAAAAACTTTCTTGGCCATTATATTAAAAAAATACCATTTTAAACTTATAAAAATAATTTACTAGTTGGCGAAAATGACCCTATAAATAATTTATTTTAAAAAAGTTCAGTTTTCACTTTAATTATTAAGAAAAATGAAAGCATATATCGAAACATTTTTATCTACATATTCTTTTTTAACAATAAGTTGAGTTAAATTTAGAATCCCTGATTTTAAAATATGCCGTTAATAGCAATTTGTTCATACTTAATCATTAGGAAATATCAACCTTAAACGCTAATTACTGAAACAAAATAATAATTTAGGTTCATAATGACATTAGAAATTTTACAATTGTTTATAGATATTTAAATTTAAGATGATATAATTTATAGATATGTAAATTTAAGAGAATATAATTTTTAAAAATATCATAAATATTTAGAATAACTACATTAAAAAATATGTTATGAAATTAGGAGAATTTCAACTATACACTATATATTTTATTTATACTTTTTACTTACGTTCTAATTTTCTTTGACTTTATCCATTTTTTAATTTTTTTCACCTGCCTTTCTTTTTGAAGTAACGAGGCGGTTTCTATTTAGATAACGAATTTTTATTAAAGTTCTTAACGATAGAAAAAACGTATTGCTGTTTTATATTAACTGTGTCATTTTGGAATCCATTCTTTACATAGTTGTTTATTTACTTTAGGGAACACGAGGAAAATTATATATTTTTCTTTTTTCTTTTCTATCAGAATTTTTGCAAGTTGCAATTGCAGAAACTGGCATTTCGTTAATAGTTTTAAATTTTTGTAAATTCACTGCAAAAACTGAGGAAAGTCATTATAGAAAATAACAAATGTCTTGGAATATGTCAAAAAAAAGAAATGCTCAAATGCTAGTTAGAGCTAGTAAGGCCGAACGCTCTGTTCTTGAAGTAAAAGTGCGAGCTTTGCGCCAAAGTGACGTCACTATGGAAAATCGGAGGATTGGCGCGGCGAGAGTTTCTTCAAAGGAGTGAACCCTTCTATTCTCTTTAGCCCTGAGTTAAGAGGCTCCAGGGTTATCTTTTTAAATATGTATGTTCTAGCGCGTTTGCAAATAAGCCTTGAATATTTCATCTCTTCCGTAGAGCTAGGAAAAAGAGGTTTATATAATATTTTGGAATGTTTGTAAATAGTATTAGCATCGTAGTTTTTGACTTAAGTTAACCTAGTACTTTGTAGAACAACCGTAGATCATTTGCAAAAATGTTTGCCGCAAAAGTTGCTTGCAAAAAATTTTTTTTTAAGTGCCCAAAGAGGAGGTAGGATATTAGTATTTAATCGTAGTCTTCGAAGTCAAACTCGAAATTCGAAGCCATACTTCAAAAATTGAAAATAAGAAAAATTTGCATTTATTACTCTCTTTTCTTCCATTTTATTCAAATAAATAAACAAATAAATAAATAAATAATGTTTATATCGTTATTTTATACAATACTTACAACATTCTTTGTTTTGAGTAGTGTATTTCAATTGCTCTTTCAACGGTCATTGTTACGAAATTCTGCATAGTTTTAAAAAACTATTTCAATACGATACAATGATACGCGAATTTCGAATTCGCTAACTTGCTTTATTATTTCCGATTTCATTGCAGCGTTTTGGATCTTTTTTTTAAAGTATATATGACTAACAAATTCTATTTGATTTTTAATGTCTCAACTCATTAATTACGATCCCATATATTTACTACAGTTTCATTACGACACGCGAGTTTTAAATCACTCATTTAAATAATCACTTTTTAACGCTCTTTGTTTTGTCCGCTTTTATTGAAAATCTATGTAATTATTTGTTTGTTTTTTTGGCAGTTTTTACGATGCAATCCCTGGTTGTTTTAAAAAGTCCAATTTTATTACGACATACGAATTTTAAATCATGCATTCAAATAATTATTTATAGACGAGCTTTATTCGTGCTAATTTTATCGTAAATTAAAGAACTTTTTTTCAATTATTGTGTTAATAAATTTAAATAATCCCTTTTTGATACCATTTATTTGTGCAGATTTCTTCGTAAATATAAACTATTTTTTGGGGAATTAGCGGCATACATTTACACGTAGTTATTAGGATTTCGATATTTTAAATAATACAATGCTAATGCAACAAGAAAAATGATAAAAGTAGAAGAAAAATCGAATTTTTAAACTGCTCACTGTTTGTAATTTTGTTTTCAAATTTTTGTAGCATACGAGATTTTTTAGAAAGAAAACGTTTCGTATTTAAAATTCATAAAACCTCTAAAAACTCAAGAAAATCTATGCTTTTTCGTCTTCAAAGAGCCATAATCAAAAAACTATTAAAAAATGCATATACTTTTCTCCACTCTTATAAATGTATGCTAATGCGAACCTTACAATTGAAATATTAATTTTCGACAACTTAAACCAATAATATACGAAGGAATTAATAATTTAATTGTGAGGTTCGCATTAGTTTACATTTATTAAAGTGGAGAAAAGTTTAACTTTTGTATTAAAAATGTGGCAACATATTCGATACGAAAATAGAACGCTTCGCTTTGATATATTTGTCGCTGTTCATAATTGTTATAATAAGTTTTTCTTCTTCTTTCCATGCTCTATTTTTTTTTCTTAAGCGAAGACGATAATTTTTGTAGCGATATAAAAATAGAAATTGATACCATAAAAAATTATATAGAAATAGAAATTGATACCATAAAAAATTATATAGAAATAGAAATTGATACCATAAAAAAATACTATCTGTATGCTGCCTGACACAAGTTTTATTTTATTGCTGTTTCTTAATTATGTTATTAACTGCGTTTTAATTTTCAGCTATTGGCCAATGATGATTTCGAAAGCAACTTTTGTATGCTTTTACAATTTCTGAGGGCCTTTTTTTTGTAAAAAAAAAAAAAAAAAAAAAAAAAAAAATCAAGTCTTCACTTTATAGTTATATTATAGGTTAGGTTACCATAGGCCTTCCTTAGGTTACCATAGCAAAGTTACATCTCCAAACATCCTCAAGAGCTATAACACATATGCAGCAGAACTGGATATGAAGACAAAATTGCAGGACAGGAACACTTTAATTGTCCACTAATCTTCAGATTTCCTGCTATGTTTTAAAAAACTTTATTTGTGAAAACCTTTAGCGTGGCGGAAAGCTGGCCGTCTTAAGCGGCTAGTCTATTTATATAAAAATGAATGTCTGTGTGTAAGTCCTTTATAGACTCCTAAACCATCGGACAGAAAGTGATGAAATTTGTCATACGGATAGTTTCAAGCACGAGGAAGGTCACTGTCAACATTAGAACATTCTGCGACAAATGGTTTTGTGTGATGAGCGAAAAACGAAATGGAATTTTCTGATTGGTTAAGCGTTACCCATTGTTTTAAATTTAACGATTCAATTTCCACATATTTTAAAGATAACATCAGTGATAATTGATAACTTATAGCTCTGTTTGGTCAAAAAATAGTTTATTGCACGTAGTTAAATATTTGATAATTTTATATTTGCTATTTCAGATGAATTCGATGAACATTACGTGGTAGCACGCGTGGTTTACGTCTTCAAATTTATACTTTGTCTGATGCTACGCGATTTTATTTTATTTATATTATTTCTTTTAAACGTGTTTCTAAAAAAATACATATTTGAAATCAACGCTAATGAAAATAGAAAAAATGATATTTTTGTATTCAAAATGCGAATATTAATGGGAAAGTGGTACTAATTCGTTTAGTAGAATCATAAAAACTCGATGCCAATGAGGCTTTATTATGCCAATGATGCTTAATTAATTAAGGTAATATATACATATTGAAATAAAAGAAATAAGCTATGTATTAGAAAGAAAAAGAAATGGAGTAAAAGTATTTATTTGTCTAGAAGAACCGTAAAAAGTCGTCTTACTATCATTGACGCCAATGATGCTTAATTAATTTTGCTAATATGTATTAATTGAAAAAAAAGGAACTTCTGTTCTAAAAAGCAAAAATAAAGAGAAAAGCGCTTTGGGTAACTGTAAAAAATCTGCATATTATTATTGACACTAATGCTCAATTAATATTGACAATATTGATTTTACCCCGGATTACATTCTCGAGTGCCCAGCCCTTACCCCATATGTTTTACAACTGGGTATGGTGCCACTGGCTTCAGAACTTCGTGAGATCCTCTACAGTAATGATGTATTGGAGCTTGCGGATGCAGTTTTGGAAGCACACGAGGCGGACACGATAAAAAAAATAATTTAAAAAAATGTATATTGATTGAAATAATATAAAATAAGCTACATGCTAAAAAGCCAAGCCCATGGAAGAAAGATTAATAGGAAATTCGATATCTTATTACTGACGATTAATAGGATAATCGATATCTTATTACTGACACTAATGCTTTATTAATATTGATAATATGAATTAATTGAAATAAAAAAATATATAAGATATGCTCTAAAAAGTAAAGTTAAAGGGAAAAAAAAGTTAATAAAAAAATTGCTAAGAAAACCGTAGAAAATCCCCATTCACAGATGACGCTTAATTCAAATGTATTCCGGACGGTAATATGTACTACTGCTACTATGGTAATTGGCGAATAATTTTTGATAAGAATTCTACTACAAGTTTTCCGTACTTTCAGAATCTATTTTTTTCCAGTGGTAGCTAAGATAGTGTATTAAATTTTTAATGAATTATAATTAAAATAACTTTTTCCCATCACTACTTTTAATTATTTTAACAGTAAATTAAAGGTCAGATAGACAAATGGTCATGCTCTAAAATCCTTATAAAGTTCTGTTTTTTCTTCTTTCATTTTTCAATTAATGCGGCCTTAGTTGGGAGCCACTGACAATACGTATAAACTTAAATGTTGAAGGATTATGTGCTAAGTACCAAATATACTTATGTAGGTATAAAATATATTGATATATTTGGTGATTATTAAAACAGCAACAATCTATTTTAATACCTATAGTTAGGAATTAAGTGTTTTAAGCCCTAAGAAAGGGCCATAAAACAGGACCATTGACCTGAGAAAATCATTTAATAGTGATAAATTTTAACTATCATGAATCGGTCGCGAGCAATATCATCATGCCAAAAGATGCTAAACACATTTTATATTTATTCCATTGGTATGAATTATAAACAAAGAGCTTTTCTTTTTTCAATAACGTAAGGACACTGAAGATTACAACATATAACATTCAGTAGAATGAAAATATTATTTTAGCTATACTTAGTGGCAGAACCAGGTAAGTGCCATTTTCAGATAGAAAAAAGAGCACACGCATCCGAATTATTTTATTACCAATTTATAAGAAGGTGGGACTAATAATTCTTTACTTTATTTTATTTACCACTGTCTAATCTAAGCGAATCTGTCTTTTCTATAAAAAATAAATGTATCTGTGTGTGTGTCCTTTATAGACTCCTAAATCATTCAAATGAAATAGACGGAACTTAGCATACAGATAGTTTGAAGCACGAGGAAGGTCACTGTCGATATTAGATCATTCTACGACGAACCTTTAGAACGGAATGGAATTTTCTGATTGGTTAAACGTTAGTCATTGCCCTACATTCAACTATAGACAATTCAGTTTTGTCACATATTTTAAGTATAACATCAGTGACAATATCTGGCTTATAGTTCCATTTGATAAAAAAACTTATTGCACGAATTTAAATATGGAATTATTTTTATGTCAGATAAATTCAATGAGCAACATTATGTGGTAACACGTGAGAGCTCCGTCACCAAATTTATACTTTTAACGTTGTCTGATACCACACATTTTTTTTTTATTTACATTTATTTTAAAACATTTTTCCAAAAAAAAATTAATTTAAAAGTCAACAGTAGTTGAATAGAAAAAATATGTATGTATTTAAAGACAAAATTAATGGGAATATTGTATTTATTTGTTTAGGTGAAACGTAAAAAATCGCCACATTATTATTTATGCCAATGATGCTTAATTAATATAAATAATAATATATTGAAATGAAAGAAATAAGCTTTGTACTAGAAAGCAGAAGTAATGGAGTTAATCTATTTATTTGTCTAAAAGAAGCGTAAGGAATCGTCATATTATCAATGACGACAATGATGCTTAATTAATGTTTGTAATTTGTTAATTGACATAAGAAACTGATCAAAATTATAGCAAAAGTATAGGAGAAAAGATACTTATTCATTTTTAATCGATATCTTATTACTGACACTAATGCTTTATTAATATTGATAATATGAATTAATTGAAATAAAAAAATATATAAGATATGCTCTAAAAAGTAAAGTTAAAGGGAAAAAAAAGTTAATAAAAAAATTGCTAAGAAAACCGTAGAAAATCCCCATTCACAGATGATGCTTAATTTATATGTATCCCTGACGGTAATATATACTACTGGTATTATACTAATTGGTGCAGTTTTGATAAAAATTCTACAAGGGTTTTCCGTGATTTCAGAAAATATTTTTCCTGTGCTAGCAAAGACAATTTATTAATATTTTAGTGAATGAGAGCAAAAGAACTTTGTTCTTTCACTATCAAATATTTTAATAATAAATTAAAGGTTAGATAGAGAAATAGCTATTCTCCAAAATCCCTATCAAGTTTTCTAATAAGAATTCAATTTTTTTTAAAATTTCGGCTTTAGTTGGCTGTCACTGACAAATATATTTTTCACAAAATTTAAATGTTGAAGGGTTATATAATAAGTACCAAATATGCTAATATAGATATAAAATATTATAATGATATATTTATCTATGATTAAAACAGAACCAATACTAAGCCGTTTAAATACCGATACTTTAGAACGGCCCCTCGAAAAGGATATGTACCGGAGAAAATTATTTGATAATGGTAAGGTTTAATTATTATTGGTTTAGCTGCGAGTAATACCATCATGCCAAGTGATGCTAAATACATTTTCTTTTTATTTTAATGGGATGAATTACAAAAAGCAAGTTTTATTTACTTTAATAACGTAAAGCCATCGTAAATAGCAACAAATAATATTGAATAATAAAAAAAGTAATTTTAGGTATATTAATTGAAAAACTTAGTAGAAGAAGCAGATAAGTGACATTTTCATAATGAAAAAAAAGTTGTATCCGAAGTATTTCATTACCAATTTTATAGAAGACGGGACTAATAATTCTTCACTTTATTGTTCCCAATTTTAAATAAAACTTAACTACTACCTAGAAAATAAAACATTATTGCCTAATTTGAAATAAAAAAATCATACTAGCATACTAAAAATTTATGTGATTAGTTGTGTTAAGATTTATAGAAAGGCAAAACCAGTGATTCATCAATTCCCCTAAAAATGTCACTTACCTGGTTCTTCCATTAAGCTCTTTCATTGTGGTCGCTATGTGCTTTTCAGTTATGAGAATGATTTCGTTGTGTTTCTCAAATGTGATTTATTGATACTTAACTTATTTTTTATTCACCCCGTGCGAAGAACGGGCATTCAGCTAGTAAATAAATAAAAATTCTTTCCATCTCCCTTAGTCATAAACATAAGAAAATTTTTTAAAGCATTAAAACATTTATGATATTCAAAAGAACAGAAAAGCGACTATTATACTTTTTTTAACTTTATTTAGTTTCGAGAAATAAAAAAATTGCTTATGTCTCCTTATTACAAATTCATATGGATTTGCTTTAGTTCACCTTAACATCAAATTGAATTACTTTTTATCAAGAATTCTAAAAATGGTAAATAAAAATTAACATCCTGACAAGTAGTTAATTAAAATTATTTTTTCTATTATTTTTTCCCTTTCAAAGACAAATTTAAAATATTAACTTGTTACTTCTTTGGGTGAAAAAAAAAAAAAAAAACTGCAAAAATCAATAAAAGCTCGCTGACTTGCAAAATATTTATTTGAAATAATTTATTGAGAAATATTAAAATAAAAAAGTTAAAACAAACACAAAAAGTTATTTATGGAAAAGTTTAAAAAAATTTTTCAGGGACATTAAAAAAAGAAAATATAATATATATTAGAATAACAGTAAAAAAAGTTTTTTAGGCGAAAAAAAACTTTTATTTAATAAGTATTTAAAAGTTTAAACAAATGTAGTTAAATGCTTTAAAAAAAAATAATAATAATTTTTAAAAATGTTCTTATTCTAAAAAGTAAATGGCCTCCATCAAAATTTCTCATTTTATGAAACCTTCCTGTAAAGAGATAAGGCTCCTGATTTCAATAAATGAATATATAAATGGGGTTTTTTTTTCCCCTCAATTTCTGTGTGTATTTTTAATACATTTTGTTAGAATAATTTTATAAACTCTATTATTGATTGTTAACAGATTTCCCTAATATTTACTTCCTTAAGAAGAAATTACGAAATTATTATTATAAGATTTATGCTACAATTTAATTTTCACACTTAGATGTGATTGTTTAATAGTACTTTATTTATGTCATACTAGAGTAGTGAAATACTTTTTATCTGAACTTAGTTTGAAGTTTAATATTATGTAGCACTAAAATATGTAATTACAGTTAGATACAATTTAAAGCAAGAATTGTTAATTCAGGATGCCTTCATACACTGATTCTTAAAATGAAATTAGTTTGTAAATCGGAGAACACAAAGAGAAGATTAAAATGAATTCTAAGCTTAACAAAATCGGAGAGGATAGAAATTAAACTTCATAAAATTGTTTATAACAGTTCTCGGATATTTAAAAATTGAAATACAATAATTATTTTTAAACTTCGAAAAGTATAAATGTATACTTAAACGGCGAACTTTTGTTTAAATAGATATTGTATACCGGCGTGGAGAAAAACAACACAAACTCAAGCCAACTTTTACTCGATATACTCCTAAACGCGCCAACGTTGTAGTTTTTGGATGCAAAAAAAAAAAAAAAATTCATTTTTTGAATTCCAGTCAGTTTAGTCTTCGAAATGTTTTAAGATTTAACTGAACCCTTTAAATTCTGTGTCATACCTTTATTAGGTGTTAATTTTAAATAAGTTGTTCTTTTACTAAATTTTTTGGGGATATTCAAAATTAAATGCAAAGAGGTATTACACTGCAAGTTGTACAGTGCATGAAATCCACTAAGAAGTTTAGAAAACAAAAACGAGAGTTTTCCAAGACGGTTTAAATAGCTAATGGTATAACCAATCTACAACATATGGTGGTTCAAGTGACAGCATGTTAATTTTTCTGACTTTAAAAAAAAATTTCTGTTGTGTAGGATGGAATAAACTATATTAATTTGCTAACCAGCAGAATTTCCCAATTATTTTAACTACATTTTGCATATATAAAATTAAATAATTAAATACTAGAATTTGTCCAAGATTATCTTCTACTGTTTGCGCAAATCATTTAGTCATTAATGTATTTTTTCTGTGAATAAAGCCGGGACATTAAAGTATCACTTTATTTTTTAAACAGGAACAATACATTTTCGCTCATCAAGCTGTTTATGACTTCTTTGCTGGAAATGAAACTGAGAACTACTTGAGAAATGCAAATGAAGAGTACAAAAAAATTTATAACAACTGATACTGATTCTACGGAGCAAAATGTCCTTGGATCTCCAAAAGGTAATTTTAGTGCTCTGGATAAGCAGTAATGCTGTTTCAACACGCTTTTATACAAAAGATCTTAATATGTCTATTATTGGAATCTCCCAATTTCCACATTTTGTGAATAGTGAAGTTTTAAAAAGATTTCTTTTCCAACATGTATATTCTTTCATTTTAAAAAGAGAACCAGAACTCGTAAAAATAAAACATATTAAGATTTATAGCAAAATAGACAGCAATATTTAATTGATAACATTGTTGTTCAGTATCTGCTGCCTGGAACGATGTCAGTGGAAGGACGGTCATAAATTTCTTCATCTGCTAAAATATAACCACCAAGGATCGTTTCAGATTTCTCTAGAGGGCTAGGATTTTATAGAACATGTGTAATAACTCATATCTAGAAGAAAAAGTTTGAAACATAGAGTACAATTCAGAATTATTATTTTATTTTGCATTGACAAACCAATACATTTGCACAGATTATCTGCCTTTAAAGTAATTATTAATTTGTATTTATCGAGTAGTTATTTATATTTATTGAGGAAACAATGACCAAAAAATTTTTATTATGAGAATGATATTTCCGTACTGTTCTACATAGTAAATTTGATATGACTTTTTTTTATTTCTTTCTTACTTTCCCACCCTAAGTTGGGATTCCTTTGTTACTGGCTCTTCAAATATTATTAATTCTTTTTTCCTCTTTTTTTTTTTTTTTTTTTTTTGGCTCTTCCTATTACATTTGTTTTTTTGTTTTTTTTTTTTGAAATTCCTCTAATTTGGAAATGGTCCTTATTTTGAAACATTTGTCTCTCTTAGTGACATCTACTGACAAACATAGTAATTAAAGTGAGCAGTAAAATATATAGTAACGTGAAGAGCAAATTTGGTGAAAATAAACTTAGTTTCCCCAAGAGAACGCAGAAAACCAATAGAATTGAACCGAGTTTTATGTTTAATTGATATTTTAAAATCAAGTCCTACCCCCTAGGAAATTAGGAGAGTATGTATCTTTACAATATGCTCAAAACAATCTTGGAAAAGATTTAATCTGCTTTAATTGAAAAATTCGATTTAAATATTTTGAAAATTTTTATTTTATTTTTGAAAAATAGTTATTTTATAAACTAATCTAATCTAGTGATGCTATTTGAAAAAATGTTTTTTTACGCAATATTTCAAAACATTTGCGGAATTCGTTAATCAAATTTACAGAAATCAATCGTAAATTTTCTAACAACAATATTATTAATTTCCTAACTTTTCCAAATTGAGAAAAAGTATGGTCAACACTACCAGAATATGATAAAATTTATCGTGTTTCTGGCTCTATAGGAACACCAAAAAAGGTCGGAAATTTTTACCGAAATTATAAATTTATAATAAAATATGCTTTTTTAAAATTAACAATAAAATATGATTTTATGTTATAAGCAATAAAATTTGGTAACTGTGGTAAAATTTGGTAATTTTTCATGGTACCGTAGAGCATGGCATAAAAACCATTTATTCCAGTTAATTTTATTTTTTCAGTTTTGTATATTTTGTGGTAATAAGAACTACAGTTTGGAAGAGCAGAAGTTCCGGTAAACCATTACCATAAGAACGAAAAAATTACCAAATAAATGGTTTAAAAACCGTATATTTTGTTTACCAGAATTATTCTTTTTATAAAATTGGAAATGTCATAACCATACTATTTTCCCAGTCTCTGTGCAGTGTGTAGACACACAAATCTCCTCTATTTATTTTTCCTACAAATCTCCTTTATTAGGAGATTTACAAATCTCCTTTGTAAATCTCCTTTATTTCAAATAGGAAGCACATTACTTGGCTATTCTACAGATTAACTACGTTGAAATTCAGAATCAACGGTTAACTCGTCTTTTTTAAATTTTGTTTATTTAATCTTCTTTACCTACCCCTGATTGTTTCTTTGGAAATCGAAAAATAATATCGTATCAATATCTTTATTTTCAATAATATTATAGGACGTTTCAATCTAATGTTTCCTAACTGATTGATAATCATCATTGTTTGAATGGATTAACTTGATTTCCTTAGATGTCAAAAAATAATTTAGTTATTTTAAGTGTCGAGAAACGATTATCTCGATTTCATTTTAGCGAAAGGCATAATTAGGGACATCGGTGATTAAAGAATCATTTCGTTAATATGCCAGTACAATCTGTTGAGCAACTGATTTTTACAGTTTTCAATGTGCACGTAGTGTTGTTTTCAATGTTATTATTTTTTTTATTAAAGCAGTGATGTTAATTTCTGTGATATAATTTTAACGAAACACTTTTTTATTTTTAAGGATACTTGATGCAGTTTGGCATTGGAAGTTCATTAAGGAAATTTGCAAGGAATAAAGTGTTTTTCAGTTTTTAATAAAATTTTGATTAAGCACCTTCTTTTCTTTATTTTATCAAATCAATTAAATTTTTCCAAAAATAAGAGAAAACACGATTTCTACATAAAGAACCAAACAATTTCAGCAAACTCTAAAATGTTAAATATCCTTGTATATCCAAAATGTAACTTGTCTTATTTGCACAGTTTTTTTAAAATTAGTTCCATAGGTATAGGTATAATTTTTAAAAAAATGATGTACTTATCATCTGTATCGATTTTAATCTTTTTAAAGAGTGATAAGAAAACAGCTGTAATTTCTCCTTCACGAATGGAGAGTCTTTATTAGCATTTTATCAATATGCTGCCAGCTAAACAGTCAAATAATTTTACAACGTTTCACAGATAAGTCTTATGTCTTATCGTGAAAAAAGTTTTATTTTTATTTTTTTAAACATAATATAAATGCGACATTATGAATTTTATGAATTTAATTTACTATGTTTAACATTTGTTTTCTAATCTTAACTTTTGTATTCGTGGTGGAAAAATAAAATTAGTATGCTTTAGTAACTCAGTAATTTAATTGAGCTACTCATCGAGTCTCTCTTTTTTATCAAAAAATCTCAAGAATTTGAAATTTTTTTTCTTCTTTGTTTCAAAATATTGTGTTTTGGATTATCAATGAAAATTTACAATGCAAGAGTAGTGATATTAGTCATCTTAGGACACCATCTTTTTCTTATATTTGTTCAACTATAAATTGAATTTTCTAATCTTATTTCTTTTTTTTTACTTCCCTATTTAATTTTTGAATGCAGATAAGTTATGTTTAACTGGTGGCCAACTAAGAATATTGTTGATCTTTTATGTCTATATATTTCACCATGGATCAATTATTTAGCTAATGTATGTATAACTAGTAAAACTAAATTTATTTCATTGGAAAGTCTGAATGCAAAATTATATGAATTGAGTGATTCATCAACAACCTTCTAAGAATATTATCACGGTATTATTGGTGATGTTTAAAGTGAAGCTACTCATAGCTGGTTTTAATGGTACCAGGCCCATTAACACCAGAAGACCTGGTGTTAATGGACCGATATAGAAGACCTAGTACCATTAACACCAGCAAATCAACAGTGAAACCATAACTGGTGTTAATGGTACCAGGTCTTCTAAATCAGTACAATTAACGGTTTCACTGTTGATCTGCCCCAAATTTCTAAGTCGAAATCAAAAGGGGGATAATGAAGGGGTGGGTGTGAAAAGAAGACCTCACATGAGCAATGGTCATCTGGAGGGGTTTTCTCGATGTTACTTTAAAATTTTGCTTGGCTTGTTTGCAAAGTAGCCAAGAACATCAGAAGGTTTTTTACAGCAAAAAATGGTTAGCATAATTTTTGTTTTTGGTTCGACACGAATTGCATGATTAAGAAACATATTTTTATTTCTTTTCTTTATTTTTCTGTTCCCATTGCGAATCTTGAAAATGCGGAAATTTCCTAAATATATCAAGACATAAATAGACTTTTTTTTAATATATATAATACTAAAGTAAACTGGAATTTTTTAAAGATAAAAAATTATTATGAGATATTAATTATTATGAGAATTTTTTAACATTAACATTTAATAAAATAGTGAATTACATGTATTAGGCAGAAAAAAACTTATGCTTAACTTTTTTTAAGCGCGATCATTTAGCCCCCTAGTCATCTGAGCTGGGTACAATATAAGAGACTAATACAAAGACCGGAATATGAAAAACGGAAACTTTTTCAATGTTTTTATTATTAAGTTGCTGATAAATTTAGATACATAATAAAGAAACCTTTATTTATTTTTTTAATTTTTCTATTCATGTTTTGAATATGCGAAAATTTTCATTTAAATATTTCAAGACAAAAAGATATTTTTAGTCTAATATCTATATTATCGAAATATGCTCGATTCTTTTTTTTTCTGCTTTTTTTTTCTTAAAAAAACTTATGTAATATTTTAGGAATAAATATTATTAAGATTAATATTAAAAAATTTCTAAAATCTCATTATTTAAAAAAATGCTAGAAATTTTATTAAGAAAATGCGCGACTAAAGAAAACTTTTCAGTTATTTCTTAAACTGTTATCTGACGTATGAACTTTTAAAAATACATATTGTTAGTAAAATAATAAATTACCAATTTTAGGGAATAAAAAAACTTCTGCATATTTTTTTTTTCTCTGTTGGGAAATTCTTTTTTAAATATTAGCTAAGTATTTTTAAAGATATTTCGTTACATTCACTGGTTATTATTATACAGTCGCCACTTCGTGCTTCATGTTTTGCGGCTTCAGTGCCTCGCGGGTTTTTCCAAAATATTTATCAAAAAATAAAAATGAAAAAATACAACCATGCCGGCCGCCACATTGCGGAAAGGAGCGTTGTTTCATGCTGATGCGCGAGAGAGAAGGATCCATGCATGTCAAACAAAGAGATGAGTTGACTCAGAATACATATACCACGGGCATAAAGCACCACGCACATAAAGGCGAGTGATTGGTTTCCGATGCGGCATCCACCAATGAGAGTAGATTTATCCTGTGAGTTGATTGTCTGCGCATCATCGCAATTTCACCTAGCATCTTCTCTTGTTGTATCTCACCAGTCTTATCCATGATGTTGACTCTCACATCCTGTATTTTAGTGTTTTGTTGGTGGCGACTCTTTGTTATTCTCTAGGCGGAAGAAACTATGGCTGAACGTGGTGCACGACTATCCAGGCTTCACTCCTGAGGAAGTTCATTACTCAGCGGGGGAGAAGGTGGCGAGGCTGGCTCACATCATAAGGAATGAAGGATTTGTCGACATGGCAAAAGAAGACATCAGCGCCCTTATCGATTGCCACTCAGACCCACTGACCTATGAAGATCTTCTTGAGATGACAAAGTCTGCAAGTGAGGAAGAAAACGAAGAGGAAGACGAAGAAGAAACTGAAGAGCGTTGCCTTACCCTGGAGAATCTGCAACAATTGTGCAACATGGCAAGAGCGATGTGCCATCAATGGCACGCCATCCCTATCCTAGGCCTTCTACTCTAGGTGGTTATGTTATGACTAAGCTATAGACTAGATTGGTAGTTTGAACTGGGCAAATAATTTTACCCTCTTCAATCAGTGACATGTGGTTTTCATCCAATCGCTGAAAGGGAGTGTAAGGCATAGGGGTTAGTGTGTGTTTGTAGTCATTGTCATGCCAAGGACTAGATACAAATTTCGCCAATGTGGGGAATCGCAACTTGGCAGCACATAACGTAAAAATATACCCCTTTTCTCCTAAAAGAGTTGACTGCGCGTGCTCGAGAAATCGAAACTGCAAAATAATGGGAAATCGCACTCCTAGCTAGTAATATCGATATCATAAGTAGAAATCGATGGGGAGAGAAAAAGAAAACCTTGACCCAAGGATGAAACAATTACGACAGCAAATTTTCCCATATTCTGATAGCTTTGACCATAATTATTATTCATAGGCGGTCGGAGGTTCACTGATTTATATATACTGTATTACCGCATGCTAACAGATTTTGTTTTTCTCAAAATTTCAGATCTTCAATTTTGACACCCCAAATTTAAAAAAAAAATTTATAAATTAACAATTTACAAATAATTTAAGAATTATTTAAAAAAAACTAGAAGGCTCGGCCCCTTGTTCACTTTGCTCATTAACCCGGTGGTTGCTTCGGATTACTCATTGCAGGTTAAAGGAAAGAGCGGTTTATGTCCTATTTTTGCAAAAATTACGATTGGATTGCCATATATTACATTTCGAAGAAGACTAAATTTAGGCAAATCAATAACATGAAGTTCCTCTGATTCACCCAGAGTTATTACTCAATGAAGATGCTGTGGAAAAAAAGTTCCTGTCTGTGCTCGTTTTTTCAGAATCAGCTTTACTCTTCTGAAAAGTTGATAAAAAGAAAATTTTGTAAATAAAATATATCATTAGTATATTTTTATGCAAACATATGTTATTTGTAACAAAATGAGAAAACTACTGAACTTGATAAATAATTAAAAATACTTTACTAAAAATTGTACTGGGGAATGCATAATATACGACACAATAAGCAGTAATAAATGAAAAGTAAATTTAAAAGTTAACAATAACAAACAATAACTTTTTATTTTATAATAGTTCGTATTGGAAATAATTTTTATCTCTCTTCAGTCTTGTATTTTTAAAAATTTCGATGTAAATGTTAACATTTATATCTGACAACATTTAAATTCTACCTTATTTTTTATCCTTTTATTTTATGTTATTTCTGACATCGAGTAAAGCGCAAAAATGCTTATAAAATGAAAATTGAGAGAAAGATAAACTTTTCTTTCTACAACAATGGATAAATACGAGTAACTATTATTAAAAGGGAAAAAAAAAAGCACTTGAACTTTCGAACAAATAGGAAATTCGGAAAAAAAGAAAGAAATTCGTTAAAGCTGTAATTTAAAATGGTAAATAGATGCATTTCAGTGGACAGTACCACTAACTAATTTTAGAGGGTACAATTGGAGCTATGGTGGCTCAAGGGATGGAGCATACGCCTCCCAATGATGGGAAGTGGGTTCGAATCCCAGTGATGACTGGTCAAAACGAATTTCACACCAGACTCAAACCGACCTCAGTGTTGACGTAAAATATCTTCAGTGGTGGACGGATCTGGCTTTCGTGGTTTTCCTCCCCATGTAACTCATATGCTTGTTCCATCAAAAAGTACTCCAAGAAGGCAAAAATTTATCCCAATGTTTGATAGAGTTCCCTTTTCTATTGGATTGGATTCAAAATTACAAGGCTACGGAGTTGAACATTAATAGTCATAAACTTGAATTTTGTCAGTTGTTCAATGACGGTTACAAAAGAAACTAATAATTGAGCCAGGATATCCTGGTTGGTAGGGCGTTGGACTCATGTTTGTAAGAATGGGATTTCGAATCCAGCCGACTGAAAAATACCAGTGTATAAAATAGTGAGCAGGGCACGTTAAATCTATCGCGGTCACAAAGTTGTCCAAGTTCCCATAACAAATCGATATCACTGGGTACTGATCCACGAGACCTTCTGGATTGGGTTCAAAATTGCAAGGCTACGGAGCAGGGCCGTGACTATGCCGAGGCACAACCCCGGGGCCCCGACGGACAAGGGGGCCTCATATGAAGTGTAAACATCACATTTTTTCAAAATTAAGTGTGGCATGTATATATATATATATACAGTCAGACTTCTATTTAACGAACTTCCATTTTACGAATTTCTTTACTTTGCGAATTTTTTCGGGGAACCAAGAACATTTTGGAAATTTCTTCGTAAAATAACTTCCAAATAGCGAGGTAAATCTTTTATTTAACGAATTTTTTTTGAGATCTACTTTCCCTATATCCCAAAATATTTGGAAAAATTGTAAATTTGTTAACGCATTTTATGGGGAAAATAACCTTGAATTGATTTTCGCATCCACTTAACTTTTAGAGAAATCAGTAAAATTCCTTTTCCTTTTTGATTGCATTTCATACAGGTATCCATGGTATTCATACAGGTCCGACTGTATATATATATATATATATGTAATACAAAAATTATAATACTTTTGTATTAATAAAAGAATTAAATCTCTTTCGTTCATAAAATGTCTTTGTTAAAGAATAAGCGTAGAGAGATTCTATTTTGGGAAGTCAAGGCTAATAACATACGATTGAGTTATTTTTAGAATCTCTCCCCCTTTCACTTCCATATAAGGAAGCATGAAATGATTTTCCTTAATGAGTAAGGATACAAGTATTTCAAAGACTGTGCCTTTTTACTTCAAAATGTGTTAGTATAAAAGCGAGAGCAATGCTTTTCCCATGGCTTTTTCATTATGTTCTGATCCTGATAAGTTGTTCCGGAATTGTCCAAAGTCTTGTCCACCCCCTCCCTTGCGGAGTGTGGATGTGAATTGTTATCGATACCAGCCTACTACCATTAATAAAGCTTTTTTGAGTGTATCATGGCTTACGACTGCATTATTAAAGCTAAATACACCACTGATAACAGGGATGAAGCCCTGTTATTATATATATATATATATATGTAAGAAGTGAGATAACAGCCTCTGAGTTATCATGCCAGATGGCGCTTGCCTTAACAAAGTGTATTTGAACATTCTAGATGTAAATGAAGATGAGTTAGTTGAAGTTGTTTCTCCGTGAAACTAACTGTTTGTCTTTAGGAAAAACTTGGAATCTTTGTGATTCAAACCTAAGTGGTTAGTGTCTACGTGACTCTTGTTAATATTGAAGAATAAATATTATTGTTATTAATCATAGTGATTGAATTAATATGGTAACCAACATCATCACATTATGGTGTAGTTTGAAGTAGCTCGGCATATATACCTGACATTTTGGTGTCAAAAGTGGTCCTTGAAATTGGATAACGGACAATTACGAACCTGTGAGTACTATGTTTTTTGACTATTATTCTGTGTGAATTATAAAGAAATATAAAACAATGAGCTTCTTGTCCAGATCTAGAAAGGAAGATCTGTTAAAACTAGCAGAAGAATTAGGGATTACACTTCCACCTAATCCTAAAATTATCAATATAACACAGCTAATTACTTCCGATACTAAATATGATGAAATATTTGCCAAAAATGTGTTAGAAAATATTGTTTCGGAACGCTTGGAAAAAGCGACTGCCGAAAAAGAAAAATTAGCACAGGAAATTGAGCTTGAAAAGCTTAAAGCGGAAAATTTAAATCGGCAAAACGGAACTCCAATTCTAGCAACAGAAACATTAAAAACAAGTGACTTGTATAAACTAATTAAAAGTTTTGATGCCAACGAAACCGATATCAGTACCTATTTACAGTTATTTGAGAGACAGGCGAACAGAATAAATATAAATAAAACTGAATTCGTCACATATTTAATGGGACTTCTCCCTCTAAGCATTGTTCAAATAATTGCTCAAGAGCCAGAACAATTAACAGCAGACTATAATTTTGTTAAAACTTTGCTTCTGAAACGCTTTAAACTTTCCCCGGAACAATTCCGTCAGAAATTTTCTTTCCATAGAAAAGAAGTAAATGTTTCTTGGCGAGATTTCGCATATCAATTAAACCACTATTTCGACGAGTGGATTAGCGGTTTGAAAATAACAGACTTTGACAAGCTAAAAGAATATATGGTCGTTGACCAAATAAGAAGAAAATTACCGTCAGATATCCGCGAACACTTATTGGATGATTTACACCAATTAACCGAATTAAGCGTATTGATTGATAAGCTAGAAACATACGAAAACGCGCGAATAATAACAAAAAAAGTTGACACCCCTAATAAGAATTCAATCTTTAAAACCAAAACATTTCCAATTCAACAAAAACGAAACACACCCATCTCTTCCTTTTCTCCTGGTTTTAATAATCCGAATCAAAATAAAGATATGGCTCATATAAAATGCTATAACTGCCACAATTATGGGCATATAAGTGCAAAATGTGATCAATTAATTCAAAAGTGTAGAAACTGTAATAAATCAGGTCATTCCACTCATGAATGTACCGAAAGAAACGTACATATAATTCAACCAACTCGTATTGATAAAAATATTGTAATATTTAACAGTAAAATTAACGCAATTATAGATACAGGCAGTGAGATAACCATGTGTAGTGATGTATTATATCAAAAATTTCCTCATATTCCCCTCCAATTGTCTAATATTATTTTATCTGGAATAAGTAAAGAGCCTATTTCTCCATTAGGTTGGTTTAATACAAACATAGGTATAGATAATTTTACGATTAATGCTAATATTTATGTTATTGATAAAATGCAATTCGATTTTATAATCGGAATGGATGTGCTTAATTGTTTAGATATCAATTTTGCTAAAGGCAAATTATTTGTTAAAAATACATCTACCCCAAAAACAGTAAACGTAAATACAATCATTTCTCATGCGAAATATTCACCCTTCGGAAGTGGAACCGAAACTTTTACAAACTCAGTCAGAGCGTCTCCCTTCAAGGCTACTGTAATGCCTAGTTGCGATTCCTTAATTTATGATCAACAAACCGTTCCTCTTTCGAATTGTTTTTATTCTTCGGATACTTTTCAGTCAAATGAATATTCAAATAATTTAGAAGCTTTTTCTTTTTTAACTCAGATCTCAAATATCATTGATCATAATGAATTTGATTTATCACATATTCTGAATCAGAAATTAAAGCAAGATTTAACTCTTTTGATTAATAATTATAAGCCATCGCAAATTAAAACAACAAATATTAAGATGAATATAATATTAACAGATGAAATTCCCATTTATCAACATGCTCGTCGTTTGTCATTTAAAGAGCAAGAAATAGTTGAAAAACAAATAGACACCTGGTTAAAAGATGGTGTTATTCGTGAAAGTTGTTCAGAATTTAGCGCGCCTATAGTTCTTTGTAAAAAGCAAGATAATTCCACGCGAGTTTGCATCGATTATAGGAAATTAAATAAAAAAATTGTTCGCGATAGATTCCCCTTACCCCTTATGGAGGACATATTAGACCAATTAGGCGATGCGCAGGTAATTTCTTCTATTGATTTAAAATCAGCCTTTCACCATTGTGAAATCGAAGAAAATAGTCGCAAATACACATCCTTTATTACGCATAATGGCCAATACGAATTTTTACGGGTACCATTTGGTTTGGCTAACAGTCCTAGTGTTTTTCAGAGATATATTTTACATGTTTTTAGAGAATTAATTAAAGATAAAACTTTAGTTATTTATTTAGATGACATTTTCATTCCAGCAAAAAATCATGAGGAAGGTTTTGAAAAATTAAAACGTGTTTTAAAAACAGCTGCTGATAACGGATTGGAATTAAATTTTAAGAAATGTCAATTTTTAAAACGTTCCATAGAATGTCTCGGTTACATAATTGAAAATGGCAAGATTCGCCCTTCACCCTCTAAAACTTTAGCAGTTCAGAATTTTCCCCTACCTAAAACACATAAACAACTTATGAGTTTTCTCGGTTTAACTGGATATTTTCGTAAATTTATTCCTAATTACAGTAAAATAGCTAAACCCCTTACTGATTTATTGAGAAATAATACTGAATTTAAATTTGATAATGATCAGAAAGAAGCTTTTAAAAAACTTAAGTTAGCTTTAACTGATAACCCAGTTCTTCACTTATACAGACAAAATTCGGAGTTAGAACTTCATACTGACGCTAGTAGTTTTGGGTTTGGTGCAGTACTCTTACAAAAGGCTGATAATGAAAAATTTTATCCTATTCATTACTTTAGTAAAAAAACTAATCCACAACAAGAAAAATATAGTAGTTACGAGTTAGAAACCCTCGCGATAGTTGAAGCATTGAAGAAATTTCGTTGTTATTTATTAGGTACAAAATTTAAAATTGTTACTGATTGCGCAGCTCTCCAAAACACAATGAATAAAAAAGAAATTGTCCCTAGAATCGCACGTTGGGCTTTGTACCTTGAGGAATTTCAATATGATATAGTGCACCGGCCTGCTACACAGATGAAACATGTAGATGCCTTAAGTAGAAATGCGTGTATCACAATTTCGCACGATGAAGTCACCATGAAAATTGCAGTTGCTCAAAAAAATGATGAACAAATTAACACAATTAAATCTTTACTTGCGAAAGGTGATGACAATATACATTTCATTCGAAATAACATTCTTTATCGCTATGACAATGGTCGTGATCTCTTAGTTGTACCCGAAGTTATGCAAACGGATATAATTAAAGAAATCCATGGTAAAGGACACTATGCTTTAGCAAAAACTGAAGAAGCTGTGAAACGAGATTTTTATATTCCAGGACTTCGGAAAAAAGTTGAAAACGTCTTTGCCAACTGTGTTGATTGCATTTTATGTAATCGAAAACGCGGAAAAAAAGAAGGGTTCTTAAATCCAATACCCAAAGAAGATCTTAGAAGTGATCCACAGCAACGAATTATGGAAATTCAAGAGCAGAATAAATCAACTCACAACAGAAAGTGCAAACAACCCCACAAGTACAGAAAAGATGACTTAGTGGCGATTCAAAGAACGCAATTTGGAACTGGTTTAAAGTTGCGTCCAAAGTTTCATGGTCCTTACAAGATTGTTAAAGTAAAATGCAATGACAGATACCAAGTAGAAAAAGTTGGGCAACATGAAGGTCCTAACTTTACAACCACTGCTGTAGACTATATGAAACCATGGACAAATTAGTGCAGATTTACTGATGGAACGATGCAGCTTTGTTTTTTCTTTCAAATTTTTTTTTCATGTTTTGTATACTGCTTTTTTTTTTTTCTCTTTGCAGATTTCTTTTCTCTCAGGTGGCGAGGACGCCACTTGTCGAATGGCCGAGACTGTAAGAAGTGAGATAACAGCCTCTGAGTTATCATGCCAGATGGCGCTTGCCTTAACAAAGTGTATTTGAACATTCTAGATGTAAATGAAGATGAGTTAGTTGAAGTTGTTTCTCCGTGAAACTAACTGTTTGTCTTTAGGAAAAACTTGGAATCTTTGTGATTCAAACCTAAGTGGTTAGTGTCTACGTGACTCTTGTTAATATTGAAGAATAAATATTATTGTTATTGTTATTAATCATAGTGATTGAATTAATATGGTAACCAACATCATCACATTATGGTGTAGTTTGAAGTAGCTCGGCATATATACCTGACATATATATATATATATGTAATGCTAAAAGAATTATATTTTAAATCTAATCCATAAATAGCGCTTGTATCTAACGCATAAACGTTTAAAACCTTTCCCACAAGAAAGTAATAATATTGAATCCAATTATCTCGAAAAATGTGATGATATATCTTTAGTAGCTTGGGAAATTGATCAGTCCCACGCTACTGAGACCTATTAATATTTAAATATATTGTCCAGAAAGATATAAAAACCCTTTTTCCAAGGTCAATTGTGCTATTCTCTATCTATCTATCAGCATGTAAGGTTGGCATTCTGGGGCTCTGGCCCTTACTTTAATAAAATTATATTATGATTCCTGCATTTTCCTGTATCTTTTTAAGAAGCACCGGCCACACTACGAAATTACAATGTTTATGTTTTCAAAGCGTAACAGATAAGTCGGCAGTGATAGTTTCCTGTCGCGAAAAATTATTATTAAAAACTGAAAATAATATTTAGCTAAACAACATCTTTTAATGATGGACTTTCTCTTCTAAAGTGATTCATAACCTTCGATTAGAAATTCGATTGCGTGGGTGTGTTAAAGAGAAATGAGGACAGTTATTTCTCTCTTTATTTTGTCTACTTGCTTTGATCGCCGATTAGAATTTTATTTTTATGACTTTGGAATTAAGAAACAGAAAAATTAAACGAACAATGTCGGATTCTGAAGAAAAACTGGTGGATGTTCCAGCTCGCGTTAGTATTTCTCCGTGTGAGGATAAAAGGAATTTCCCTTCCTGGATTAAGTATTTCAATAAAAAATGTGAAATCTTACATTTGGAAGAAAACTGGAAAATAAATAACATATCTGAATACATGAAAAAAGATTTATTTACATTCTACATAAATGAATGCATAGAAATTGAAAAATGGACCGAACTCGAGGCAAAACTACAAGAAAAATTTTCTCTCTCTAGAGAAGATAAGTATGAACTTTTTCTATCTATGAAGCCATCTTCAAAAAAGACATTTTCTGAATATGCTACGGAAAAGTGGAAAGCGTCGGAAGATCTAAACATAGATAAGGAGTTGTTGCTTGAAACCATCAAAGCGTACCAGAGAAATTTCGTAATTTTTTGAGTATTGCATCTCCATCTACTGTTGAAGAACTCATTAAGTTGTGCTCAAAATTAGAAAAAAATGAAAAGAGTGTCTTCAATAGACCTACTCCCCAACGACAAAACAGGAATGATACCAATCCAAGATACTATGAGCAGCCAAGACAGTGGATTTCCCAAAATCGGCACAGAATGGAGCAGCCAAGACAGTGGATTCCCCAACATCGGTACAGAACGGAGCAGCCAATACAGTGTATTCCCCAACATCGGTACAGAACGGAGCAGCCAAGATCAGTGAATTCTCTTAATCGCTATGGAGTACCTCAACGTGATAACCAGCCTCCGCAGCCTAGCAATAACAACAGCTGACCATCAAATGACTATTTATGTGTAAAATCGCGAGTGAACAATAAGAATTTACTAACTATATTGGACACAGGATCCAACATCATTATAATTCCGAAACATTTTATAGAACAAACAAAAAAACATTTGAACTCTATTAAAATTTCAATTTCTCAATTTCAAGGAAATATCAAGGGAAACCTCCAAAAGGTAAGTGTTAAAATAGGAAACATTAGAGAAATAATAACATGCGCATTTATAGACACCCCTCTTAATTTTGCTATACTAAATGAAATATCATTATTTAAGTTACATATTGATTTTAAAAATTTTAGAGTTTTTCAAAAATTTAAAGATGTTACATATTATGATAATTTTTCTCAGTCTAATAATTGTTATAGTGATAAAAATATATGTCATACAAATATATTTTACAACAATAAACATAAAAATGATCTTAAAAATGTGAATTGTAATGTAAATGATTGTTTTAATAATAGATATATAGAAACTAATAATTTTTATGATGAAAGAAATTTCAATAGTTTAAATATTCATGAGCATAGGCTCAACCAACACTCAGAATTTCAGGAGAAAATACCTCTAACTTCTGAAGAGGATAGGGTAATGTTAAATGATCTTTTATCTAGTTATGATCATGTATTTTCCAAGAATAATTTTGATATTGGCAAGTTAAAACTTCAACCTGTTAAAGTAAAGTTAACTTCTGAACTGCCTATTTCATTGCGTCCATATAGAGCATCTGTTAAAGATAATGCTGAAATTAAAAATCAAATTGATAATTTATTAAAAGCTAACATAATTAAACCCTCCTATAGTCCATACTCCTCCCCAGTTACTCTTGTTTACAAAAAAGATGAAGGTAATAAAACCAGATTGTGTGTAGATTTCAGAAAGCTTAATCAGATAACCAAAACTGACTCTGAACCCGTACCTAGAATTGATGATTTAATTGATAAATTGTCTAATGCTAAATATTTTTCAACTATTGATTTAAGATGTGGTTACTGGAATTTAGCAATAGATTCAAATGATACTGAAAAATTAGCATTTACAACCAATTTTGGCCTTTATGAATTTTTACGTTTACCGTTTGGTTTGAAAAATTCACCCGCTATTTTTCAAAGAGCTATTCGTCAAATTTTACAAAAACATAAAGTTGATTTTGCTTTAAACTATTTTGATGATATTATCATTTATTCTGATAATTATTTAGAACACTTAGACCATTTAGAGAAAATTTTTAAAATATGTGAAACTGAAAATTTAAAACTTAAATTTTCAAAATGTCAATTTGCTAAAACTAAAATTAAATTTTTAGGCTATGAAATAGAACAAGGTCAATATTCACCTGCAAATGCCAATATTGAAACTATTAGACAGTTAAAACCTCCAAAAAATGTTAAAGAGTTACAACGATTTCTTGGTAGTATTAATGTATATCATAAATTTATTAAAAATTATGCAAAACTTAGATTGCCCCTTAATAATCTTCTTAAGAAAAATGTTAAATGGAATTGGACTGTAGAATGCGAAACCTCATTTAATCAATTAAAATCGTCTTTCATTTCTAAACCTGTTTTAACTCTGTATAATCCTAACTATCAATGTCATCTGTTTGTTGATGCCTCAAAAGAAGCAATTGCTGCTGCTTTGAAACAAAAACATCCAGCAGATGGCTCAATGCAACCAATAGCTTTTCACTCCAGATGTTTATCTCAACATGAAAGAAATTATTCAATTACTGAATTAGAATGTTTAGCTATAATAAATGCTTTAGATAAATATCATTGTTATTTGCATGGAACTAAATTTATCATTTATAGTGATCATTCCGCGTTGACTTGGTTAAAGAAAATAAAAAATCCTACAGGCAGACTTTTTAGATGGTCTTTGAAACTATCTATGTATAATTGTGAAGTAAAATATATTAAGGGTCAAAATAATCATGAAGCTGATATGCTTTCTAGATATTCTGTATTTTTTAGTTTATATGATAATAATCTAGTTGTGACTCATGAGGAAATTAAAGAAGCGCTATTAAACAAAAATTTAAGTAGTCCTAAATTCAAAAAAATCAATGATTTGTTAACTATTAAAAAAAAATTTGCATAAAATAGTAATCCCATTTTCTTTAAGAACAAAAATAATAGAAAAAACTCATATTCAATTTGGTCATGTTGGTATTAAAAAAATGATTGCTTTAATATCTCCCTTCTATTATTGGCCTAATATAATAATTGATATCTCTAATTATGTAAAATGTTGTGAAACTTGCCAAATTAACAAAAAATCTCACCAAAAAAGATTTGGGTTGTTACAAAGTATGCCCCCTACAGAGCAACCATTTGAAATTTTATCAATTGATACTGTCGGAGGGCTAAACTATTACAACTCAACTAAAAAATATTTGCATTTAGTTATTGATCATGCTACTCGATATCTTTGGACTTTTCCTTCTAAAAGTGTAACAACTGAAACATACACAAATTGTTTAAAAGAAATTTTTCAAATTCAAGTTCCAGTTAAAATTTTAAGTGATCGTAATGCCGCATTTACAGCATCTAGATTTAGAAGATTTCTTAGAAACTATAATGTTAAACAATTATTGACTTCAGCTCATCATCCGCAAACAAATGGAAAAGTTGAAAAATCTAATGCGACAATAATCTCTAGGTTAAGATGTAAAATCAATGAAAACTCTAAAAAAATTCCGTGGACAAAATTATTAGAAGAAGTAACTCATGAATATAATTACACCCCTCATTCTGTAACTCAATTTCCTCCGGCTTATTTAATGTATGGAAAATTACCTTGTGATTCTCTTGTAAATCAAAATATTTATCCTCCAGTTGATGAAGCACGAAAAATAGCTGTTCAAAATACCCAAGAGTTTTTTAAGAAAACCAAAATTCGTTATGACACTCATTTTTTGGAACCTAATTTTAAAGTTAATGATTTAGTAATTTACGAAGAATTCCATTATCCCAACACAAGGAAATGAAGTTCACCATATTCTGGTCCATACAAAATTTTAAAGAAATTATCTGAGGTGTCATTTGAAATTGATAAACCTAATTTTCTCACTAAGAAAGAATCAGAAATAGTACATGTAAACAAATTAAGGAAATTTTATCCAAGTCAACAGTTTCAATTGTATGTAAAAAATTAACAATAGTTTTTCAGTGCTCATATGTTTTTTATTTTTATTTTCTGCCCCTATTTTTGGAGTCCTGTTAATTTTTTAATGCATCTATCTATGAGTTTTTTTTATTACATGATGTTTGAGACTTCGGAAAATTAAGGTCAATTTCCTAAATTTTATTTTTGCAAATGAAATATATATAAATGGTTTTCTGAACCGTTGCACTCCTCACATAGAATGTTTCTTTACTGATCTTTTCTCCTCAATATTAAAGATCAAGCATGAGTAAACAAACTTAAAACCCTTTTTTTTCCCGTCTAGTTGGGAATATTTAACCCAACTTAGACTATCAATCGTTATCAATGGATAACGCATATATTTTTATTAATTTGGAATAAAGCATATTATTTTCTACAAAGATCTATTTTGTACTTTGTATGTAAATTTTTATGCTATTGAAATATTTTAAATATTTGGAAAAGTAAGCACTTTAAATTAGATTACTTGTATTATTTGTATAACCTGTATAATTTTATTTGTATTGATTTTTTAGTGTATTTCATATGTTGTGAATGATTCTACACAATATTTGTGAAAATACATAATCATTAATGGAATCATAAGTAAAAACCATTTAAATGATGAGTGAATTTAAATGACTTTATGAATAATAATTGTTTCGAAGATGAAACAATGATGATAAAGAACACAATTTTTCTTCTTCCATGGATGAATAACTTAATAAAATTAGGCCTGAACAATGGATCCAGTTTATTTCAAGAAAAGAACTTATCACAAATTGTGAAATTTTGGTTTGATATATTTTTATTTTAGATATTTTATGGTATTTTTTATTTTAGATTTGTTTTGATATTTTTATTCTTTTCAACAGGAAAAGGAAATGTGTACATAGTCATTATTAATTATTATAAAGTTATTAATTATTATTATTATTCAAAGTTATGTAAAAATCTTTAGTTACTTTTGTATAAACGTTATTGTTGTAATACTTTATTTATAAATGTATAATATTGGACAATATACCAAATTTTAATTGAAATCGCGTAAATGGGGAAGTTCTGACCAATAGGCTAGCATATTGATCAGACCTTTTCTTCAGAGGGGGGGAATATTATGTAATGCTAAAAGAATTATATTTTAAATCTAATCCATAAATAGCGCTTGTATCTAACGCACAAACGTTTAAAACCTTTCCCACAAGAAAGTAATAATATTGAATCTGTGGTGTTGCGGTCTGAATTGCAAAGTCCGAATCTACGAACCTACAACTCTCTGACGTTGGATTACGTCGCTTGCAGCCGATAATGGTTGTATGACGTAGACTTCACATCTGGATGGAGATTTCCTCGGAGTATATGCGTGAAGTACGAAATCTGTGGCGTTGCGGTTTGAATTGCAAAGTCCGAATCTACGAACCTACAACTCTCTGACGTTGGATTACGTCGCTTGCAGCCGATAATGGTTGTATGACGTAGACTTCACATCTGGATGGAGATTTCCTCGGAGTATATGCGTGAAGTACGAAATCGACGAAACGCGCACAGGGTGCATTTTGATATAAGCTTGACCGCCTCTCCACCGCTCTCTCTCTCTCCGTCGGTTCGGAAGTAACTAGCTAGCAGTACGGCATGTTCTTGCCGGTTACTCATTTGCAGCTTTTTCTATGCTGCTTGAATTTCAAAGTTGTTATATTTTGTTTATGTTAAAATGTTCAGTTAAATTTACCAAGTTCTTAAATGTTAATAAAGATAGTTGTTTGTTTGGACTTGATGAGTTGTTTGTAAAGTAACACGAAGCAAATCCATGGTTCTTTCTCATGAACGGTTTCACGTTGAAAGTTGTACTGGAGTTGAGTCAGATTTCTTCTTCAGAGTTCAAGTGGGGATTATACCAAATATACTAATCTCCACAAGTGGTGACCCGGACGTAGAAGTAGTGACACTCATCTGAATGAAAGAAAATGTCTATTTATGGATTACTATTTCTATTGAACTTGGCTGGCTACCTGGTACGCAGTGAGTAGTTAGTTCCTGGTTAATGTTTCTCTTTTTCAGAGCTGTGCATGTGCCAATTTTATAGGTTTCAATGTTTCTATGCACTAGTGCAATTTGAATTTAAACGTATTGAATTTAATTAAATTCTTATGGACTTTTAAACAATTGAGTTAAGCAATGCATTTTGAGTTGAATTCATAAAGTGCATGTAGAATTGAATTAATGCTAACGTAAACTATTCATATTTTTTCTTGAATAATGTACCAGTTTTAATACATTTTCAAAGGCATTTAAATCTTTAACTTTGTAGCATAATGGCCGAAAACGAAATAGCCAGAGTTGCATTTCGAGCTCCACCCGTTTGGAAAACCGAAATAAATTTATGGTTTCTCCAAGTAGAATCAAATTTTGTGATGTCGGGAATTGAAAAAGAAGTAACAAAATTTCGCTGCGTTGTTGCAGCGTTAGATATTGAAATTCTTTCTTATGTAAAAGATATTGTTGAGGTTCCACCTGCAGATAATCCATACACGGTTTTTAAGGAACGTATTGTAAAACATTTTACACAGTCCGAAAGTTCGCGATTGAGGACTTTGTTACAGGAATTGTATTTAGGTGAGAAAAAACCGACACGATTATTGCACGAAATGAGATCTTTAGCCGGTAGTCAAATATCTGATGATGTTTTAAAAACATTGTTTATTCAGCGACTTCCTATTAATATCCAACAAATATTGTCAATTAGTAAAGACAAACTTGATGATTTGGCTCAAATCGCGGATAAAATAAACGAAGTTTCTTGTTTCGGTACTTCAAGTACAGAACATAATATTTCTTCCATTGATTTAAAAGGGTTACAATCTCAAATTTCTGAACTTTCCGAGAAAGTTGAAAAATTGACTTTTCGACAAAAAAGTTACAATAAAAGTAAATTTCGTCAACGGTCTGGTTCAAGGCCTCGTTCGAATTCGAATAATGTCAATAAAACTTCGGAAAAGCAGTATTGTTGGTACCATTTTAAATTTGGTAAAAATGCTACAAAATGTATCGGTAAATGTTCATACTCGGAAAACTGAATTCCGCTTCTGTTTCGGTGACGACAGATAGTGGGTTAAAATTCAGTCGCCTCTACATAATTGACCGAAAATTAGGTTTTAATTTTCTAGTTGATACTGGCGCGTCAATTTCAGTTTTTCCACTTGACCCACACATTCATAAGCAACCGACTACGGAGATAGCAATCTTCGCTGCGAACGGAACCAAAATAAACACATACGGTTTTCGTAGATTAACGTTAGATTTTGGTTTAAAAAGGCAATTCATATGGAATTTTGTTATTGCTGATGTAGTGCGACCTATCTTGGGTGCAGATTTTTTAGAATCTTTTAGTTTATTGGTTGACATAAAAAATCGCAAATTGATTGATAGTACTTCGAGAATTTCAGCTAAGGGTACACGGGTTCGTGGAAAATCGTTAGGTTTAACTACGATTTGTGGAAATACTGAGTATCATAAGCTTTTGTCAAAATTTCCCGGTATTACAAATCAATCTTTTCTAAAAAGTCCTAAAAAGCACAATGTTACTCATTCTATCATTACTAGAGGTCCACCGGTTTGTGCAAAGGCTCGACGTTTAGCCCCAGACAAACTTAAAGCAGCTAAAAAAGAGTTTGACATTCTTTTAGAACAGGGTATAGTTTCTCCTCAAATAGCCCATGGTCTAGTCCCATTCATTTAGTTAAAAAAAAGAATGATGAATGGCGTGTATGCGGCGACTATCGAAAGTTAAATTCGGTCACTTTAGAGGATCGTTATCCCATACCGCATATTCAGGATTTTGCATCTGGTTTAGCTGGTAAAACTATATTCTCAAAAATTGACCTAGTAAAAGCTTACCACCAGATCCCATTAGACGAGGATTCAAAATCTAAAAGTGCAGTAATAACACCTTTTGGTCTTTACGAATATAATTGCATGTGTTTTGGATTATCAAACGCAGCGCAAACTTTTCAAAGGTTTATTGATCAAATTCTACGCGGATTAGATTTTTGTTACGCATATTTAGATGACGTGTTAGTCGCTTCCGAAACTGAAAGTGAGCATATGAGGCAATTGGAGCAAATTTTCGAGCGGTTGAACTCGTTCGGTATTGTTTTAAATGTCGAAAAATGCGTGTTCGGCCAAAAGGTGTTACAATTCTTTGGATTTCTTGTTAATGCTCAAGGTATTTCACCTCTACCTGATAAAGTAGCTGTTATTCAAAATTTTCCCTTGCCAAAGACTGTTGAGGAATTGCGCCGTTTCTTAGCTATATTAAATTTTTATCATAGATTTTTAAAAAACGCTGCTACTGTTCAGGCCCCCCTTCATGATCTTTGTAAAACTAAGAAAAAAAGGGATAAAACTCCGATCACTTGGTCAGAGGCAAACATTAAAGCTTTCGACGCTTGTAAAGAATCCGTTGCGAATGCGGTAACATTAGCGCATCCGATAGTCAATGCGGAAATTACATTAATGGTAGACGCTTCAGATATTGGCATTGGAGCAGTTTTGCAACAGAGTGATAACGATGTTGTACAACCATTAGCGTGTTTTTCACGCAAACTTACAACTAGCGAACGTAACTATAGTACATATGATCGTGAGTTACTTGCTATTTATAGCTCTGTAAGGCATTTTAAACATATGTGATTAGGACGAAAATTTTGCGTTTTTACTGATCACAAGCCATTGGCGTACGCGTTTTGTAAAAATAATGGTAATAACTCGCCTCGACAAATAAGACATCTCGAATACTTTTCTCAATTTACTACAGATATACGTTTCATTTCAGGAAACGAAAATTTAGTGGCAGACACACTTTCCAGAGTTTCTGAAATTCATATATCTGATAATATTAATTATGAGGAAATGGCACGTGCACAGTCTTCTGGGGATGAGTTGCATGAGGCTAGGAGATCAGAGGTTTTGAAGCTCAAACCTTTCGTATTCACGCCAGATGGTTTAGAACTATGGTGTGACACGTCCACTGGCAAAGTACGCCCTTACGTACCTCAAGCTTTTCGAAAAGTAGTTTTCGAAAGTCTTCATAATTTATCTCATCCCGGAGTGCATGCAACTGTTGACTTGATCCGACAAAGATTTGTCTGGCATTCCTTAAAAAAAGACGTCTCAGAATGGACAAAATCCTGCTTGCAGTGTCAGAAATCTAAGGTTCAGCGACACACAAAGTCTGAACCTGGCATTTATCCTCTTCCACGATGTCGATTCAGCCATGTCCACATAGATATAGTTGGTCCCCTACCTCCATCTAAATGATACAGGTATTGTCTGACATGTGTTGACAGATATAGCCGATCGCCAGAAGCATTTCCAATGCCAGACCAGTCAGCAAATACCGTGTCTGAGATTTTCTTTTCTGGGTGGATAGCTCGCTTCGGAGTACCAGATGTAATAGTGTCAGATCAAGGCACACAGTTCGAAGGCAATCTATTCCAACATTTGGCTCGATTTCTTGGGTGTGAAAAGAGACAGACCGCAGCATACAATCCCTCATCAAACGGAAACGTAGAATGATTTCACCGGCAACTCAAGAACGCTATCAAATGTCACGCTACTGACCGCTGGAGTGAAGTTCTACCAGTAATTCTTTTGGGCATTCGTTCCAGTTTGAAGCCTGATATCGGCGTTTCAGTAGCAGAGTTAGTTTACGGCTGTTCTTTAAGACTGCCTGGAGAATTTTTTAGATGCCATACAACTGATTTACCACAGTATCATGATTTCCTAAAAGTTTTACGGGAACATATGAACAGATTACGTCCTGCTCCAACATCTCGCCATTGCCACAAAGACATTTTTGTGCATAAGGATTTATTATCGACAAGTCATGTTTTTGTTAGACAAGACAGCGTGCGCAAGCCCTTACAGCAACCGTACGATGGACCTTATGAGGTATTACAGCGTAATGAAAAATTTTATAAGCTCAAAATTAAAGATAAAGAGGTCAACATAGGTATTAACCGCCTAAAACCTGCTTACATTTTGAGTGGAGTTGACAATGCAAGAGAACTCCGTTAAAAACGCACTGTCCATTTTTTATTACCTTAATGCTTGTATACCGTATTATGTTCGTATGCACAATTTTATGTTTATAACTGCATACATTTTTACTGTTACATTGTTTGTAATTGTTTTATCCGTCTTTCAGACTGGAGGGGGAGTACCTGTGGCGTTGCGGTCTGAATTGAAAAGTCCGAATCTACGAACCTACAACTCTCTGGCGTTGGATAACGTCGCTTGCAGCCGATAATGGTTGTATGACGTAGACTTCACATCTGGATGGAGATTTCCTCGGAGTATATGCGTGAAGTACGAAATCGGCGAAACGCGCACAGGGTGCATTTTTATATAAGCTTGACCGCCTCTCCACAGCTCTCTCTCTCTCCGTCGGTTCGGAAGTAACTAGCTAGCAGTACGGCATGTTCTTGCCGGTTACTCATTTGCAGCTTTTTCTATGCTGCTTGAATTTCAAAGTTGTTATATTTTGTTTATGTTAAAATGTTCAGTTAAATTTACCAAGTTCTTAAATGTTAATAAAGATAGTTGTTTGTTTGGACTTGATGAGTTGTTTGTAAAGTAACACGAAGCAAATCCATGGTTCTTTCTCATGAACGGTTTCACGTTGAGAGTTGTACTGGAGTTGAGTCAGATTTCTTCTTCAGAGTTCAAGTGGGGATTATACCAAATATACTAATCTCCACAAATCTAATTATCTCAAAAAATGTGATGATATGGCCTTAGTAGCTTGGGAAATTGATCAGTCCCACGCTACTGAGACCTATTAATATTTAAATATATTGTCCAGAAAGATATAAAAACCCTTTTTCCAAGGTCAATTGTGCTATTCTTTATCTATCTACCAGCATGTAAGGTTGGCATTCTGGGGCTCTGGCCCTTACTTTAATAAAATTATATTATGATTCCTGCATTTTCCTGTATCTTATTAAGAAGCACCGGCCACACTACGAAATTACAATGTTTATGTTTTCAAAGCGTAACATATATATATATATATATATATATATATATATATATATATATATATATATATATATATATATATATATATATATATATATATATATATATATATATATATATATATAATTGGGTGAAGATAGAATTGATGAAAATTTTCTTTTTTGTAATTGCATATCTACTTTAACATAAAGGGAAGGGTAAAAAACGGTGAAAAGACTTTTTCCGAGAATTATTTCCCTTTTGAAAAAGAACAAACATGCTTAGCAGAGAGGGGAATAGGTCATAACTGCCTCTAGTTGATTGTTAACAATTTCTGTATATTGTACTTCTGTCTTACTTAGTTGTTTCCTCTACTATTTAGTGTGAGACAATGTGGTGTGTCAACCAGGGGAGGGGGTGCGGAGTGCCCCTCTAAAATGTAAGTAATGGGGCAAACACTGTATTTCGCCCCCTCCTGAAATTTAGACACTCACAAAAATAAAATCAAGTGAAATCGGTAATTAAAAAAAAAAAAAAAATTTTTCAATTTTGAAGGTATTTTTAAAACAGAAAACTATATATTTCTCTAAAATTTAAGTGGAGGGGGGGGGGTGAATAATGTGCTTTGCCCCTTCTGATATTTAGTTATTCGCCATTACAAAATGAAACAAAATTGTTAATTCCAGAAAAAAAAAGCTTTTCCTTTTTAACATTGAAGCTATACACCAAGTAGAAAACTTTATTTTATTCTGAAACTAGCTGTACCCTGCGTGCGTTGCAACGCTTTCAGTTTGAATTTTAATTTTGTATTTAAGTGTGTAAATGAGATTTGCGATTATGATTTGAAATGAGAATTTTATTTAATGGTGAAAAAAACAGTTAATTCTCTAGGATATCTTTAGTGCATTTTCAAACAGACATGTATGGTGATGCACGCGGACCATGAAACATATTTTGGCTGATGATCTGAAAAAAGTTTGAATCAATGGCGACATCAGGTATTTCTGTTGATATGAGCTGGCCAATTTGTCATGGTGTGATTTTTTCAATAAGCCAAATCATGTGGCAATTCTCTTTCTTCTTTTTTCTTTTTTTTGCCATTACATAAAATACATCAAACACCGTGTCTCTCCAAAAACATGACGCTTTGAAATTCGCGATCGCAACGAACTATAGGGGGCGCTGTTGTATGTGCTAAATCCCTGCGATTTCCATATGAACAGTCATTCAGTTACACTGGAGACGTCTTTAATGTAGCATTGTAACGTTCCATCTTTATTATGGCTGATTAAATTTAAAAAAGAAAAATGCTTGTTTTCTTTCTTATGCAAACGAAAACAAAATGGTATCTCCTTTTTTTTAGAGAAGGAACATCCAGAACACATCGGAAAAATATTTGTAAATAAAGAGAAAAAAATAGGTATATTCTTATAAAAGTTCAAACCTAATGCCTGAGAAATAGTTTTACTAAATTTAATGGTATAACATGAAAGGCCCATTTAAATTTTAACGTAAAATAAAGAATGCTTACGAAACAAAAAAAGAACTATTCTTTTTTTGTCGCCATTTTTAGTGTTACGAAAATGCGTCTTTGGGACTTGCCAAAAACAAAACAAGATGCAATTTTATTTTTTTAAGAGCGAAATATTTTATAGAGTGAAATATAACGAAAATGTACCAATGTCCATAACATGAAACTTTATCTTGGTAAAAGTCCGTTTTGGAAATGATATTTCATTTTGAATCTTATTTATTAGAGTTCATAATGGCTATAGAATCAGGTGAGAGAAAAGTTTGATTTGAATCTATGCTAAACTCTATATCGGCCCATTTTCCACCTAAATCCGATTGACTACTTTGATTTTAAACAAAGCGTTTCATTTTAAGATTTTTTCCAAACATTTTAAGTGTAGATTGGCGGCACTTAAAAATCTGCCAAATCTGTAGCTGTGGTTAATACGTAAGTACCGAATTTTTCTTCCATACTTTTCTGAATCATATTACTTCAAATATTAGAATATGCAAGAAGTATACATAAACACATAATTTAATACCATTTAATTTATTAAAAAAAGTATTTTGACAACAATTTTATCAAAAAGTTATAAACTAAAAAACGTAAAATAAAGAATTCTTAGGATAAAAACGATTTTAAAATTTCCTCATTTTTCAATAAAAACTTTCATTTTGTTTCTTTTTTTAAATTCTTATAGTATTTAATCAGACGTAAAAAAACTATTTTGTAGAGAACGATCATCAAGTAAGAAGAATAATTATTTACAAGGAAATTTTTTATTATAAAAATCATAACACTTACCTGATTTATAAGTCCGGAGAATTCCAAAATGATATGTTCTTTGTTTGAAAACTTTATTCTCAAATAATATATACATAGTTTATCCCTTCATTACTTTTAGGTAACATACCACACATTAAAATTTTATAATTGTAAGATCTCGATATGAATTTTAATATGTAGCTTAAAAACAGAATAGCTGTATTCTAGTTGAAATTCTTTCAAAACTAAAAAACACTTACCAAGAAAACGATAAAAAAAATTTTTATAATCAGCACAAAAGATACTTTTTCAAATAATTCGGATTATTCTTTATTGTTGTTTTCTGAATTATGTAGATACAGAAATATATACTATTCTATGAAGAAGAAGAATATTCTATAACTATTACAGTTCTGTATGGAATTCATTGGAAAACATTTATTCATTGGAATGACGAAAGCAATGCTGATTTCATTTTAACTTGTAATGAATTGAAGACAGAAAAATTATTTTACCGCAATACACACATCTGTAACAGCAAGTGATCATGAAATCATGTTATGTTGTTGGTAATAGAAAGGTAAATAATATTGAGAAGTTGTTCTTCAAATGCTTGGTGTGTTCTGCTTCAATGTTTGGCATGTTCTGATTAGTTTTTTCAAGAAGTTTTACCTTTTCTTTAGGGAAATTTTGCTTCTTTTTTTATGCTAAGAAAATGGCGTCCGTCATTGCCAATGGTTATGTGGGAACTAATGCACGATATTTACAGTCTCCCGCTAGATGGCGTATCGAGTGTTGCGATCGCGAATAAAACCAAGTATAGAGCTTAATATTTGTTTTAACTCACGTGCGGTAATACATCATGAAGATCTGATGATGTTTGCCTAGGTTACAAAAGATCTTTAATTTTAGGTCAAGTAGGATTGCATGTGAATGTAATAAATAACTCTGGCTGCCCATATGCGCACCGATACTTGTAGCATCGAATGAAGTAATTTGGAAACACGAATGTACCGACATTTTTTCGCCAAGAAAGTTTCGATTATCTTGCTTGACCAACACCTCCTAGAAAGAGTAGGCCTCAGCACGGGTTACCAAAAATATCCTTTAGTAGTCCAAACGTAATGACATATTTCGTATTTTCAACCACTGCGAAGCTTAGTACCCCGAACGTAGAGACATCTTTCTTATTTTTCAACAACTGCGCAATTAACTTCGTCATATCGGACTACGAAATTTATCCGTGCTGAGGCCTTCCTTCTTCTAGGAGGTGTTGGCTTGACCCGATAACAACGTCGATAATAGCCCGGCGGGCGACGTTAAATCGGGTAGTTTCACTTTGCCTCCAGAAGAGCAAATTCCAGCTGTTTCATTCTTAAATTTTAGAGCACTACAAAACATACATAATTGATCCATTTTTCCGATGATGACGCTTAGGTGAAGACTATAGTTGGTTGTCGGTTCATAGTGAAATGTACTAAGATTCAAATCAGAGTATTGGCAGCGAAGTGCGTTCGTGATTGATTTTCTTTCCTGCATTCCGTTGCTCTGATTTTTCCGACGAACGGGCTTGAGTAGTGCGTTCTCGATCGGATTTCATTCTTGCTTCCCGTTGCTCTGATGTTTCCGACGAACGGGCTTGGGTAGCGCGTAGTTGATTTGTTTGCAGTCTTCTTTCCCGTTGCTCTGATGTTTCCAATGAACGGGCTTGAGTAGTGCGTAGTTGATTTGTTAACAGTCTTCTTTCCCGTTGCTGATGTTTCCAACGATCGGGTTTGAGTAGTGCGTAGTTGATTCGTTAACAGTCTTCTTTCCCGTTGCTCTGATGTTTCCGACGAACGGGCTTGAGTAGCGCGTAGTTGATTTGTTAACAGTCTTCTTTCCCGTTGCTCTGATGTTTCCGACGAACGGGCTTGAGTAGCGCGTAGTTGATTCGTTAACAGTCTTCTTTCCCGTTGCTCTGATGTTTCCAACGAACGGGCTTGAGTAGTGCGTAGTTGATTTGTTAACAGTTTTCTTTCCTGTTGCTCAGACGTTTTCAAGGAACGGGCTAAAGCATTGTGTTCTCGATTAGTTTCAAGTCTTTTTTCCCGTTACTCCAATGTTTCTGAAACACGGGTAGTTCTCTTTTTGCTTGGTTGAGATGTTGATTGACTAAGAGCGATTCGTTTAGGCGGCATATTTTTGCAAATATTCTCTCTCAAACAAAAAGAAATGTAAAAGTTGACAATGGCCGCAAATTTGCTAAATCTAAAATTCACATATTTATTTTAAGTAATAAAAAAAGCAATAAAAATAAATAATTTAAATAAAAAATATAAAAATATATTTAAAACAAAAATCTATTTTTTAAATGAAAGAAATAAAATGATTGGGAATTCGAAAACTTTGTAATAATAAACATTCTAATAGTTTTCAAATGACAACTGTCAGCAATGAAACCTTCAAAAACTATATTTAATTGTGCTAACCTAAAATTGCATAATAGATATAAATAATTATTGAAAACGTGCAATTTGAATGAAATTTGCTTTCACCTTTATTTTTATTAAGCAGTTTTCACAGTACTAAATCCGTGATACCACCAATAATTACGAAATCTATTCTCGTTGATTTTACGTGCTTGTGCTCACCTGACATAAAGAAACTTGCCAGAATTATAATTAAATATTAAAGAATATGTAATTTACTTTTCTAAAAGAATAGAGCTATAAGATAGAAAATATCACTGTTGTTATCTTCAAGATATTTGAAAACTGAATCGCTTATAGCAAAATTTAAAACAATGGCTAACTTTTAACCAATCAGAAAATTCCATTTCGATTTTCGCTGATATCGCTGGAACGGTTTGTCGCAGAATGTTCTAATGTCGAAATAAACCTTCCTCGTGCATTGAACTATCTGTATGCCAAGTTTCACAGCTTTCTGTCGGATGGTTTAGGAGTCTATAGGTGACAGACAGACACACATTCACTTTTATATATATAGATTAAACTAAATGGACTAATAATGTGCTTTTTTAGATTTGGAAAAGTAAAGTAAAAGTAGAATAAATATTTTATTTCCAATTTACACTCTATTTTCCGCGTAGAAAACTTTATTTTCTTCCGAAATACTAATGAGAAGGGGAAATAAGTATTTCACCTCTTCTGAAATTTCGATGTGCGCAAAAATAAAGTCATGAAAAATTGGTAGCCAAACAGATTTCCTATTTTTTTTATATTTTTTTTTTTTAAAAAAAAACTTCGACGCTATTTTCTTTATTTTCTTTAATAAAGAAAACTTTATTTTCTACTTTTGTAATGACAGGGTAGAAAACTTTACTTTCTTCTTACATTAAAGTAAGGGGGGGGGGGCAAAAATGTGTTTTGTATCTTCTGAAATTTAAACATTTGCAATAAAAGTCAAGTTAAATTGGTTATTTTTTTTAACAAAAGAATATTTGAAGCTGTTTTCCAAAAGGAAATTTTTTCCCCTCCTAAATAAAAGAGTGGGGGCGAAGAATATACTTCACTCCTTCTGAAATTCAGACATTCACGAAAATAAATTCAAGTAAAATTAATATTTAACTCTTATTTTCAATTTTAAAGTCAATTTCGAAATAGAAAACTTTATTTTCCTCTGAAATTTAATTGAGAGTTTGTCTCAAAAAAAGTCTCTGAGACTTTGACATTCACTACGATGAAGTAAAATAAAATAGGTAATTTCAGAAGAAACTACTTTTTTTTTTCAATTAAGTGGCAATTTTCCAAATTGCAATAGAAAACTCCACCCCCCCCCCGAGTAAAAAAACTTCTGTTTTTTTTTAATATTTTTTTTTACATTTGATAATTTTTAATTTATCAAAAAAAATTGAAACTAAAATACGAAAGGAGAAGAAGAGCACAGCACTAAAAAAAGAAGAGCACAGTATAAGAAAAGAAAGCAAGTATTTAGAAAACTAAAATAATTGCCACTCTTTTACCCTACCTTGGATAGAATAATAAAATGTATCTTACACTGACTAATAGATATATTTTAAAGCATCTCTTAACTTTTCACCACCCACCGAGAGGACCCACAGTAATCTGACTCCTCAAAAAATAGCCATCTCATTTTACACTATCCGAAAATGTCCTTTTGCTTCTTTAAATTGCCTTAATCATTTTAATGACCCTGGGCTCTTTTGTACTTTTATAAATTGTCATATAGTTACAGAACCATCTATATGTCCGATAAGTTGTCTCATACAAACAATTATCGAGATGTTCTAGGAAATCAGATGCGCTTTTAAAAGGTATCCAAGGGGATGACTCTTGTTGACATTTACTTCAGTCAAGAGACTTTTTCTCAGATTAACATTCTAATATACTCTTTGTTAAATGACAGTTTTTTGCTCATTTAACTGCACCATTTAAATTAACTATTTTTTATTCAGATATAAATTTTTTGTTAACTTTTATTTTGTTAAATTTTTGAAATTAAAATTTAACTTTAATTGAAACTAATATAAGTTATTAGCAACTGTCTTCTTTTTTAAATATTAATCGTGATATCCATAATTCATTCTTAATAAAATGTTTCTGTGGACAACCAAAAAAAAAAAAAATTTTTTTTGGAGGAGGAGAGCAAATGCTTGCTTTAACTCATTTAATACATTTAAAACTGTGTATTTATGTATTGTTATAATTGTTTTATATGAATGGTCACATAACAATTATCTTTATTTTATTGAAATTGAACTAATTTCAAGTCCTTTGCTTTCATTGACAAAAAATGGTACATATTTCAGTTTTTGATACCTAAGAAAGAAAAAAAAAGAAAAACTGTTAATACAAAAAACAGAGAAATAACACGATTGGGTTGAGTAATTAATCTTCTCTTAAGTTTACTATTTTATTCTTATCTTATCCTGCAGTGGACTGATCGTAAAGTAGAACACTGAAGTCAAGCATCACTGGTTGCGGTCAGTAAGCGAGTGGGTGATCACTGTGATCAGCCTGCGTAGGGACCGAGGATGCATGGTATCGGTCGCAGAGGATCAAAATTGCGATGGAATGTCTTCGGATCATCATCAGGGATGTTTCCCAGACCGTCACCAATAGCCCATTGTGCAGCTCTAGTGCGACGTAAATAAAGTACCTGCCTTAGGAAAACGATACTATGTAGAACAGAGCTGAAACACTAAATCCGTTATATATTTTTCTCCTTTATTTGAAATAAACCATATAAAATATCATTTATACACCGACAATAGTTTATATAAATAAGGGTAATTTTTATTCCAATACAAAAAATTAACCTCAACTTATAGTTTAAACAATTAAAGTAACAAATAAATATTTTTAGTACAAAAGCTTCATCAAAAAATTCTATAAAATATTATTACTAACAGTAATAAAATTGATGTATACAGAGAAAAAAATTATGAATATTCTTTAAATTGTGAATATTTAAAATGTGGGTATGTATGCCGATAAAAAAAAAGTTTATAATTTCCTTCAATTTCCATAACGCGAGTTGAAATTTTTAAATTTGAGACCAATAAATAAATATAATTTTTATAATGGTTGTTTTGAAAAGACCTTCCTAACTATATAGTATCCGGATTCAAGAGGTTTATGAAATTGATATTTTATGATTAGCATTTTATTTGGAGGAAAAGGATACTGTGGGTATGGGGAACAAGAGTAGAAAACCTTTAAAGCTTTCTTTTCTTCCTAGTCAGATTTCCTCCTAGAGATGTCGTTAATTGGTAACATTAACGTACGGTGAGCAAAAAAAGGACCACCCTGAATAACTTTTGATTTAATGATCGGATCTTCTAGGACTCCATCTTAATAGTTCGAGGGTGTGACCTTAAATATGCTAATTAATATGTGCAAACGATATTTAATTTTAAGTTACGTAATCAGACACAAAAACATACTTTCTCTGCATAAACATAACTTTTGTTCAACGGATTCGATTTTCTAACCCCCGTAATATAGAGGATAGAATTAATCAGGAATATTTGGAGTTAAACATTGGTAGTCGTAAACTCAAAATTGGGTCGGCTGTTCAAACACGGTTATAAAATAAATAAAACTAATAGTCGAATTATATTGTCTTATATTCCTTCAAACTCCTTGCATATTTCCTACACGCCTTCATAATTTCAAGTTTCTAAATCTTATAGATTTTGAGCAGCAAAGAAAACTGCAATAAAAGAAAACAATAGGGAAAAAAATTCGTAAAAAAGCATTTAAAATTGGAAATTACATATATTTAGAATTTCAGATCCTAACATAAATACTGAAGAAAATGGGCGTAGCTGATGATCCATTTTTCAGGAGACCAAAATAAAATACTCAGTCAAACTATTTCTCTAAATTTCGCTCATTACAAAAATATAAGAAAATTTTTTTTTAAATCTGCTAAACATATGTGAAAAAAGATTAATCATATTATTTTTTTCTTTAATGAATTGAGATGATTGAAGACTGTTAGTCTGAAACTAGTGGGCTGTGTCCCCTGCTCGCTAACGCTCGCCAACCACCGAAAATTGCTACGCAGTCTTATATGGTTTGCTTCGCAAACCAAGCTCGCTTCGCCCGCTACTAACTTAGGTACATTGCAAATGCACAAAATTCTAAAAATTCAAAACAATCATTCAAATCCATATATCTCATTTTTCAATAAATAACTAATAACAAATAAATTCGTGATATAAATCAAAAATCGTCAAATAAATTCGTAATATATAAATTCGTGAAAAAAAGCGCTTTCGACAAAATACTAAAATAGAGATCTATCGATGAAGACTACTCACTTCTGCCTAGCTTAATAGTATGAGATTGCCGCAGGCTGAATTTAACAAACTGATAGGGTGAATTTCGGAAGTGATCACATTTGGTGAGAATGCTCTCTCTGGTTATTTCAGTTTCCGTTTTTAAAAGCGCTATATGTTGAGCCACCTCAGCTAGATTTGGCATGTGACATTTTTAGCGGCAATCAGTGGTCGATTTTCTAGCGTCGCCATTCGGGGAGTTGTAATGAGGCTTTTTTTTTTGTCGCCGTGTAAAAGAAATATATATATAGATATTGAAGGAGACTTTTAGAGAATTATTTATTATTGAGTGGGAAAACCGCCACCGCCGCCAAAGACTGAAGAATTATGTGATGTCGGCGGCCCTTTTTCCCCCAAACCGAACTCAACTATTCGTGTATATGAAATTTCACCCAAGAAAAGTTGACCCAATAGATAATTAATGATGTGCACCTGTGGGCACGGGTGTTCTCCAGGGGTCCGTTTGTGAGGGAAGGGTATGGACGGATTTTATACAGGGGACAAAAACAACCTGAAAGGGAAAATAGATTTTCCTTTTACTATCGTTTAACTATATATTTGAACTTCCATTGACGACATATTTTTGAGTCATTTCCAAAAAGGTCGGAAATAACTTACCTGAAATCTTCGAGGATTGCTATCTATTATATAGGAATTATTTGTTTAACGTAATAGCAAATATAAAGATGAATCCGTTTATTGGAAATGCGAGAACAGGACCGCCAAACTTACAACTATAAATGGCTTCTTAAAAAATTCAAAAATATATTATTTATTTGATTTTGAAAATGTCATATTTTATTAATTTTAATAATGAAAATAATATTTTATATTGAATCCGCTAAGATTAAAAATATTGTATCATTTTACATTTTATTTCAAATTTTTTAATCAAGAATTTAATTTCGAGATAAGTCAGTTTATATATATATATATATATATATATATATATATATATATATATATATATATATATATATATATATATATATATATATATATACGAGGTGTGATCAAAAGTATCCGACTTTTGTTCATAAAATAAACGTTTATTATGATATAATTATTTAATACAAATCCCCTTCAAAGTAGTCCCCTACTTTGAAGGGGATACTTGACTAATTTTTAATTTAAGAATAAAACATTTGATACATCAATTTAATAATAAAAATTTTACAAATTTGTTACAAATTTTCCAAGAGTTCATTCAACATAAAATTTATTTTTTCGGAAAGTATTGGAATAATTCCCAGCCTTGTGTTTATAAAATCTCATTTCAAAAGTAGTACAGCCAGGAATAATTAACGGCAATTTGTTTATTCAATTACAAAATTAAAAACTTTTTCTCCTAAATATAAGGACATAGTTAATTCTATACCTATTATCAGTCATAGCAATTTTTTTTTTATTATGAAAAATGGAAGAAAGTCTTTAAAGAAGAGATTAACTATCAAGCAAATATTAAAAGAAAACAATTAAAGCAGTTTTTAAAATCAAGTTTGCATTAGTATTAATTTCTAAGATAGTTATAATACATCTTAAGTAAATAAGTGAAAATAACATATTAGATACGCCGAAAGAAAATTGATTTTCAAATAATTCATGACTTAAGCAAATATTCATTGCCAAAATTGGAGCTGTCAACAAAAAGATAAGAAGTTATTGAATTTCAAGCAAATTATAAGATATAATTTATAAATTAAATTTATGTATTATTACAAAGCATAAAATCTGTTATATGTGTATATATTTGTGTATAATATATATATATATATATATATATATATATATATATATATATATATATATATATATATATTATAACCGTCGTTGAACAGTCAACCAAATTTTTGAGTTTACGACTAATAATGTTAAACACCGTAGCCTTGTAATCTTGAACCCAATCCAAAGACAAGGGAACTCCTGGATCAAGTATAGGGGTACATTTGCCTTCATGGAGGACTTCTTGTTGGAACTAACCCGCATTTGCGTTACATGGAGAGGAAGGCCATGAGAACCTCCCATGGTTAGCCTGACGGCAAGGGCACTCTAACCCACGATCACTCTATCAATGAGGATATTTCACGTCATCATTGTGGTCGGTGCAAGCCGGATGCGAAATTTGTATCGGACAGCCATCGCCGGGATTCGAACCTGGTTCACCTCATGGGAAGGTGAACGCTCTATGCCCTGAGCCTATGCCTAGAAATCAGTTTTTTTATTGCATTATAATTTAATTAGGTTTTAAATATTTCTCTTCGAGTGGCACAGTTAAATGCATAAATTTAAATTAATTATTTTTCATTATAAATATAATAAAAAGAGTTTGAAGAACGAAGTCTTGGGGGTAAAATAATCTTTGGGTATCTATAAATAATCTGAGGATATCTACAAATTATTTTTTTATTATTTTTTTAAAGCTGTAATAGTTAATTATCAACCTTGCTTAAAGTTTTTATTTCCAATATTATTATGAGTTTATTTTTACTCTTATTCTAAATTAACTTAAAACTAAAAGTGGATTTCTTTACTTATATAAAAAAAATCCGGTATCATTACACTAATATGTAACTTTTATGAAAAACATATTGAAAACGGTAGTAACTTAATCATTATGCAATTATTAATCAGTAAATAAGTTTTATTTATTTATTTATATATTAAGCTAAAAATGAAACAATTTCAAGCTAAAATTTGAAATTAATTTGCTATAAAAGTTTCAAAATTGTTAATATGAATTAACTTAATACAACATTACTATACAATCTGTTTGGAAAAAAAAAAAACATTTAAATAAATTTATTGTAAACGAAAGTTGCATCAATTTGAATTGGACTTCTAATTAAATAATTTAAAATTTTTATGTAACAATCTGTTTGTCGTTAAAAAAATTAACCTAATAGTGTAGCAATCTCAAGCTTTCCTCCAAGTTACATTTCAACAAAACAAGTGACAACTAGTACTAATCTTTCAACTTTGATGTTAGAAGCAAGCTGTATAAAGGTCTGGCAATACTAAGAAAACCCTAAATAACCCGGGTTTTTTAATAAAAACGTGATAAATCATTGTTTTAGATTTTATATTTTATTAATATGATATTTATTAATTAATACATTATTTATTAATTAATACATTATTTATTACATATTTATAAATTACTCAGCCAGTCACCTACTCTTGTAATTGCTTCTCATTCGTCATTGTTTTTTTTACACCTTAAAGACATATATTTCCTACAAAAGATCGAATATTTTGTTTTCAAAATATACAATCAGTTTGTTAACATGTTAGTCATAACGATTAACTTGATTTGAAATGCAATCATATGAACTTGATGAAAAAACTCAACCTAATGAACAGAAAATGTGTGATTCAACAAGAATTAAAAGATAAGGTATTTTATTTGTTCACGACACTTATAACAATTTAAATAGGAAACTATTCTTATCACTATATATTAAGTTTTTTTCTTCCAACATACCTCGTAATTTTAAGTTTCTAAGTTTTAATGAATTTGGGCAGCAAAACAAAATGTAATGCAAACTTAAAAGTAATAAAAAATTCGCGAAATAAGCTTTCAAAGGCTAATAAGCTAAATAATAAGCTAAGTCTTATCATTTTTAAACAACATGTAAGGTTAAATTGAACACCCAAAACAGCGTTACTAATTTTTAATATAGAAAGATTGTATATTAATTTTGTTTAAATAATTTTCATTTTCCTTAACAGATCAAAAATGGGACGAGATTCTAAATAAATTAGTAATCTAATTCCCTTTTTAATTGTGTAATAAATTTTTCCAAGTTTTCTTCAAGTTAATTTGAATTTGCATTAAAGCCTAGTTAGTTATTTAATTGTTTTGATGCTAGTTGCATCTGTCTATTATAAATATTTTCAAATTATTAAGAAAATTATTTTTTAAACCGAAGTTATAAATTTAAGATCTTCGATTATTATTATTTTTTCTTTTATACTTTAAGTTATTCTATTTTACTACTTCATTAATAATATGATTTTGATTTTCAAACATAAAAATTCTGAAAGCAATTCTACTTCAAATTATAATTAATGGAACTTCAGCATTTTTTAAATTCAAGCAAACAAGTTTATTTATATTTGCTTAAGTTTCATAAAAATTTATTTGTGATACGATTAAATCTGTACACTATCTGCAGCTAATAAAACTAGCAGACATTAAAAATTTAAATTACTAATTGCTTTATAAACATTTATAAAAAAAAGTTCTATACCACATTTAGTTTAGAGGAAATGTGGAATGTAATTATAATAATTTTAGAAAAGGTTTTGTAAAATCAATTTTATTAAAATAAATTTTCAAAATCCTTTTCATTACTTTGATTTTACGGTACTTAAAAAATCAATGGCTAAAGCATGAAATAATTATTGCTGATTCGCAGAATTTTACTATTAGATCATATCAATTCTATTATTAAAATTTTTGTAATTTTAAGAAAAATTTTATTGTTATAAAATTTTTCAAAAATCCTCACTTTTAAAAAAATAAAAATAAAATTTTTTATTTAGTATACGGTACACTGTTTTAAATATTGTGTTATTATAAATTGTTAAAATATAACTTTGTACAGAACAATAATGTATTAAAGTAGGCAGAAAAATGAAAAATAAACTATTTTTGAAAGAGTAAATGATGTTCGAGCTCATTTCTTATTTTATTTATCATTTTTTTTTTTGTATTTATTTTAATGCACAAAAATTAAATAAATAAAAATTCTGCATATTTTCAACCTAAGTATCAATGTATTTTTTTTTTTTTTTACTATAATTAATTTAGACAAAAACATTTTTATGTTATTATTGTAAAATATATTATTGTTATCAAAGTAATATAAACTTCTTGAATTATGTTTCAACTTGAGAGTCACGCAATGTTTATAAGTGAAGGAAAAAATGCTAAATAATATTGTAAAGATTTATTAAAAAGAAAAAAAGGAAACATCAGAAATAAAATTGTGAATGAATTTGTTAATTATTTCGCTTTTGTTACGTTGATCATGCTATCAAGCACGTGAAACGGAAAATAAATAAATGAAACGTTCCTTAATTGATACTGCTTTACATCACACTTTTTAGTGTTCCAAAGCAGTTAAAAGTCTTCAACGCACTCTTTTCCTTCATGTGTTTTCCCTTTTTGCTGAAGAACAAAATTATTTTCTTATCTTTGACTACCACACCTGCTCGACCCCACCTTTTTTTTCCATTTTGACAGTTTGGGAGAAAGTGCTGTTGGGTCTAATGACGGTGGAACCTCAACTATTGAAGGGGTGGAGACAGAGAGGGAAAAGTATGCTTTCAATCCGTTTTATTTTATTTTCAGAACCAAACTGATCCTGTTAGATAACTGATTAAATACAAGGCTGTTACACACTACAATCTGAGTTATAAAGGTATTTAAGATTCTCTATTTATTTTTCCTGACTATTATACCAAATATAATTCTTCAATCAACATGTTTTTGATAGGGAATATGCATTTGTCTGTTTTTAGATTTTCGATAAGCATCTTTGATTACACGCAATTAATGTTAAGTGAATTTTTTAGCATCAGCCAAACTGGTTAGTTTAAACTGTATTAAAATTATGTGTTAAAAAATCTAAAAACTGACAAACTTGTAGTTTTAAATTTTTTTACTGAAAACTACAAATCGTATTATTTATTGTTTTAAAGTTTAGAGAAAAATTTCTTAGCAGTTATAAAAATTATTAATCTAATGATGCGAGCCTTTAATATTCTACTTTTTATGACAGATATCGTGCTGTCAAATAATACCTGATCCTCAAAAGTTTGTTAAGAATAAAAAAATAAATAAATAAAGATAAATAAAATAAAAGTTCAGATTAAAATTTTAACCTAAAATCAAAGATGGAAAGTGTCTTAAGAAAAGACCAATCCAATCCATTGAACGAAGAGCTTTCAGGTATTGTGTTGTTTTAAAAAAGTCTATCTGGGGAAGAAAAAGTGAGCCAGTGATCGCAATAAGGCGATTACAATTTTCTATTTTTATTTTTATTTATTTATTTTTTTTAAAGAATTGTCATTATGGTTGAAATTCAAACGCAGCGTTCAACTCGGCATATAACTGAAATGCGAAAAATTTTCTTCTAAACTGTAATGAAAGGGAATGTTTCTGTCATTTCGTCATATTATCCTCATCAGTTGCATGTTACCACGAATCCCACAACCCCAGATATTTCCTTCTTTTTTTGCGCCAGAATTACATTAGATGAATGATCATCTTGCTTTAGTACGCTTTGTTTTGATCTTTTACCGTTAAATTCTTCATTTCATTCGTCTGTAATCATATTAAAATTAACACTACCTATTAAATGAAATTAAGCAAAAATTATCTAACTAGATTAATAAATATGTCACATATATCATGAACCACATATGCGCATTGCATACATTAACTCAGAGAGTTGGCTGTCATTTAAACAATTGTCTATTTTTTTTTTGTGTGTGCTTAATTTGATACTTAAATATTCACCCATATTTCATTAATATACTAAAAAGTTTCCGAGCTCACTTCAATGCTCATTTTACTTTTTGTTATGAAGAGAGTTAGAAGATAAAGTGATTATTAAAAAAATATAAAAAAATGAGAAGCTTGTGTAAGAGTCGTTTTTCCGAATTACTTCGAATATCCTAGTTTTCATAGAAGAAACTAGTTTTTGACAAAGTTAGGTGTCTGTTTTATATTGTAATCTCGTCTTCCATCATACGAGGGCATTCTTTCAACATCCTTTTTTACTATTATTGTTTTTCAATTTTAAGAGCTTACTGACTAGAGTCTCTGATCTTGAACTCCTTTTCTTTATCATCGCTATATCGCGAATATTTATTGAAGAAAAAGGCATCTCTTCTTTTTATGATCCGTTAATCTCTTTACCTTTGGCAATTTTCACAAAGCCCACCAAAACTTCAAAAAAATGCAATAAAAAATGCGAAAAAATGTATAGCAAAAATGCGTGGGAAATCAGCAAATAGAAGTGTTTTTACACTCTTTGTAGTTGTCATAGTATTTTTTATTATTATATGTATTTCTAAAAATAACTAGTGACCTTTAAGTTTTTACTCAGACTAAAATACCAAATTTGTGCATAAAATTTTTTCTGAAAATTACATTAGCACAAATCTTGTTTGTAGCTTTATTTCTTAACAATATACTTTAAGAATTACAATTAAAAGAGATTTAAATTGTATTTTTCGATTTTTTTAAAAAATATTTTCACTAGTCTGAAAGTTTTTACTCAGATGGTACTTTATGTTGCATTCCATTAGAGATACTACACTAGATTTGCAATTTTCTGCACACTTAAGAGTATTTTTTTATAGAATTGTGTACAGGAGGTCACGTAAAAACCACTCCATCGATAAATTTCAAGAATGCTTGTCACAAATGATGTAAAAAAAGGTACACTTTAGGAGAGAAAAAGAAAGGCAAAACATGATCATCAATTGAGAACGTGAGATTAGAAATGTATGTTTTGCTGCCAAAAAATTAGAAGCCAGAAATTAGTCAGAAATTACTATTGGTTTATGAACTAGGTTGATTGATTCCTACGAAGCTTAAAGGGAAAAATGTCTTTATTTAAATTTATGCATAGTTGAGCCAAAAATAGATTTAGAAACAGGCCGTGGCTTTTTAAAAGCATGATAAAGTGTTTCGATTTGAATAATTGATTAGTAATAAATTAGGAGTTGTTTTATAACGAAGAAACAAACATAAAAAGATTAATATAAGCTTTTTATGTTACATCCCCCCCTCGCCGATAATTTTTAACTAAGATCTAAAAATTTTAAAAATTATTCCTTTGCAAAACTTTCCCTATGATGACACAATTAAAATAAAAAGAATCAAATTGCAATTTTAACAAAATATTAAGTAACATGAATTTTAAAAAATACACACTATTACACAATGATGTAAAAAAAATTTCATAAAGTGTTCGAGGAAGAAAAAAGAAATTTGAAGTAGCGCTATCATCAAATTGAAGTGTTAGATCTTCATTTTCAATAGTTTTTGTGATTTAAGTTTTTTCAGTCCCTTGAAAATAACAATAAATAAAGTTTTTCCTCATACAAACACAATTTAAGTAAACTTTTCACTTAGATAAGAAAATCTATAAAAATTTTCTTTAAAATGCAAATATTGAAAAACATGAAAGATAAAAAATATGAAAACACAAGTGATATGAGATATAAAAATACAAATTGACACTTTTTGTCAAAAAAATTTAAATCTGAAATTTGTATTCAGGATTGTATACTTTGAAAATAAAAAGTAAAAAAAAAAGACACAATGGTCATTATTCTGAAGTGTTATTGGGGGAAATTTTTTGCTGGATTAGGGGCTGTGAGGCTGTGTTCCCCAAAAGAAGGAAACAGTCCCTAATCTCAGCAATGATGTGCTGGAAGATCCTAGATTCAACAAAACGCTTAAGTATTCATTTTTGGTTTTCACCATAGAAAAAAACTACCATCGCCCCATTTCCTTCAAGATTTGGGTAAACGTTGAGCATGAAGAAAATTTGAAAGATCGGATCTTCTCGGAAAAAAAAGGAGACCACATGTTCCATTGAACCATGTGTAATGTTGTCATATTTGGTGTTTTTAATTTTATTTTTACAATGAAAAATCACATTTATCTTTAGCAAAAATATCTGAAAAATCTTTTTCATTATCTTGAATTTGCATAATTCCGTCAACATTATTTTGACAATGTTACGCATCATTATCACATTAAGTCTCACTTCTCTCTCTTAAGTCTTGGTCCTTATTTTTAATCTGAAGAGCCAGTATGATTAATTTGCAAATTACCTTTTTTTTTTCATTTATATATTTTTTCTTTTTGGACATATACTTTTTCGAAACTATTTGTTGGTTTTTTTTTTAAAGTACTACCTGTGTTAGTATTTAACAAGATAGTTTTCTTAGTCACCATCTGGTAGTTATTACTTTTAATATTTTTATTTTGAATGTATTTTGAGTGTATCCAGATAATATTCATTGTCAATTTGTGTTTTGGTCACTTTATGTTGGGTTTTACTCTCTCTCTCTCTCTCTCTTATAAACTTGGTCTGTTAATGGACATGCCTGAACCTTCTCCAGATCTAACTTCATTTAAATTCAAATTTTGTATTGATTTTCAAAATTATTTGTTGCACTATTTTAGGTTAACATATTTAATTTGTAAATTTTGCCACTGCGTAAGAGCATTCAAATAATCAAATTTCAATAATTAAATATAACATTTAGAAGAGAAAAAAATATCAAATATGGAATAGCATATTTTTCTGAAACACCATAATAAAATAAAAATTTTAATTTTACTTCTACAATCAATATAATATACACTGTGATAAATAATGCAATAAAAAGTGATTCCTTAAATAATAATCCGTATTAGGTATTTTATTAGGTAATTTTCTTATCGAAGACGGGCGAAAAGTGATGTTAACTCCATTCACGATCAGTCTTTCTGGTAGGGAAAATCTTGCAAAAAATCCGAAAATGTCTCTAATTAAGGAAAAGAGGGAAATCTCAGAAATTACTATTGGTTTATGAACTAGGTTGATTGATTCCCACGAAGTCTTTATTTAAAAATGTCTTTATTTAAATTTATGCATAGTTGAGCCAAAAATAGATTTAGAAACAGGATGTGGCTTTTTAAAAGTATGATAAAGTGTTTCGATTTGAATAATTAATTAGTAATAAATTAGGAGTTGTTTTATAACGAAGAAACTAACATAAAAAGATTAATAGAAGCTTTTTATGCTATATATATATATATATATGTTCAAAATGAAGATAAAAGAAAGATAAATTACAGACAAATGGAAAAAAAAAAAGGTGGGGGGAATAATAATAATAACAAACAACTGGGGAAAGAAAAAGAATTAATTAAAAAAAAAAAAAAAGAGGGTAAAGTTGTTTTTTTTTTTTTTTTTCCATTTTTTCCCCTTCTTTTTTTTTTTAATTAATTCTTTTTCTTTCCCCAGTTGTTTGTTATTATTATTATTCCCCCCACCTGTTTTTTTTCATTTGTCTGTAATTTACCTTTCTTTTATCTTCATTTTGAACATATCTTATGAGTTCTATTTACTTGCAGCTTATGCGCAATAAATGATACTTATTGTTTTTCTTAATTTTTTTCTGTTTTTTTTTTTTTTTTTTTTGTATTTATTTATTTTGCTATATATATATATATATATATATATATATATAATAAAGGCAAGGGTAATACTATTTTTCCATTTTCCTCTAGAAACTTGATAATAAGTCTTAAGTATGGTTCTCCCGCAATAAATATTATCTGACGACGGCAATGGTGCGAAATAGAGAATGGCCCAAGAAATGCTTTTTTTTTAACGCCCAACTGTTATTTCCAAATACGCTTTTTGTCAGAATCTGTTGGCGCGCAATCTTTCTCCTACTAGATAGAGATCAATTAGAATTAGCTGATAAGGTATATACTTTTTGTTATTTTCTTTCATTATTCGTTTCGTTTTTGTTCGCATCTACCCAAGTCGTGGCTTGAACATAATCGTTTTTTTTTTTTTTTTTTTAAATTTTTTATTAACGAATTTTGTAATAATGATATAAAATTGTGAAATCGATAAATAAATACAAACAATGCTATCAAACGTTCTCTCTAATATCATTAGTAAAGTAAATTTTCTCTTCTGGCGCAATCGATCTGTGCTAAGTAAAAATTCCCTTTTAGACAGATTTTTATGCTAAATTTAGAAAAGCTAACATTAAAAGGAAATATTATATCACTAGTGTAAAATATTCGATTTCGAGAGTTTATTAATCCTGTTACTAATCCAATTATGCGAAGTATTTCAGCAATCAATCACTTTGAAAAACTAAAGTACTTTTTTGTTGTTGTTAATTTAATGAATAATTTTTCATTCATTTAAAATACCCTAAATTTGAAATCTGAAAGAAAATGCGCACAGATTTCTCTCGGTTCAAAACGTCCTTGAAAAATACAGTTTTTCTTCTTTGTAAAAAGATAAGTTCCCTGTGGTAGAGGAAGTGCATTGGGGGAACAGGAGATGCATAAATCTTTTAAAGACCTTTCAACAACTCCACTAGCTTCCTTTGTTTTCTTTCATTTCTCTGACAGTTGGGATATTATTTTTAAAGAATTTTGCTCATAATCCGCCATTATATTCACACTGTTATGGTAATTGGCACTCTTTTATTAGGTACCAAGTATACAAATATAGTATCTTAGATAGGTACTGTGAAAGTTCAAAGAGGATAAAGTGGTACAATTTTGCAATTATGAAAATTAATTACAATAATAATTAACTTTATACGAATATTAAATAATAGTTTACTTTAAAAATAATAACCAGCTATATAATATCAAGAAGCATGCTGAAACGACTGCGTGTAATACTTTTTTAAATTTAATTTATCAAATAGAAATATTTTCCTTTTCATTAATTAAATGAAAAAATTTCAGTTTTTTTCTGCTATAAATTTTTCATTAATTCTTTTCTTTCAAGCTATTTTTTATTAGTTTTTATTCGCAATGTTTGATTATCTCTTTGTTTGTATTATTTCTTTACTAGCTAAATACCTGTTCTTCGTACGGGGTAAAACAATAAACATGAACTACACAAAAATTGAATATGTACTCAACAACACAAAAAAATCGTAAACAAAATTTTAAGACCAATACCGACGCAATAAATAAAACTAAAATTATTTAATGATTTTTGTTCAGTTATTATTATTTGTTGCCTTTCTTCGTGCTTTTACGCTATCGGATTAAACAAAACACGCAGTTCCCATCCGATCAATATAAAAATTGGCTGTTTCATCTGGCTCACGACATCTCATGGCAAGTTACTTTTTGTCTTTGATCATATCTTTCGTGGTACCGTAAAAATATACAGTATTCTTGCAGCTATAATCCATACTTATAAAACACTTTGTACCTATATTGGTAATTATTGAAACTGCATCAATAAGTATCTATTACCAAAATAAAACCTCATTGGTATCAATAATAGTATGATGACTTGTTATGGTCTCCCGTAACGAATAAGTGCACTTTCTCCATTTATTTTACGTTTAAGACCATAGCTTCCCCCCATTTCAATTAGTATTTATTCCACAATTAATTAAGCATTATTCACGTCAATAATAGTTTGTTAATTTTTGACGATATTTTAAACGAATTAGTAACATATCGTCATTAATTTTGCCTTTCAGTACATAGCTTATTATTTTAATCCAATTACAAAAATTAATTATTATTGAATATTGACAACAACAATAATATAGTATCATTATTTTTTAATTTAAATTACCGTTGATTCTAAATTATTTAGTTTTATATAAACACGATTTAAAAGCTTAACTATAAAAATATACACGTGACTTCAGATAACCTTAAAAATACTAATAGGTCACGTATATGCTGTGACGTTGATCCTTCAAATAACCAAAGAGGAAAAAAATATTAATTATTACAGAACGCACAATGAACAACTATTTTGATTAGCAAACATTGTTATCTTTAAAATAATTAACAAAACTAAATTGTCTATAGTTTATTTTAAAAGATTATTTCCGCTAAATTTCATTTTTTTAAATGTGTCTGAGTCAAAAATATAATAAAAAATCCGCATTAAATGCGGCTTCGCATTAAATGTCGTATTTGTAGAGTATTCACAAATTCTTCATTTAATTATGTATGTATAAGAAGACACGTATTTTGCTTACAGGTCAGGAAAAATGTCTTCTACAAAAAGAAAAAATGATGGCTCTCTACTTTCTCAACAGGTAATTAGTGTGAGTGAAATTTTGTTTTTAAATTTTCAAATGTTCTTTTCTAAATGAAACCCTGTTGTTTTAGGCTACCACTATTCCCATTGGATGTATAGTATGGAGCAAGTGGAGTAATAGTGGTGTACAAGTAGTGCCTGGAACAAGTCATGATGTTGAATGGTGGCCAGCGATCACCATACGGTTCACGGATTGTTACCAGAAACCACCTGAAAGGGATCATACGTGGATATTTTGGTTTGCTGACTACAGAATATCGAAAGTGAGTATTTTCTTAACTTTATTTTGAATAAGTTTATTTCTGAAGCTTTTATGTTCGAATAACTGCAGAGAATTCGGTTATGTAAAGATCTTATTTATAGAAATTTTAAAAAAGTCTTTTATTATACAACTAGTGAAATTTAAAAATTGATTTCTTATTGATCACTATGCTCAATTTTTACAGTCTTAATGAGAGCCCTAAATATTTAATTTCAGAATTCGTACTAAAAAATGTGAAACATGTCGGCGGATTAACATGTAAGTAAAACGAATCACAATGTGGAAGGTGTGATATTTGTTTTGCCGGTGGGAAAAAGATATCGAAACAATCAGTCTCAAAACATCAAAGATTGTCTGAGGTCGATGTTAGAAATATCTAATAATTATAGCAATGTGGAATAAAACCTCTTATTTAAGCTCTTACTTTTATCTGAACATCTTATTCAAATATTACGTTCGACGTCAAAGATGTTCTTAATTTCCCGATGGAGCAGAATGCGATTTAAGTATAACGATATTGTAATATAATGAATCCCAATGAGGAAGGCGGGATTCAAAACATCAAAGTGGTTTTGTTCGTTGAAGAAAACAGATAGTACAATTTTACACACGCTTCCATGTGAAAATTATTTTTGTTTTTATTCAACGTTTCCTTAGTATTGATTCGACCATTTATATTAGGTTATTCCGTAAGTAATGTTCCAACATGCGAGTTCCACCGTGTGAACTGAATTAAGCCATATAATCAATACATATATAAGTGAAAAATTTCGATTGATTTAGTTTTTTTGCCCTTTCAAACACAATTTTACTCCCCACAATCATATACTATCATTACTGTAAAATTACAATTCAAGCGAGGAAAGAGTAGATGTAGTGTCAAAACAAAATTTCAAGCAATAAAGGCATTCATTGCTCCAAAATACAACTTTTTATTTATTATTATTTTTTTATATATATTATGAGACCATTTATGATCATCTTAGGTTTATTCTCTAAGTTGGGAAGAAATTGCTTTGTGATGCAATACTCATTTTTGAAGCGACGAGAAATGAGTTTTGCAAATGACTGCAAAATATTTTTAGTCGGTAAAACCTTTACTACAAAATCATCTGGATCAGTTCTCGTAGAATTATTATGCTACTGCCAAAAAGATGGCAAAAGGTATGAAACATTTATTCACTAAATATTCTATACTTACTTTCAATAGTTTCAGACTAACCGAAATATTTGTTCGCAATTCTTAATTACTTGACAGGAACAACGAAAAGGCAGGATAATAATTATACAAAGTTTATTTTTACTTTAGGTATCCGTACAAGATATCATCGAATTTACTGCTGGCTACGCCGATTTAATCGGCAGAGTTAACAAGAAAACTTATTTAAAGGCTGTGACTGAAGCTCTACAAGTAAGTAATTTTTAATTTCATTAATAGGAATTATATATAAAATGTATATATGTATTTTATTTCTTTAATAGGAATTAAATGTAATATATTTTTAAGAAATGTTTCACCAGTTAGATAGAATGCAATTTCCGTTTTTCAGTTAAAAAAATAAGAATACAATAGGTGATTTTTTTAATAGGGACTCATTTGTTACTCTACATAGGTATTAGGGGTATAGTGTAAAAATAAATCTAACCTTGCCGGCAGTTATACGTTGAAGTAAATAAAGGAGATTTCACACTTCTATGCATTACTTCACTCACACCACATTTAGAATGTAAAAAAAATTACAGAGTGATCTGTTTTGTGGTCAAAACTTGCAGTGCGCTATTAGTTTTGATGAGAAAAGGTTTCAAAAACCTAACACATCAGTGTTCCTTTCTCTTAGGTAGAATAACCATTGCGTACACCAATGAACTTTAAATAACATTTTATAATGCTAACACAGACACTTTTAATTACAATTGATCATAAAGTAGAGTTTAGTTAATCAAAAAACTACACTATGCATTAAATACCATTAAAAAGTAAAATTTCTCAAAAATGTATAATTTAAGATTGAATAAAGCATCAATGGCATTCCTTTAAGCGGGGTTGACTGTACCAACTAAATTTTAAACCGAACTTTTGGTTGTGAGTGATAGTTAAGTGAATTCTTAAACGCAAATATATCGAATATTATGTAATATATTCTAATAATATGTTTTTATTACATGTTTCTAGAATCCTAGTCAAAAATAAAGATTACACGACACATAAGGGGTTTCAAAGACATTGTCGATGGCGAACCTGTTTATATAAAAACTTCATTAAAATCTTTTGACAAATCACTATACAGAAAACTGTTTGATTGCCTAGCATGTTTCGAATCTTTCAACATCTCTTTCCCTTTTTATCTCTTTTAATTTTGATTTCCTGTTTAATACTTTGATGACAATTTCGTTTTTCCTTCGCTAAATATTGATTTTCCACTCCAATTATGTGTAATTTTTGTATTTCATTTTTGACAAGGACTTAAGAATAGTTCAGAACCCCGGCTTTTTCGCAAAACAACAAAAACCGCTGTCATGTCAAGAACACAAGTGATAAATTATATACATGATATTCAGTATGAACAGCTAGAGGGCAAGACAAAATTTCTTCAAGAAGAAACGGATTTTTTTCCTTCTTCTTCTTCTTTTTTTTTTTTTTTTTTTTTTTTTGTATAAGTAGAAAAACAAAATTGCAATGGTAACAAATTTTACGCGAACAACGTTTGTGTATATTATACGGATTTTACTAAGATGACTTTAAAAAAAGAATTTAAAACTTGAAATTTTAAAGAAAACACTACTTTAATTTCCTTTAAAATGTACGTATTTAGGCACGCGGCCCGTCATTGGTTAGCCTGTTATGCAAGTGGCCCTTTATTCAAAAAGGAATTGTGTACTATATATATACACACACGCACGCGCACACACACACACGCACACGCACACACACACACACACACATATATATATATATATATATATATATTTATTTTATAAACCGTTGAGCTTTTAAACACCTATGTTTTTTTTTTCAATTTAACGGAGTTTTTAATACTTCTGTAGAGACCCTACACAACAGATTTTTATAGCGATATTTTTATTACTAAAATTTAAGATCCTAAATATGTGTGGATTTCATTTTTGAAAAGGATTCTAATATTAAGGATGATCATTAGTGAACACCATACGTATGAAGGGTATTAAGTACTCCATCCTGTATATGATAAATGTATTTTCAAAATTTTGTAATTTGATCAGTTCATTCTTTCATTAATTTTGTCCAACTTAACCTTTTTAGCTAAGACGATTGTCGTTCATACGCAATCATTGGTTATTGTCAATGTACATGAAACTGCCTAGATACGGTGAAAGGGATGTTTACAAAAAGGACATTGCAATACTATCAAGGTTTAATCTGATGGTGGGACAAAGCTGGTGGCTTAATGCTGTTTTTTGCACCTCTCATTCATTTATCAACATCACTTCTAAAATCGTGTGTGACTGTCGATGAACTGTTCAAGAATTAGCTATTTAAGAGTGTGGAAGTTTTAAGATACCCCTAAAGCTCTGTCCACGTCGCCTGACCAGGGTCAAAATTAGGATGCATGGCAGTTATAAGATAAAGCTCTAAAAATGAGGCTACATGCTTGGGCGATATGTGTATCACACGGTATGACAGACACAAACGGAAAGTCATAAGTCCCACTGGGTTACTCGTCGACATGTACACAAGCGGGAGGTGTTGGGACACCTTTTGTACTCACATGATGTGAGTCCTTGTTTTACTCCTAAACTATGAGAACCTCATTGAGACGTGCCTTTTGTATTCAAATAATTGGCTCCATCAAAGGACACAGAATATATCTAAATGCATTTTAATACTCTTCGTAAAAAGAATAGACGTGTTACTTTTCCGTTAGTTTGGTTTTGGTTAATTAGAGTACACAAAAAAAAAAAAAAAAAAAAAAAAAAAAAAAAACATTGCAATTTTTACAAAAACTATGGTAACAGAGGGGGGAAATATAGAACATCATTTCCCAATTTTTCGGCTGAGGAACTCTAAATGTTTAATTTTTCTTTTGGCGGAAACCGACTCTTAATGGATAAATTTCATTAGCCATTGAGAAAATATTATTAACGAAAGTATATTAATTATTTTAAAAATATGTATTATAATATAAATTCCATGAATTTTTTTGAAGTGAATGAATGAAAAATTTTCATCATATCGTTTTATCAAATTTAGTCTTGAAATTGAGTTTTATATCAGACAGTTGAATTCACAGCATCTTATCTAATCCTCAATTTGATTTTAGTGCATGCATAAATTGAAAATGAACTGAAATTTGGTTTCCATTAAAAGAAAAAAGAAAATGAACATTAAGAATGGCTATCAGGGAAATGAAATTCTTCATTGTTGAATTTGGTTAATTTTATTTGATGCGAAATTCTTATGGGATTTTTCATGGATCCTTTTTCTAACTCATTCATTATACAATTTAATTGTTTCATAAAAATAACGTTAAAAACATTAAACAAATAATGGATTATTAATTGAATATAAATTTAATTACATGCTGTGGAAATAATAACTGATTTTAAAAAAAAATTCTTATCACTCGGCCTCGAAACCATTTGAAACCATTGCGCAAAGAAGTCGCGTAGTCTATTTCAAAGATAAATTTATTTTCAAAATAACAACTCGTGATGTTATTTCGACGATATTTTCGAAACGATTTTAGGAGATGATATTTTAAGTTACGAAATCACACACAAAAACGTACTTTCTCTGAATGAATACACTTTTTTCTCACTGGATTCGTTTTTTTGGGCTATATACTCCCAATAGCTTAGTCCATAAACCAAACTACTGGGACCGTATTTTTAGTTTGCGACCTCTACTTTGAAGGTCAGAAATTTGAATTCGACGTAAAAAAGGAATACTTATTCAGAGTACGTTTTGTTACGTTGAGAGTATGTTTTATTTTACAAATTTTGTATTTTATTCAGATTTTATCGCAGAGAAGTAACTTAGACCACCGAAATTTGGAAGAACTTACTAACTGGGCAAAAAGTGATTTTGAGGGAATAATTCGCAAAAGTGGTATAAAATGTTCTTTTTTTTTTTTTTTTTTTTTTTTTTTTTTTTTAATAAAAAAGAAATTAAAAGTTCTGATTTTTGTTTTATTTATTTTTTTAGACCTTCCAGATATGGTATTGAAGAAATTGGAGCGAAGAGATATGGGAAATAATTTCTCAGACGACGAATCGAAAGGTAAGCATTACGCACAATGTTATTTTATTTTGATCCTATTCCTCCATATATATTTTTACAATTGTTTTTCCAAATTTATCTACACATTTGAGGTTTCAAATTATTAAAGCATTATCAAATCTAAAATTAATGAATCACAGCTGATTCCAAATGAACTGGTAAGTTAATATAAATTTTAATGCATACATACATAGCTTAAATTTTTATCGAAGTTTGATTTTTCTCTTGATAAAAACATTCACCACTGCTCTTCATCGACCGAACTTGATCTCTGGGAACCATTTAATCTTTTGAAAAATTCCGTCTTTTTATAATGTATGGAAAATATTCTAATTTAATTTTTATATTTTTTAATCTGAGTTTCCTGCCAAACCCTTCCTGTGTTCTTTTATTATCTCATGCAAGCTTGTTCCTCTTTCCCTTCTAGCAATTTTGCTTTTGTTTGTCCTGTTACTTTTCTTCTGTCATTTGGTGTTCAGACGCTCTTTTCGGAACTGGTTTTGAAACGAAACTATATGATCATTTCTTTACCTTCATCTGTGCTTTATACCACTCTACTTTGTTCTCGAGTTAAGGATTCGTGAACAAAAATCCTTAAATAGCCTGAAAAAGATGTTTGTGATACACTTCCTCTCTATTTTATTTGGCAATCAAACAAATCTTGTTATTTTTAATTTTGTCACCTTCTGTGGTGTGTGTGTGTGTGTGTTTTTTTTTTTAAATATTTTGTCTTTCTTTGTTATATTAATTTGAATAAAATTAAATTTTTGAAAGGATATTTTCATTGTTTAAATATTGATTTGAACAAAATATATTTTTTGAAAGGTTTTTTTGTAAAATTAGACATTCGAATGTCTAAAAGTAATTTCAACCTTTGCTGGAGCAAATTAAAAGAAACTAAATCACTTTTTCTATAAGATATTTTTTCTATAAAATATAAGTTTTAAGGTGGATTTTTTTTCGTATCTGTTCACGCCAACTGTTTTCGCCAAGGGGATTTTGCAGGCTACGGCATATCCTTCTAGGATGTATTTATTATTCAAGTTTCTCGTAGGCCCGATAAGTGTCAAATCTTTGCGTTTATTTTGGCGTATATACCAATACTTCCAAGTTTAAATAGGTTCATCTACTCTTTTTCTGACTTATTCATGAGAAGTTTTTATTTTAAAAATAAATTTTAAAAGAGGTTCAGTCTTTTTTCTTTTTTAAGTCATTAAGTATTTTTTGCAAAATTTTTTTAATGAAAATAAAAGATGTTTCTTTCCGTAATGACTGCCTCTGTTTTAATTTTTTTTTTTTTTTTTTTTTTTTTTTTTTTGAAACTGAAAGCAAAATATATGCAGTCCCATACTTGAGCGAGGAAGTAGCTCAATCAAAATCAGTCAAATAAAAATTGATGAAAGTAAAGTTTAAAACTTAAAAAAAGTTTGATTTCCAGGTTTGGATGCTTTTAGCCCCGCTTTCCTTAGTGATTCAATGGAGTTTTTGCATTTTTTATATTTTTGCTTAAATCATGATCGATATAAAACGGCGGTCTTTGCGGAACATACTGTAAGCTAAATATAAATTACAATTAAGGAAAAATCAAGAAAATATTTAAGCTTTCTTCTTTTCATCTTATTGTATAACTGTAAAAGAATTGTCTTCTTTAGGTTATTCTGGTGTGCCAATAATTGAAAAAATTGAAAATGGGCTGATAGATATCGAGAGTAAGTTATGTACCTTTATAAATTCACTCATTAAATTTCACCTTATTCATTATTAACTGTCTTGTTGAAATGTTGTTTGAAAATTATATTAATAGTAGTTTATATATATATATATGCTTGGGGTCAGGAAGACGGTCAAAAATTAAAGTTACTTTAAAGTTAATTTTGCTTTTTGCATATTTCGCCATTTACATTCCTTAGAACAATATAAAAAGTTATAAACCTTACTGTTCCAAAATCTTTTCGACTATTATTGAATAAAATAATATAAATAATTAACATTCACTAAAAGTTATTTTTTGCTTTGAATTTTCTTTAAATAATGGTATTTCATAATTTTGTTCAAAAAATTTTCAATTCCCCTAAAAAATTCTAGAGATATTGCAAAAGGAAAATTAACATTAAGAGGTCCATATTTTAGACCACTCTCCTGATCAAACGATTGGTAGCATATTTCCTAGATAGCGGCTACCTCTTATACTTTGGAAGTCAAAAATCAGAAGTTGTCCAAAAAATTTGATGTTTATTCAGAGAAAGTACGTTTTTGTAACTTAAAACATCGCACACAATAATTAATTAGCAAACTTGAGGTTACTCCATTGAACTATTAAGTCCTAGAACGTGATTCAGGGTGGTCAAATTTTTTTGAGGTCTGTATATATATATATATATATATATATATATATATATATATATATATATATATATATATATATATATATATATATATATATATATATATACACACAAAGAGTCGTACATACGTTAGAGTGTGATAGAAGATCGGATCGCAAAAACCATTTATCACGAAACAAAGACAGATAGAATGAAAAGAAACCTACAAAATGAAGAAAAACATTTTATCAAGCCACTCCAACCACCACATTTCCACCCCTGAGCCACAGTAGCTCCTAAGACAAATCATAATTAAGGAAAGTGAGATGCTAGACACCAAAACCTTTTTTATTTCAAGAGAATATACAGAGAAATTGAAAGGCTAAAAACACGGCAATAAGTTTAATAATACAATTTAACTGTCTTAAAATTTTCCTACTATACTTTCCTCACAAGTGGTTAGACAGATTACAACAAAACCATTCATTCCCTTTCGGTATAAGCATATAATTGTGCAGTTCAGAAACAAAGCGTTATAGATCCTATATTAAATTTTATTTTTAATATTTTACTCTATGTTTTATTTTTTATAAACGTATAACAATAATAATGATTATTAGAGTTACCTATTTTCATGAAAAAAGCATGAAAATAAATTATTGAAGGTTTTTTATTTTTACTACTCACCCCAAAACACAACCTTTCCCTCTCCTCCATGCGTCTTATAATTCGTGGACAACCTCTTTTTTCACCTAGCAATTAAAAAAACAAAAATTTTCTAGTCTCAGATGCACAAATGAGGAAATCCTTTGATGAAGTCCAAATAATGCGTAGAATTGGACCTCTAGTTCTAGAAAAATTAAAATGCTTTCAAAACATGCAAAAGTGAATTTAACATAAGGAATCCTGCCATAAGTATTGCAACCATATTTTCGCGATTCCTAAATTGAGTGTCCTAAACTGATTTTTATTTAATGAAATTCCTAACTTAATTTTCGTCAGGATTAGACTCTCAATCCTTGCAATTTTGTGTGTGAAAATTCTATTTTTAAATCAAAAGACAGTCATTTATTTTTTTGCGTATGCATAGCTCAAAATGAATGATTAATAAAATTTGATTCGGATCACCATGAAACCAATCAATGAACTTTTCTCCTTAGAAATGTGCATCGCATGCCGTATAGAAGATGTAGAAGCCAAACATCCGTTCTTCAAAGGCGGGCTTTGTATTGCTTGTAAAGAAAATTGGATGCAAACTATATTTGCTGTTGGGGATGATGGCAAAAACGTAAGTAATATTTCACGTTTTATTAACTCTTTATGATCTTCACAAATTTTGAAATGTGGAAGGAATCTATTTTTCACCCAATGGAATAACTTCAGAAAATGCCAATAGTAGCAGTAAAGGTCAAGAATAGCTATTTTCTTTGGTGTGATTCGTTCATTTGATTAGTTCTCAGCGAGTTTATTTCAAGTTTTAAACACGGAATTCGGTTATCCGTAAGTACAAATGCTCAAGCGTTAACAGTATGTGAAGTTTTTCCACCCTCCATAAAATGGTTGTATGAAATGGTGGCTTATTCCCAATAAATTCTGGTAAAGCTTATGAATTTCTTTTTTACAATCCAAAAATATGAAGAAAGAAATGACCTTATTAAGTGTTCATCAATAACAAATTCAAATAAAATAGTTTTTGAAATAGACTAAAAAGAAGGATTTACTTTTGTTGCATCTAAAAGCCTATCGTTCTTAAGTGATTACGAAAGTGATAAGCCCGCTTTAGATCTATCAAAATTCTTTTCCTCTATTTATTCCACTTGATTAGTATTTATTTAAAGTTTTCAGTTATTTCATTTTTATAATTTATTTATTAAGTAGGTTTTTTTGCGTATGTCAAAAAATGGTGCCTCGTAACATTATGTATCACTTAGTTATATTTAAAATTTGAGCTAGTTGGAAAGTGTGTAAAATAAAATTGATTTAGTTATAAATGCTGCTTGTCGCCATCAAAAAACAATTAAAATTTGAGATGTGATCCAACACAAATCCTTATTAAGGGAATAATCGCTATGAATTCTACTCGATGATTAAAACTTGCATTTTCGTTTTAGCTCTGGCAGAGATTTTATTGCTCTAGTTAATTTGAAAGAGGTAGAGAACTCGACTGACAAGGTCCTCATGCAAATTTATAAAACATGATAAAAGAATTTTTTTTATTCAAGTCAGTAGAAAAAATCTAGTACCTTGGAGAAAAAAAATTTACCATTTGTTAGAAATTTAATACAAACAGACATCATATGCCTAAATATTAAAAGCTACATCCCTTCTCTATCAGTTAGTTCCCGTTTCAATATATATAAAAAAAGTTTAAACCTTTCACAAGTGAAAGGCAGGAAATTGCTTTGAAAATTTTGAATTTAGTCCAATATGCATATCTGAAGTTTTTAAAAGATCCACGATAGGTAGAGAGGAACAAAAAAAAATATATATTTTTTTACAATTTTTTTAATGCGTACTCTAACGACAGTGAGAGTAATAATAATAAAAAGAAGAGTGATTTGGATGTTGCATAGTGTTTTCTTGCATCTTCCTTCCTCACTGCCAAGTGCTGCTATTTTACATATATTTGACGTATTCATTTATTTAATAGCTAAATCTTACTTACTAAAAGTTTCTTCGTTTTCAGGTTTATTGTTTAATCTGTGGAAATCTAGGAGATTTAGTCCTGTGCGATAAGGAGGATTGTGAATAGTAAAAAACTATTTTAATTTATTTCTGTTTTATTTTCATACGATGTTTGTAAGCATTTAAAATTTTACAGTGATTTTTAATACATTTAATTCATAACTGTTAGGTGAAGAAGCTTTCTCCGTCTTTAGTGAGTCCCTGATTTTAAAAATAATTATTTCAATGACCGTTTTAAGTTTCTAACAATAATATAAATGACTTTTTTCTTTTGTGAGAAAGCTTTTAAGATAAAGCTTTTTCGACATTAATATTTAGAATGGAAAAAAGTATAAATATTTAAAAAAACTATTAACTTTTTCCATCACAATTGTAGCGAGATTTTTTCTAATTGATGTGAATTAGCAGAATAAATGAATAAATTTCAATTTTCTCATATTTTTATAAAACAAAGCAGAAAGATTAAAATATTAAATCAGAAATACTTTTCGTTTTTATAAAACAGTCCATATTTCTTTCAAACTGGCATTTTCCGCCATTTTCCTTTATTTATATAGAAAACAATGCCTAGAATTTCACATAACAGTCATGAATAACTGCTGTACTCTCACAACAGTTATAAAAAAAATGCATTTTATTCAATATTTGATGCTATTTTATGACGTCACAGTCTTTGAAACCTTAAAATCTATATATACGTCAGATTTCGCCTCTCAGTGAATTGATCTACTGAGACGTGACTTAACACGTTTTTCAGTTGATTATCTAACTCAAGCATGTCTAGCTGCAGTTTGTGAGAGGTTGGATAACTTCTTTGATCTGCTGCCTGTGAATTGAACAAGGGTGAATAGTATTGGTTGTTGTTAAATTGTTCTACCATAAAGTGCTCGATTTTCTACGCAGATCGTCGAGCTAAAAAAGCGGGGAGCCATATTCAGAGGAACAAAATTGTTATGTCCAGACAATCATCACCTCCTAAAAGAACCTTCTACGGTTTGATATAAACAAGAAGTCAGATACTCCAATAGTTTTCTCTCACTGCGCAGTTTTTGTTCATTACGTCGGACTAATACATTGATTCGTGTGGTGTATATTCTAGGAGGAGTTGCTCCAATACGATGCGATGTAAATAAAGTACTAGTACTACTATATGCCAACCCGATTAGAAAGTGTCACTTTAAAAACCATCTAGTTTATTAGATTAATAAATAGTTGTTTTTACACAAATAAATCATATTTTATACAATTCAATCCTTTTTTTTCTTCTTATTTCAGTTCTTATTGTCTATCCTGTATCGGTGTTTTTTTGGGGGACAAAAGAAGAAAAAAAGTAAGTACCTAGCTTAGCCTTTAGAACTTTTTTTAAAGAAACGTTCTAAAATAATGTATGAAAATTACATCCCCTCTATGCATCAATTTAGTCCGAATATTAAAGTAGTTAATACACACATTTATTTATGAAATATATTTACTTGCCAATGGTAGTAACAAAATAATAACCAAGGCTGGATTATACAGCCATTTCTTGACCTAATCTATGAATTTCTTTTCCTTCGGGGGGGGGGGTGGAGGGGTATAACACTTCCGTTTTATAATTTTTATTTTTAAATAAAAATCTTAAAATTAATTTTTTTAAATTTATTATAATTTTTAAATTAATTGTTATTTTTAATGTCATTATTTCATTAGCGTTTCCAAGATAAGAACACAAGTTCAGTCTTTTTTTGGGCATACGTTTATTTTTTTATAATATAATAAAGCTGTAATTCTCTTTAACTGTTATATGTCTGTAATTCCGCTTTTTAAATTAAATTGCTTTTTTTCCTCTTTTAGATATTGGAAACATCTCCCTGGTTCTGCTTTTTTTGTTCTAAAATTCCAGGAGCATTCGAGAAAAGAGAAAATTGGGAAGAAGAATTAAATTTTATGTTCGAACTGAGTGCATCCGGAAAAATTTTTTACCCTCTTAAGAATACACCACTAAGACCAATAAGAGTTCTCTCCCTCTTTGATGGAATAGGAACAGGTAAAGAGAATTTTTTTATATATACAAGATGTTACGTACTGGCTGCCGCCGTTAATGTATATTTTTAGAATTTTGGTTAAAAAGGAATGCACTCATTATGGAGAATATCGATCCAGCCTAGTATTGATTTTTGTACAGTATTCTATTGTATAATATAAGTATAGATTTTTTGCACAATTGAGTAAAAAATTTTTTGTTGCATTTATGCTAGTAATTGCTAGTAATACTTATTTCGGTTGTAGGGAATTTGAAACTAGTTTTTTTCGACAGATTTTTGTTCAAAATGATATCTTTAGTTAGCTTATTTTTTGTCTATGCCTAGCCACTGTAAAGGCTGCTCTGCAGTGTAAGGGAGAAGTTGTAGAACGAGAGTGTTTAGAAGAAATAAAAATGTCTATCTGTAGTTTTATGTAACTTGTGGAGTATTAAATAACTGAGAGCTATCAAGGTCCTAAACATGGTCAGTAGAGACGGTTTATGTGAACTTATCATAATATTTTAATTCTGAGTTACGAGTGATTTGTTTTGGACAACGATCCCGATACAGGGAAAGTGAGTCCCCCTTTTGAGTAATAATGATCATAACAAATTTGAGTGTTATTAATGTTATAGGGGTAAGTTCAATTTTCGATCAATTGCAATTTGGGAACTGTGGTGCATTTGGTTTATTATCCCTAGCAACAATTTTACCTTGGTCCCAGTTGGGCTCAAAATTGGCTCAATATGGGTCATATATGAACATGCACTGAGTGACCAATATTGGGCTATTTTTAATATTAGTCTTATGTAGGGCCGATATCGGCCCATATAGGGCCAGTAGGTGTGATTCTTCCAATTCTGTATCGTGTGATTCTTCCAATTCTATATAGGGCCTATATTGGTTGTAAAGTGACTAAAATATATGGGTAATTGGACAATTCTATATAAGGCCGATATCGGTAAATAACGGCCTTTTGAATCCTTATTAAGCCAAGATTCGAGAATATTGGTCCAATGAAGACCGAAGTTATAGGGTATATATATTGCTTTTGTTAGTTTACTTTATTAGTTAGTTTTGTTTAGAGAATTGCCTTCGATTTAAGTGTGGCGACTAGTTGATAGTGTTATTGAATTTAAAGTTTAGTTCTTGCAATAGCTAATTATAAAAAGTGTCACTTAAGTTGAATTCTTAAAAGGATGAATGAACTACAATAGCAGAAGAATTGGGTTTAGTAATTCCAGAAAATGCTAAAATATTGGATTTAAAGCGCTTAATTGAATCTAGTAATGCATTTAAAACTCATATTGAAAATGTTTGGAATCTAATTGAAAATGTTTTTGAAGAAAAAAAAAAAGAAAAGTTAGAAATATTTAATCGAGAATCAGGACAGGAAGAAGAGTTAGAAAAGTTAGCATTAGTTCAATTAGAAAAGCAGTTAGAAATCAGGGCTAAAGAGGAGATAGCCCTGCCCCTGATTAGAGGTAGCCTAGTTGGTAACATTTTCTGATAGAAACGTCGTCTCGCCAATATTATTCGCCAGAAGCTAGAGTGCTGTGGGGGGGGGGGGGGGTGATGTATATGTCAATAAGTGTTCCTCCATCTTCTTTTGGTAATTTTCAATTAAAAAGAGTTTTTTATATGTTGTAAATTATGATGTTCCTGTAATTTGAAAATGAAAACTATATTTAAACTATGAAAAAAAAATTTTTTTTGTTCATTTTAAGGTGACAAGGAGCTTTTAAAGTTCTGAAAATCGGTCTAAATTTTAATTAGACCGATGCAATTCTTTCAAGAATATTGGTTAAACCGTTTTGCCAACTTATTGTCTTAGATTGGTTAAAAAGTAAAAGTTGTGGGTGCAGCACCAATATTAAGTAGTAAAAACCTAACTTTACTGAAAACTTTGATTTGAATGAATTTTAAATCAGTCTATATTTGCCAAACTTCTGCATATTATTTTTTTAAAAAAAGATTTCCATGTAAAATGTTCGAATTTTTACCGTTAACGCACTAAAAAGTTAGTGGCTATAACTCTGATGATCATGAGCCATGGTTGGCAAATATTTTTTTTTACTCCAAAATCGTATATATTTGATTTGAATCGGATTTTTTTTAAATAAAATTTATTGGATTTTTTTTAAATTTACCATTCAAAGCATCTCTAATAAAAGATTTTAATAATTCTATTATTTAAGAGAAATAGAACTAAAATAGTTAATATTTCTTACTAAAATGGATAAAATTATATTATTACAAACTAATCACTGAGTAAAAAAAAATCACAATTATATTTTTCAGACTCAACTTGGTAATGATAGTTAAAAATCGGGAGACAATTTCTCAACTAGATATCTAATGAAAATTAATTAGTTTAGATATGAAAACATAACTGAAAAAGAAAAAACTTATTCCTGATTCGAGGATACACTCTAACTACATATTCAGTAAGATATAAAACACTGCATTTTATTAACAAAAAAGTAAATGGGTGTAATTGAAATATGTTTTTAGACAGAAAATTATTTTAAATGTATTAAATGAAAAACTACTATTTAAAAATTTAATATCATACTTATTCACGTATAGTTTATATTGAAACATATAAATTTACATGCATATCACTTTCAATATTTCTTAGTAAAGAAATCCTCGTTATCAATAAAATCGGACTTGAAGAAATAGCTCTCAAAAGAATGTATTCATTTATTTCATATTTAATATTTTTTCCCCATTTCGTTGAAATTATTGATTTATTTTTTAAAAAAAAAATCACTTTTGATTCACATTAATGCCTTTTTTAATGAAATTATGAAAGGGATAATATAGTAATTTGAATGCATATGCCTTTTATTACTTCATAGTAAAAAAATAATTTCCTTAATAAACATACATTATCAATTAGACTTTTAAAAATTCCTACCTTAAGGAATGTATTTATTAATTATACTGCATGAAAATATTTAAAACTTATATTACTAATTTATCTAAATTAATTCATAATTAATGTTATTAAAACAGCATATGTTCGTTTAAGTTAATGTTTTTTTTTAAAAAATTAAAGCTAAACTGGTGATTTCTGTAAGAAATTTCAAATGATTTAAATTACGATTTTAATCATGACTAAAATCAAGTGATTTAAATTACGCCAACACTAACAGAAACAATCAGAAACTTAGAAAACCAGTATACTTTTTCTATTTAATTTAGTATGTTTTCAAAGAAAAACATTAACGTTGAATTATTTCGCCCATTTTTTATCTCGTTTGAAATGATTTTTGACTAATTCCTTCTTTTTTGTATTCTGTAACTTTGTAGAAAAAATTTGATTTCCAAATTATATATAAAACTAATTTTGGGATGCTTAGAATAAAAAATTTACTACAAAGTTACCATGAACAAAGAAGAAAGAATTAAAAATCATTTCAAACGAGGGAAAAAAATGAAAAATAGGCAAAATAATTCGACTTTATATTAATGTTTTCCTTAAAAGCATCATAAATTAAATGAAAGGTTCACATTTAAAAAAGTATACACATAAAAGTATATAATATGTTTAAGCATCAATTTTCTTAGGCATAACCACAATACAACCCAGGATAAGTTAACTAAATTGTTTAAAAAAAATCTTTCCTCAGGTTGTTAAATCTAACTAACTGTCTTCTTTAAAGTTGACAAAGATTTATACAAACACTCATATTTATATGAAAAAATTTAAGCGAATGATTTTACTCTTATAAAATCTATGCATTTTGCCCTAAAATTATAATTAAATAAAAGTCGAAAAGATTTTTAAAATGATAAGTACTGTATGAGGAGACCTCTTCTTATTCCAAATAAATAAATAAATTTCAATTCAGAAAGAATTCTATTAATTAATTGCATAAATGTCCTATTCTAAATTCGTGAGAAAAGGCGTGAAATAAAAAAATCTATAAATATATGTGGGAAAAAATAATAAAAGAAAAAAGAGTAAGTTTTTTAATTTGCTGAGAATAGTTAGTTTATTGATTAAATAGAGCATTTTTAAATGTATTTTATTTTAATTTAAGTCTGATCCTGATTGCAGTATCCCAAATTTAATAACTTGGCATAATATATTTTGACATATTTCTGAGTCAAGTAGAAGCCGCTTGACAAGATAGTGCTTTTATAATTTGCACTCCTCACATGTTAATGAGAAGAGTGGCATACATAGAGCCAACTAGAAGCATACTGTTAGGGGTTATGATTAAGGCTATTACTGAGTGCCCCAAAAAATATATCCGGGAAATATAAAGCAAGAGATTTTACTAAACTTTTTAGGGGCGTGTAACATTTTAACTTATATAACAGGGAAAGATCTAAACAATTATGAGGTGATTAAATTAATTGTTTTAAGAGAAAGGACCGCTCAAGTAGCATTGGAAAATTTTAGTAGGGCGTCTTACTCTCGCTCTGAGTTTCGATTACTATTTAAATTTGAGAGGAGCAAAGGAACTTTGAAGCAATTTATAAATAGCGTTTGTTTCAGACACTAGATCGAAATACAGCCTCTCATATTAACGTTACTTAATGGATTATCCTCTTGAGTTAGCATAGGACCTCTAGGAAAAATTTTAACTGAGAAGTGAAGTGGGTCTCATAACTGCGTCTGGAGTATTTTTGAATGAGGAGAAAAATAATAATTGTGATTTGGGTAAGGAAAAACACACATTATACTTTTATCCTAAATTTCAAAAACTTTCAGTGTATGATCGAATAGATGTGGTTAAATATTTATCCCTAATTGCATCGTAATAAAGTGCTTATTTAAAAGCTGTTACTGTGGTCACAATAAATTACTTCTTCCAGAAAGAATGGGTCTACGAATCAGACAAAAGCAGCTGATGAAGTCGTAAATAAGTCGGGGAGGGAAATGAATTCGATTTTTCTTTATCACCCCACCCTACAGAATGCGTCCCCACAAATCTAAGACAAAACACTAAGAGCACTACTGTAATAGGTTTAATAAAATATAAATATTCGCAATGGCTCGTATTTTAATTGATTCTTGTTCTGAAATCTGTGTAATGAGTGTTTCAAGAGATTACTACTGAAAAAATAAACCAATCTATATCTTGTATTAATAATGCCTCGTTTATAGCTTATCCAAGAGTCCGTTAACTATTGCGAATAAAAAACATAGTTTCGAAAAGTTTTCATCCTCACACCTGTGTTTGATACCCCCTACCGGTCACTCGAAAGGAGTGATTGGGCAGAAGGGGCAGGGCATAGGGGTTAGTGTAAGATTATGGTCATTGCAAGCTAATGAAGACGTATAATTCCGCCAATGAGGTAATCGCAACTTGGCGGCACATATATACTTGGCGTAAAAATATAAGCTTTTTCTCTTAAAAGACTGCGGATGCTCAGGAAATAGAAACTGTGAAATGATGGAGAAAAAAATTTAGATCGAGATGTTGTGTGGAGAGAATGTATGTGGAGATGGTCCCTGTAATAGATTCATCACACTTCCGAAAAAAATTCGTTTAATTTCTTAAGTAAAAAAATAAAATGGTGTTTTATTACTGCTAACAATAGCGAAAAGTTTAGTTAAAAAAGTCCTACGTTTTAAATGCAGTTATTAACAGATTCTATACCAGCAAATTGAATTAAATGTTCTAAAAAAATAACTTTTGATTATAAAATAAATTCATTTTCGTGATGTTTTAATTATTAAATTCAGAATTTTTGGATGTAAGATAAGATTTTTTAAGGAAATTTTTGATACTTTAAAAAAAAAAAAAAAAAAAAAAAAAAAAAATATGACGATATTTAAATAAAAAATTGGTGTTTCAAATTAATTATACATAGGAATAGTGCTTTATTTTAAGTAAATTTATTTAATATGAAATGAAGAAAAAATAACAACTCCAAAAATGAAAAATTAATTTGGTTTTCATGCGTGTATTCCACGTGTAAGGACGGGGTATGCTAGCTCCACTTGTGCGATCATATTGAAACAAAACTTAAGTTTAAATCAAATGTTTCATTTTGTGAAAATAAAAAAATGTTTGAGATATATTAGATGGAAATTAAAGAATGCCAATAACGAGTTCGTTCGTATTGCTAGGCCTGTAAAAAGCTTCATCAACCAAACTTATGACATAAATATTTGTTTCTTTCCGGAGAGCCTCATTGGTACATCCATACATTCATAAAATTCAACTAAGTAGTTTAAAAAATTTAAATAAGTATCAGTAATCTCCCGGCCGCAGTAATTAACTATGCAAAATCTTATATTTTTATTAAGTTATCTTAATTATCTTATGGCATTGTATTTAAAGCATTTTACACAATTATGAAATACGGTAGAAGAAGAATTCTTTGATTCTGGAAAGTCGTTCCTTGATGGTATTTTTGGAGCTGGAATTACATTTTAATTTCTATAAAATTGTATAAAATTCTATCTCAGTTTATCCTTTCTAGGTTGTGCCCCTCCCCTCACCGTGGGGTTTACGGGGTTATTGTTATTTGCGTCACTGTCTATAGCCCTTAGAACAAGAGTTATTCAGTGTGCAGTTATTTTGAGATTGCACACTGTATGTAAAACTGTATATAAAACTTAAAGCTTAATTTGATTAAAAGCTTGAATACTTAACAGTAATTTTTTTAAATTTATTGTTTTAATTTAGCTACGCTTTTGATATAATTAGAGATAATATTTTTTTAAAATAATATTAGAAGAGGTAATCATCTATAATATGTGTTTGATTAAAATTAACTAGAAAAATCACTAGTAAAATGAGTAAAATATGATTTAAAAAATGAAACTTTTTACTCATGTATCATGTATTTAAAAACTAGACTTTACTTTGTGGATTAAGTATATATATATATATATATATATATATAAGAATTCACTTTAGGAAACAAATAGCGTTTTTAAAAATAAATACCATTTTTAAAATATAATTATTTATTTGAAAAAACAAAGAATGTTTTTTAAAAATAAATAATATTCCTAAAAATAGGAATTTCCTGAAAAAATAACAATATTAGATTAGATCTTCCCTAAAAAATGACAATATTTTTGAAAATAAGAATTTCCTTTAAGAAATAAACAATAATTTTAAAAATCCCATAAGATTTAGAAAAAAAAGTTTTTATTTTTTATTTTTTTTTATTTTCTTTTTTTTTACTATAAGTAATGTTAATTAAAATAAGAATTCTCTTTAAAACTAATACTTATATTGTATAATCAAGAAATTCTTATAAAAATGCCTTTAAAACTCAAATTTATTTTTTAAAAATAAATATTTCCTTTAAAAATGAAATGTAAAGAAAAATGAGTAGAAACTTTCTGATTTCTGAAAATATAATTCTGCTAGTTCTTTTTGTATCAAACATACTAAGTGTATGGTCCTGTAATCTCTTTCGTCTATGAACTTTCAACAGTTCTAAGTTGAATGATTTATAACTAAAAATTTGCTGTAAAGATTACAAGCGAATATGAGAAAGAACCTCTAAGTGCATCATTGGCAATAAACCCGTGGTGTGAATCTCTAGTTTACCAGCTAAGCAGAAGGAAGTCATAAGCAGCTTCCAAATCTAGGGGAAGGATAAATCGAGGGATGAAACAACAAAATAACAGATAAATATTCGCAATCGCTGTAAGCCAGTGTTCTAATTCCTTCTGATTCTGAAATCCGTTTAATGAGTCTTGAGTGTTTAAAGAGATAACAATTGAATAATGAAAAATTATAACAGCCTATCTCTTGCATTAATAAAACCTCGTTAATAGTTAATCGTAGAGTCACTGTGACTATTTCGAATAAAAATTAAAATTTCGAAAGAAGTATTTCCATGTGGAAGTACAAAAAATGGCGGTTTTAATTCCAATAAAACAATACATACGCGCATGCAATAATTTTCTTAAAATTAATTCATTCTAATTTTTCTCTGTCTCTATTAAATAAAAGCAGTTGAATCTTTAGATTTTTCAAAAGAAACATTTGTAGATAAACATGGTATAAAAAAAAAATTGTACCTCATAATTAAAAAATTCGTTATCCTCAGTTAAAGTAAATAGCACAAAAAATAATAAATAATTATTAAAAATTATATTTGCATGAAATTCTTTCTGTGTAAACGGGTTTTATGAGTGGGAACAATATTTTTAGTTGCTTAATTAATTTTAAAAGTATGACTAAAAGTGCAAAACGTGAAATTAACATTAAGTGGTTCCAAACTTTGGCTCTCCTAACAAAACTATGGGGACCATATTTCTTAAATTGCAGATACCCCTATATTTTGAAGGAGAATCCAAATATGTAAATAAAATAAAAATTATATATATATATATATATATATATGTTTATTCAAAGAAAGAATATTTTTTCGTCTGATTTAGTAACTTAGTTAATAGTCAGCACTAAATAATTAGCATATTCGAGGTCACCTCCTGAAAACATTAAGATTTAGTCCTAGAACGTTAAATCCGATCATTAGATCAAAAGTTATTCAGAGTGATACCCTTTTTTTAGCATTGTACAGTGGACAAAATAAAAAAACGGACGGCAATAAATAAAATTGACTAAATCTCCACATTTTAGGATTTAATGATTCCAGGGTGTCCCCTCAAATATGCCACTCTGTAGTTCAGATGATATTTTAAGTTACGAAATCGGACTCATAAAAGTGTTTTCGCTGCTTAAAAAAAATTTGGTGCAATATACGGTTAAATATGCAAAAAGTAAAATTAACATTAAGGGATTTTGGACCACTCTTCTAACTGACTATCTTTCCCAGATTGCGACTATATTTTAGGAACAGAAATCCGTCAAAGTCTATTCAGAGAAAGTACGCTTTTGAATCTGTGATTTTGTAACTTAAAATATCATCTGCACTAATCAATTAGTATATGGCTGAGTAGTAGCGCTTCGCGCTCCCGTGCCACAGGTCCTGGGTTCGATCCTCGGGCCGGGCAAGGTTGACTCAGCCTTTCATCCCTTCACTGGGTCGATAAATGAGTACCAAGCATGCTTGGGACACTGCGGGTTCCGCGTCGGCTGACCACCTGACCGGAACATCTGCTCCTGCACCCCAGAGTCCAAGGTCAAGAAAACTGAGATGGGCACAGTAGGCCTTGGCCGTCTATGGGCTGTCGCGCCACTGAGTTCAGTTTAGTCTAATCAATTAGTATATTGTAGGTCAACCATTAAGATTGAGTTTTCGAACGTGCAGTTCTACTCATTAGATAAAAAATTATTCTGGCTTAATTTGCGCGTTTATATATATATATTTATTTTCTTCTCTGCAAAATATCAAGTCACTACAATCATTAGTCGCTGAGTCAAACATTATTATAATTACGGATACTCAATGAAGTCAAAAGAATGAACAAATGGAATGAGAGAAACGGTTGTATATTATCTGGGTTACTCATCTTTAAACGGTGTGAATCTGCAGACATAAATTTTTTGACTGATGGGGAAAAATATAATGAGTGAGAGTTTTGTTTCTTGACAGGTAAATTAGTTTTGGATAATCTTAGAATAGATGTTGAAGTATATTATGCAAGTGAAATAGATGAGGCTGCACTAAGTGTATCCAAACTACGACACCCGAATACCATTGAATACATAGGAAACGTCACTGAGCTTTTATCCGAAAAGGTAATTATCTTAGGTTAAAAGATTTTTTTACAATTCATTTAGACTTCTATTTAAACCTGTTTTAACCTTTGATTTAAAAACCACCTCATTATATAAATAATTACGTTAAATGTCGAACCAATATTGTCATTAGATGGGAAAAAATCATTAGTTGGCATTAGAAAGTCATTAATTGGCATTAGATGGGAAAAAATTTAAAAATGAATGAATTTATAGAAAAATATGTAAGGCCTTATTAAAAATTATAAACTTAAAGTTTTATAGATGACGTGTTTAAAGTAGATTGAAATTTTTTTTTTTTATTCCTGACACACCTATAAGCTTAGTACGCACCACTTCAAAAAGTCATGTGGGGAAGTTTCGGCGGTGATAAAACTTTATCACAGAAATGATGCAGTTTTTCGTTTTAGGTTTGACAAAAATTAAAATACTTTAAAGTTCCCTTTAAAAACGTAGTTTTTAAAACTATTATTCTATTTTGCTATTTTATCTTCTTCATTTGTGTATCTGTCAGTTTTTTTTTGTCGAACAAAATTTCCTTTGTGAAAAAAAGAAAATTATGAAATTTTTAAACAATTGTAAATTTTAATTCCAACTTTAAATCAACCACTTAAATTTTTGACAGAAAGTTTTTATTATTCTTCCCTTCGGACTAACTCTCGGGAAGTGATCAAAAGTTTTACGGACAAAAAATTTTCGACGGCGATAATTTTGCTTTAAGATTCCAAGAGCTGATTAAAAAATTTTAATGTTATTCCTCACAGTTTAAATCGAAGAGGGTAGTTAAAATTTTGTTTGATGATAAATTTTATTTGGTGATAAATTTTGCTGGTAGTGAGGAATAAATTTATAAAAAACAACGTATTGTTTCTAATCATATTTCTTTTTCGTATGCTTCCATTTCTTTTTAGATTTCATCCATGTGCCCGATTGATTTGTTAATTGGTGGATCTCCCTGCAATGATTTATCCCTTGTCAACCCTCTCCGAAAAGGATTATTTGGTAATAAAATAAAATATAAAAAATCGTAATTTAAATATTGACTCAACAGCAAAACCTATCTTTCTCATTTTTGCTTTTTTCTGTTTAAATTTTGGATAAAATTCAAATAGAGAATATAACTTTACTTGAAACAAAATTTACGTTTAAATACATTAAAGAAAATTTTTAATTCCTTTGGAATATTTTGAGTTCATAACTGTGCTTATAGCCTCTGAAGGAAAGCATTTTGTTTTATTATTTTCTCTAAATTTTAATTCCAAATTTGACATTTTTCCACGTGTAATTTTTTTGTTATACTTTTTATTTTGCTTTTTAAGACAATTTTGAAAATAAGGGGATGTTTTGCGTAAACTTTGCTCGTACCCCTCATCCACCCTTGTCACTAACTCCCTTAAAGCTATATTTCAATTATCCCCATTTGCTATATTACATCAAAAAAGTGAAACTGAGAAATTAGGGAGCATTAAAACCTATCAAAACTAGTCATCTAAACATTGTTGTCAGGGCAGTGGCGTACCTAGAACTTTTGCCGCCCGGGGCGATCTCCAGTTTGCCGCCCTTTCTATTATAAGTCAATCAAATAGTGGTTTTTATAAATTAATACACATAAATAAATTATTAAGTTATTTAATCAATATTAATTAATACACAGAGTAAATTTTTTTAGACATATTTGTATGCACTCGTAAACATATTTATATAATATCTACTCTTCTAGCTTTCATACTAGAAAAATCGTGTATAATGCTCTCAAAATTTATATTATTTGTAATGTCTTGTTCTATTGACAATATTGCAAGATTTTGTAGTCTTAATTGACTCATTGTAGAACGAAGATAATTTTTTATCAACTTCAATTTTGAGAAGCTTCTTTCGCAACTAGCGACACTGATTGAAATTGTTAAAAAAATTCTTAACAAAATTACAATGTTGGGAACAGAATTTTCCAACCTATACTGCTGAATAAATTTTAGCAGATCAAGAGGGCCCTTCTCCCCGTTTTTCCAATGTTTTGCCTCTTCTTTTAGTGTAGGTACAGCCATAAAAACCTGGATCCTTTTTCTTTCAATATGGAACTGTTCTTTATCAATGTCAATCATGTCATTTATTTGACATTCTAATTCTTCATTTAGTAGGTTACACGGTATTATTTTCTTACAAGGCCATGCAACTGATCGAAGCGTTGTTTTATTTCCTTTATAATTCTGTCCATAGATGAAAACATTTCTCTTCGTACTTCTTCTTCTAAGGATAGCCCCACGTCTCGCGAATTTTCCCCACTCATACTTTTTCTCCTTCTAACTCGACGCTCAGTCGATATCTTCAACTCTTCACAAATTATTTTGGCTGCTATAACAGCGTTTTGTACTAGCGTATCTCCTTGTTCCATGAAATGTGTTTGCAAAGAATTTAGTTTTATATGGCATTGGTGGACATTTAACCCTTTTATTTGCAGGTATTTTTGAGCGTCATTAATTTCCAAAAGGACGGGTTCCCATAAATGAAGGTAACATAGAAAAGAAAAAGATTGCATAGAATTGAGTAATACTCCAGCATCTGATCTCGTTTTACTATTTTCTTCTTCAGATGTCAATTTTTCCAAAGCGCTTAAAATGTAAAAAAAATGTTTTTTTACTATAGTTACCGCGGCAGCTCTAGCGCTCCAGCGAGTTTCTACACTGCGTTTAACACCTTGACCAGTGACAGAAAGTAAAACATTCCATCTATGAGTGGAAGAAGAAAATAACGAAAACAACTGTTCGATAGTTCCAACAAATGTGATGGAATTGATAGTTGTAGAAGCTGCGTGTAAACATGCCAGGTTTAAAGAAGGATTTGTACATGCTACAAATTCTGCATTTGGATTTATTTCTTTAATACGAGTTTGAACACCGCTGTGCTTTCCTGCCATGACGGCAGCATTATCGTAAGCCTGTCCTCTGCAATTTTTTATATCTAAACCGTCATTTTCTAATTTCGCTAAAATCATATCTGTGATTTCACCAGCAGTTTTTCCTTTAGTTTCTACAAAGTCAATAAACGATTCTACAGCTTTAACTTCGCTACCATCAATAACTACATATCTAATAATTTGACTGGTTTGATCTTTGTGTGAAATGTCAGGAGTGCTGTCAAATATAATACAAAAGTATTTAGCCTGCTTTATTTGATCCATAATTGTTTTTCTGACTGCGCCTCCCAATAGCTCTATGAATTCGTTCTGGATCTTCGGCGACAAATAAGAGATACTATATTTATTACCCATCTTAATTTTTACTACGTGTTCTCGTAATACTGGCTCGTACTTAGCCAATAAATCAACAAGCTCAAGAAAATTTCCTCTATTTTCCATTGAATCGATGTTTTCCTGATGAACACTTTCACGATGTCCTCGAAACGCCAAATTTTGTTTTGCTAAGAATCTAATTATATCAAGTATTCTTGTTAGAATTTCCTTCCATTTTTTTATTTCTTTATCAATATTCTGTTGTTGTAGTTTGTCAATAGTTGCGCCACGTCCAAGTCTTATTTCTAATTCCTTCCATTTGGAATATGATCGAATGTGCAGTGGACTCACCTCATGTTGACAAATTTTGGGATTCCACCATTTGTTAAAACCATTTTCCGTATTAAAACCTGCTTGACAAAGATTATCAAACAGTTTGCAGCAGAAACAATAAATACTTTTCTTCGATGGTGAATATACCATCCACGATCTTAAGAGCTTTTCGCCATTAGGCAAAATTTGAAAAAACCAGTCCTGACTCAGTTTTCTTGTTTCACCTTTGGCTTTGATTGTATTATTAGGACGTTTTACTCCTTCGCTGAAGGAGTAAAAAGTTTTTTTGATTTGTTTCACTCTTCACTGTTAAAAGATTGAATCGCGAATGAACAAAATGGTTTATAAGCAATTTATCATTCTAAATACAATTCTTCAAAACGGACTGAGTATATTTATCTATTTGCCATTCCTGAAATTGTAACTTCGTCAGTATTTCGTTTTGTCTCGTTTAGATTTTGTTGTTTGAAAAAGATAGTTCTTATGCCGGCGCCCTAATGCTTTGCAGACCTATCTAAACTTGAATTAGAATTCAAAATATACACTAAAATGCATTTATATATACCGAGGAATAATATTCGAAATCATATAGTTAATCATAATTTATATAAACCAAATATTAAACTTATAATAATCATAATAATCATTTATTATTCAAGAAAGAAAATAAATATGAAATGAATAAGTTGCTTTTTACAACTATAAGTAAATATAAAAAATGCCGCCCCAAGGTAAGTGCCGCCCGGTGCGGACCGCACCCACCGCCCCCCCCCTAGGTACGCCACTGCGTCAGGGTAAACTTATCATCTAAAAATAATTTTTCATTATCGTGGTTTAGAAACAAGTTTTTTTAAATACTTAGTTTCTTACATGGTCTTTCTACTTATCGTGTTTCAAAAACTCGTCTTTATCCTTCTAGTTTCTAATATCGTTTTTCTTATTAGTATTGTGTTTTAAAAAGTTGTTCTAATTATCTGATTGTTTTTCTGTTTAACTAGTCATTAATAGGATCTTTTTTATGATCTTGCTTAATTTCCAATTATTGTCTTTCAACTTCACTTTGTTTCCTTCATCAATCAAATAGGTTGTAATACTTTCAATCTCACCTTTTTTAATAGCAATTCATCAGTTCCTTGCTTTTAGTCTTTTTCATCATTTAATCCTTTGCCCTCGAGGTTCTTCCTACAATTGGAAAGAAAAAAAAAGAAGAAGAAAAAAAGAAGAAAAAAACGCAACTACTGAGATTTTACAAGGCAAAACCGTCAGTTTGCACAATTACCATGTAATATATAGGAACCATTAAATAAAGTGGGTACTAAACCTCAAAGTGCAAAAATTTCAGCATTCAGAATAATCTAGGCTCGAGTGCAAAGAGTTAAATGAGAACACTTTTATCTAATGGTTAAATGTGAACACAGTTATCTAAACATACATACGCACTAACGCTAAACTGGCAGTAAAAGTAATTCATTTCCCCGTTTGTTTAGAGAATACAATTTACTGTTAGTAACACTTAATACTCACATTACTAATATTCACATAGACTTGCTAATTACTTGTAAATTAAAATTATTAATGAATCGTCACAAATAACTCAAAGAAAATTGTACTAGGTAGTAATGACACTAGAGCAAGATAAGTTATAGGGAATACTAAATGTATTTCTTCCATTGTAGATGTTACCGGGACGGGCTGCCTTTTCTTTGATTACTACCATATTCTGAAAACTGTGAAAAGACTTAATAAGGATCGCCACTTGTTTTATCTTTTTGAAAATGTAGCTGCCATGACTAAAGCTAATAGGCAAATCATTTCACAATTCTTATCGGTTAGTATTTATTCTTATTTTTATATTTCTCTTTTTAAATTCATTCTTACTGTAGTTTTGTTTTTTATAGGGTTCTCCAGCTTTAATTGATGCCAAGTATTGCTCTCCTCAATCTCGTCCGAGATTCTTTTGGGGAAATATTCCGAGCCTTCATGCGTAAGTATCCGATCGTTTTTTCATACAACTCATAAAAAAAAACTTTAAGGAGGTTTTCATTCTGTTTTATCACTTTTCTGTTAACTTCATGATTCCACGCTCATAAAACTTAAAAAATAAATAAATAAATAAAAATAAATAAAATAAAAAAATTAAAAAATCAACTAAGTACGATTTGAGGTCATCGTTATTAATAGAATATTTGCCATTTTCAAATTTCGAAATGAGTGATAGCAAAGAAAGACCTCTTTAACAACATTGGAATTAATGGCTAGGAAGTGGCGGTGGCGAATAAATTCATCGCCAAGCCGACAACAATTATAATGCAACCCGAGAGCTGAGGCAGAACATCATGAGCAGCGTGATGGTATAGGAATATGAATAAAATTTTGTTTTCATAAGAGAATGTTATCTTTTCCTTTTAAGAGCAAAATGCTCATTGAATTAAGCCTCTGGACGATTTAATATGGGTAATTAACCAAATTACACCATAATGGTGATTCATGCTATTAATATATTTAGTTAATTTAGCTCATTATTTACCACAGAGTATCCCCCCCCCCAGTGACTGAGGGTAACCGAGGAAACGATATAACCACAAGAGCAGGATATATAACAAGAATTGTACAATGAATATAACTAATAATATGAAAATTAGTAAACAGAAATTTAAAAAAAAATTAATAAAATTTTTTACAACTGTAAACATATATCAGAAACTAAACTACAATAAGGCATTATTTAGTAATGTATGTCTCTAATTTTTTTGGAAATCTGACATGTCTGCCAGATCTTGTACGTGCAACAGTTGGTTGTTGTTTAGCTGGATCATTTGGTACAATTGGTTTTGACACTGTTTTTAAAGCAGTTTCCTTTAAATAAAAGGCGGGTTTTACTCGATCAAGAGAAACCGTTGTTTTTCGACCATTCAGCTCAATGGTAATGGTTTTTTTAGTTCTATTAATCACTTTATGAGGACCGGAGTAAGGCTGACGCAAGGGAGGTTTTACATGATCAGCACGAAGATAAATATGTGAACAAGTTTTCAAATCGGGATGTACGTAAAATTTTTCGTTGCAATGCGCTGTTGTGGCAGTTGGTAGTATTTGCTGCATGTGATCTCGTAATTTTGAAAGGAATTCATGACTGGATGTGGTAGGTTTTGTATTTTCAAATATCTCACATGGCAGGCGTAAAGGAGAACCATATATTAGTTCAGCGGGAGAAGAATTTAAGTCTTCTTTAATGGCTGTTCTTATCCCCAATAGGACAACTGGAATGGTCTCATGCCACTGGTTATTTTCATGGGCTTTTATTGCAGACTTTAGATGTCTGTGGAATCTTTCTACTATTCCGTTTGAAATCGGATGATATGCAGTAGTCCGTATTTTAGTCGTCCCCAATAAGTCTGAAAACGCTCTGAACAACTCCGATTCAAACTGTGCTCCTCGATCGGTTGTCACGATGGAAGGACAACCAAATCTGCTAATCCATGCATTAAAGAAAAATTTGCAGATGGTTTCTGCTTTTTGGTCAGGAATTGGTATGGCCTCCGGCCATCTGGTAAATCTGTCAATCATTGTCAAAATGTAATTGAAACTACCAGAGGGAGGTAGAGGTCCAACAATGTCCATATGGACATGGGAAAAGCGTCCATCAGGAAGTGAAAATGTTCCAAGAGGTGTTTTAGTATGTCTTTGGACTTTTGAGCGTTGGCAAGGTTCGCAACACTTAACCCAGTCTTTTATTTGGCGTTTCATGAATGGCCAAACAAATCTAGATGAGATTAATTTGGTACTGGCTAGAATACCAGGATGAGATATACTGTGTAGGTGATCAAATATGGTTTTTCGATACGACTCTGGCACAAATGGTCTTGGCTGGCCGGTTGATGTATCACATATTAAGTCATCATCAGAAATAAGACATGTTAACTTGATTCTATCATGAGGTACCTTTTGATAGATGAAGGTTGACATAGTCGATAATTTAAACCCCTCAATGGTGACCTACGGATGAGATATGAACTCGTCAACATCGATATGGATGGTCCACATATAAACAGTTGATTTGCTTACAAAATATAATGCTCAAAAGAAAGAAAGGGAAAAAATCCGGTGAAGTAAATAAAGTCTCCCGGTCAATAAACAAAAAAAAATAAATAAATAAATAAAAATAAAAAATAAATAAATAAATAATAATAATAATAATGAGCGAAATGCTATAAAACAAAATAATGAAGAAAAAGGAATGAGCGAAATGCTATAAAGAAGAAGAAAAAATATAATGAGCAAAAATGATAAAAATATTAAAAAAAAAAAAAAAGAAAAATAGCATGAATCAACTAGTGGTAATCATTCATCGAATTCTATCTCAGATAAAATTCTGGAGGGGGAGTAATGTGGTGTAACTACCACTATAAATATTAAATACCAATTCACTAGTATATAAGAGATGTTAACTTGATTCTATCCTGAGGTACCTTTTGATAGATGAAGGTTGGCATAGTCTAAGATATAATCCCCCACAATGTCTCATCCAATCTTCACTATCAACATTACAATTATTACAATCAACTATTCACTATCAACATTACAACTATCATCCAACTATTACAACTATGATCACAGTGTGGTTCTCATAAGGATCAGAAGCGTACTTTCAGTTATCAAAATAATGATAAAAAGGTTCATCAATGAAGATGTTTTAATCATTTATTTTTTTTTCTGTCAAAAAATTGAGTTTTATTTCCCAAGACAAAATTTATGATGGTTTTTCTTTGATGGACCAACATGAATATGATGGTAACCATCATGAACTTCCATCAAAAACCATCAAATTTTATGATGGTACCAACAAGACTGACCATCACCTCATATTAGGAATTGGAACAATTTTATGTTGGACCAACATGAACAAAACCATCATGGTTTGATGGTATTTTCCAATGGTCCAACAAAAATAATCCACCAAGAACCAACATGGTTTGATGGTAGTTTTTGATAGTCCAACAAAAAAAGTAATCAGGAACCAACATATGTTGTTGGTCTCGACTTATATTCCATCAAAAACCATCTTAATTCCTGATGGTACCATTAAGTCTGACCATCACCACATGTTGGGAATTGTAACTAATTTATGTTGGGCCAATATACACAAAACCAACATAGTTTGATGGTGTTTTTCAATGGTCCAACAAAAAAATCCATCAAGAACCAACATGGTTTGATGGTATTTTTTGATGGTCCCACAAAAAATTTATCAATAACCAACATATTTTGATGGTATTTTTCAATGGTTCAACAAAACAAAATCCATCAAAAACCAACATGGTTTGATGGTATTTTTTGATGGTTCCACAAAAAAATTAATCAGGAACCAACATATTTTGTTGGTTTCCAACTTACATTCCATCAAAAACCAGCCTAATTTCTGCTGCCACCATCAAGACTGACCATCACCCCATGTTAGAAAAGCAACATGTGTTGATGGTTTCCAACTTAATACCCCATCAAAACCTTTGATGGTACCACCAAAACTGGCCATCACTCCATGTTAGGAATTGGAACAACTTTATGTTGGACTAACATGAGCAAAACCAACATAGGTTAATGGTTTTGTTTGGTGGCCAAACAAAAGCAATCCATTCTATTTTAATGGTTTTCCACTTAATGTCACATAAAACCATTTTATTCTTTGATGGTATCATCAAGATAGAGCTTCACTTCATGTTAGAATTTGGAACAACCTATGGTGAACAAATATAAGCTAAACTAACTTTGCTTGATGGTTTAACAAAACACAAATCAACGAATTCCAACAACAATCATACTAATTCTTGATTATACCGTTAAGACTAGCCATTACCCATATTTCGGTTTGTTTGTTGGTACATAAAAAGCCAATATATATTGTTGTTTTTATTATGGTGAACAAAATTGGCTGGTTACAAGCATAACTCTTCGTCATAATCCATGTATTTTTTAATAAGCATAATTGGAACATATTTATGTTATTCCAATTTACATTTGAAAATAAAATATATATATATATATATATTTGTATGGAATACTATGTCAATATCGGCTATGATTATGTAGAAGTTTCATTATTATATTCTTTTATAATAATTCGTCATTACAAGTTGATTTCCCTCAATTTAATATTAGAAGGTTGTGACAGTCTCGACCTAAGCAAAATTAAAGTTTGAGACTCTAAAATCATTTGGCGGACCCTAACTTACAGAAATATTTCTCCTAAATTTAAAACAAGATAGAATACCATAATTTATTTTCAATTTAACATTAAGATTGAAGAGCAAAAAAAAAAAAAAAATCTTATAGTGTATAAGTACAATTTACAAAAAATAGATAATAGCTTTCAAAATATAGAATTTTGATAAATAAAGACAAGCATGGAAATTGAAAACATTTATTTAATCTTCTGAACGATTTGCAAAACAATTGCTAGATATTGGGAATGGTAAAATGGAAATGGACGAATCCACACACTGTATTACATTACCAGAAAACTTTTGTCACATTGTAAAATCCACTGATGAATTGATTGCAAAAGTTTTTCCAAATTTATCGCAGAATTATAAAAATAATCAATGGGTTAGTGAGCGTGCTATATTGGCAGCCAAAAACATTGATGTGAATTTAATAAACTGCAAAATTCGAAATGAAATACCTGGTGAAGAAACAAAATATAAATCCATAGATACTGTTGTCGATCAAGATGAATCAGTTAATTATCCAATAGAATTTTTAAATTCATTGGATCTACCAGGAATGCCACCGCATATTTTATCTTTGAAAATTGGTTCCCCAATCATCCTTCTACGAAATATAAACCCACCGCGACTAAGCAATGGGACTAGGATATCAGTAAAAAAATTAATGAATAACATAATTGAGGCAACCATTTTAAATGGAAAATACCAAGGGGAACATGAACTACTACCACGAATTCTCATGATACCAACGGATACTCCATTTGAATTTAAACGTCTACAGTTTCCTGTACGACTAGCCTTTGCAATGACCATTTACAAAGCACAGGGACAATCATTGCAAGTATGTGGATTAAATTTGATAAATCCATGCTTCTCACATGGACAGCTGTACGTTGCGTGTTCACGAGTTGGAAAACCATCAAATTTATTTGTTCTTGCACCAGATAGGAAAACAAAAAATGTTGTATATTTTCAAGCACTAAGATAAAGTTCACCATCAATCATCAAATATCATTCATTTCATGATGGTATAGTTTGCAATATTGTTTGATATCACAAGTGAATAAGCATGTTTATTCTACCATCAACGATGTATATCTATGTTTTGTGCATATGTTATATTCAATTGACATATATGTAGGGATAATTTTATTGTTAATTTCCATTTTGATGTATTGCATACATTTGATCATTAATAATTTATGTTTGAGGTATCAAAACTGCCTTTTTGTTCAAGCACAGCAATGTGTGAACGGGTACAGCTAGTTATTCTATATTTCTCAAATTCACATTGAAGAAAATATTTGCAACTTTTTTTTTTTACCCTTCATTCTAATTTCACTTTATTTAATAATTAAAAGCTCAAGCGTAGTGTACGTGTGCACTAGAATTTTATCTTCTTTAATCGAGCACTTGGGTACTTAAATAAATGAATCTTTCTTAATTTTTTTTTTAAAATCGAAATAAACAGTTTTATTGTTTTATTGCTATTATTTGCAATAACTATTTATTTTTAACCTCTTATTGTAATTTTGACCATATTCCCATAACATTGACCATATGCTTGTATTTCAAAGCTTTCAAAATTTTTAGAAAAAACTTCTCGAGACTGATACATGTGCACATAATGGAAAAACAACATATTTCACTGTAGATTGATATATTTTTTTCTGCTCCATAATTAAACATAATATACTTGATGGTTATTGTTGACCCAACAATAATAAACATTACTTGCTGGTTATAAAACAACAATTTCCATCATATTTTGACGGATATTGTTGGTCCAACAATAAAAAATATACCATGTTGGTTAACCATCAGAATTGCGAAACAATATCTTCCATCATTTTTTGATGGTTATTGTTGGGCCAACATTAATAGACATAACTTGTTGGTTGACCATCATAAATGTAAACTAACAATTGCCATCATATTTTAATTGCTGTTGTTGGTCCATCAATAGTAAACATACCATGTTGGTTGACCATCATAAAGGAAATACAACATATTCCATCATAATATGATGGTTATTGTTGGGCCAACACTAATAAACATAACTTGTTGGTTGACCATCATAAATGTAAACCAATATTTTCCATCATATTTTGATGGGCGTTGTTGGCTCATTAATAGTAAACATACCATGTTGGTTGACCATCATAAAAGGAATACAGCATATTCCATCATAATATGATGGTTATTGTTGGTCCATGAAAAATCCAACATTACTTGATGGTTTACCATCATACCAGTAGAACAACATTTTCCATCTTGCCATGTTGGAATTTGTTGGTTCATCAAAAACCAACAAACCATGATGGAAATTGTTGTATGATGGTGGCCATCAACACATGTTGGACCATCAAGAATCTTAGTGAAACCATCATAAACCATCAAAATTCTTTGATGGTACCAACATAAATTTTGTCTTGGGTTCACATTAAAAAACCGAAATTATTTCCTTGAAACACCTATAGAATAAGTTTTAAAATTAATTAGTAACGTTAGCACAATGTCAGAAAGAACCTTCTGTGGATATCTTTTCGTGGCGAATTATTTTTTAACTTTATTTAATTGAATTTTTTCACAAAAAATATGGACTAAATTTTACCTTCTAACTGTTAGAACGATTGCTAAAAGGAAATGTATGTTTTTCATAATTAAGATTTATTTCGCATCAGCAAAAAGTTCTTCCTACCGTTATAAATATAAATACTTTGTATTTGATTTTAAGTCTCAGCACAATGTTTTTATTATAGCTAAAGTGTTAGATAGCAGTATAAAATATTCCTCTTCGAATAAACAAATACTTATTACCACTTTTTCATAAAGGCATCTTTTGTGGAGGAGGCTAAACTTGTTCCGGCATGCAGACTGCTAATCATAGTAATTCGAAATATTTATCCGTAGTGGTAAGGCAAATGAATTCAGTTTATTAAATCAGGAAACTTAAATTTTGCTACCACTAAAAATAATTTTCTGTCAAAGTAAGGCCTCTTTGTTATTATTATTTTTTTTACCTATATTTTCCCCCTTTTGATATTCTACACAATGAATTAGAAACTTGAGATATTTTTTTCTTGAATAAAGGGAGTATCATGACATGGTAAAACAATACAATAGTACATTGATTGGTTGTTATATTATTTTATTTACTTTTGACTAGTCATTCTCGTATTTACTATTCCTATGAGGATGAAAGGCATGGATTGGAGAGCTGCCTCCTCACTGAACTTGGACGAAAAGCGAGAGTAAGTATAACGAATATTCATATCAGTAAAATTAAGCTACCGAAAACAGCTTATTTTAATATATATTTTAGAAATTCATTAAAGTCACACTAATCTTTTGCAACTTAAAAACTTCCTTTCAAACTGTTAAAGTAACTACTTATTTTTATATACTTCATAAAATAATGTCTTTATACTAATTATTAAGATATAAAAATGTTAAGTTATAGAGATTCGATGGATGCCTACTCAATGGTGACAACAGATTGCAAGAAGCTAAGGCAGGCGAGATGGAAAAAAAAAAAATAATTCAATCCAGTTTAATTGGCGGATGAAATGTGTCACTGTTTCTCTTCTATTTTTATCTTTAGAAATCAAACAATTTTCGGTGTTTCTGTTCCGTTTTGCTCAACAGTGTCGCATTAGATGAGCAATTCGATGGTGAAATCGGGCATCGCTCTCAGTCGTGAGCTGCGGGTTTTTAGTTCGATCCTAGCAGCCGACTGAACTACGGGTGTGTACACGTAGCAAAGTGCACGTTAAATCTGCTCTGGTCTCGAGTTTGCTGTGGTGTGGACATTTATAGAGAGGGGTAACAGTTCAGACATTGTTCAAGTCTTCTGAACGATATCAACATTGCTCGGTTTTCCTACTAACATTATTAAAATATAGAGGTAGATGATGCTTAACACGTTAGATGTCAATAATGTTTTCATTTATTTTTTATTCGCTTCAATAAAAACGTTCCATCTTTAATGTCGTTTTTTTACTTTATTTTTGTACAGTTATTCTTGAAGTATATGTTGATCATTTTGAAAAACTGGCCTAAACCTAATAGACAAACCAGAATTCCTTTTTCTTCTTTGCAGGTAAATAAAATCAAAACTGTCACTACGAAAAAGAATTCATTAAGTGATATGCCAGTTGAAATGAAAGGTGTACCTGACATTCTGTGGATAACTGAACTCGAAAGGTAAATTTAAGTACAATATCCATCCAATATCGAGCCTAATTTAGTAGTTTTGCTTGCCAAGACAACAAAACTTGACCTCGTTGCATCACCTTTAAATAAAGGCATGTTTAAAATTGTATTTATTGATAAATAGTAAGATTTAAATAATTTGTAGAAAAAACTACGTTTTTCTAGTAAAGTGAAGAGAAATAAAGAAAACATTTTTTTCCCCATACTTAAAACGAAAAATGTTAATTGAACCATTTTCGAAAAGTGACGGGTGTAATTTTTAGCGTTATTGAATTTTTGATACTTATGTAAAATCCCGTCAGCCAAAAATCGCAAAACCTAAAACTTATATGATTAGGTTTTTTTTTTTTTTTTTTGCAAATAAACTGTTCCACAAATTTTTCAATGTTCTGAATTTCATATGTTCTGAAATATCAATTATGACATTTTTTATTAATGGTTTCTCAAGTTAGAGAAATTTGCGCCAATTTTTTTGGTCGACGAGAATTAACACAAGCTCCAAATTATTTTTTAAAGAATGGTGCCTCTTACATATTTTTACTTTAGCTTTGGTTTGATGGTTAATAATTTGCCTTGTTTTCCAACTTTTTATTTGTTTATTTAATTGTTATTTTATTTATTTAATTTTTTTTGTGCGAAGCTACATGTAATTCCCGGAAAAAGTGGCCACTTCACGTGGACATTGCAGATAAAAAAATTTTTTTTTTCAAATTAAATGCTATCTTCTGTGAGTAGTATGGCCTGAAATACCTAAATTTTCACCAATTTTATTAGGTTAAAATGGTCATATAGTAGAGTCAAGAAGCACTCCATGCGCTAAAAATTCCTTTTTAATCATTATAACTCGAATGTAATATATGGACATAATTGCCTCCCGTATAAGTTAAAACGAAACGTGGCTCAGAAGCAGCCCACATGGCTAATGATGCTAGAGCAAGCGATTGGATGCGTAACACGCGTAGGTGGTTGCAACTCCTTTACTTATGCTATCCAACGGAAAATCTCTATCGCAGGATTTGATGCCTGGGGCCCTATTACCAACTCATCGAAATTTATTCCGCTCGGAAACTAGCTCTCATCGGATTGCCAATTTCGTAATATACCTACTTTGCTGTAACATGAGCATATCGGTATCCGGAATCGAAATCGCCATTCCGTACGATTCCGATGAAATTGAAGTTTGTAGGCGGGGCTAACTTTGACCAATTAGAAAATTACTATAATTCCAATTTACTAATCTGGCAACGATATGTTTGTATTCTCTACTTCTATGCGAGTTAAAATCGCATTAACTTAGAACTGAAAGCTTAAAAAGTCATACATTTTCAACAATTTTGTGTTCTAGGCCAAGTTTGTGTTTATTTGAAGTACAGAGAGTAGTGTAGAGTAAAATTACAACGTAGTACTTTCAAATGGCTTCACGTACAAAAATTAATATTCGCCAGCAAACAATGATTGTGGAATACCTAGAAAACAATTCAGATTAAAATAAAGGAAGCCTTACCGGCATATGTAGCGTAACTATCACAATAAATATTAAATACCAAATCACTACTATAAAACACATGTTAACTTGCATCCATTTTGAAGTACTCTTAGATAGATTAAGGTTATAGTTAAATCCCCACACATGCATATTTAAAACAATATAGGAAATTCTAATAGCTAACTTTAGTATTTACTTTTTTTTTAGCAAAGATTCTATTGTTTTTTGTATACTTTTTTTCTGTAGCTTCTGTTATTAATTTCCACATGGTTTCTAAAATCCGATATTATTCATTTCTACTACTGAATTTTGCCTATTAGTAACACCATTTTAAAAAAACTGATTTTCAATCTAAATTTCGTTGTCGGGATATTGGAAGACCCAAAATCTTTTAGGCCGACAGATCTTTCTCTTAATAGTGCAATAGCTAGCTGTATGATGGAAAACAGCGTCATTTTGATCACTAAAATAAACAAACTCTTATCGGAATCTAGATTTCGCTAACTCTTAAACCTGCCGGAATGGGATTCGTAATAATCTCGCATCGGAATTTAGTTCCGAGCGGAATCAAGAGCTCGTAATACGACTTAACTCACATTCCTGGATTTATGACGTCACGAGATCTTCATTTCGATCGGAATTAGATTCCGTGAAGCTGGGTAATAGGTTTAAATCTCAATTTTTGTCTCAAATTAGTATTTCGACTAATACAGAGTTTGTCGGAAAAGTTAAGTTAGCCGTTTCATGCCATCACAGATCACTTCTAGCTTTACTTTCCCTTGTAGTGCCGCCAGTATTGGTACATTATTGTTGGGAGTTTAACACACACTCTTTCATTTGATCATCAATGATGAGACACTTTGTGTGATGACATATTGCTTCGAAGTTGTTTTTATATCGCACCTAATCCTGTTGAGGAATCTTGTAAGACGCAACTCTATCAGTCATCATATTGTGAAAAATATTCTCTGATAAAATGAAATGTGCATTTTTTGGTATGTCTAATTATTGATTGGCAAGTATATAGACCTTTACGGTTTCAAACACTTTATTAGAATTACGTGCCTTCCCATAAGCTGTAATGTATATTGCAAGAATCTTTTTGCAATTTCCATGAACAGTCATAAAATTATGTTTATGTATGCTGCTCAGTTCATGAACTTTGTACAATTTTTCAGTTTTTGTAGAGGCAAGAGCTATTGTTTTTTTTTTCTCGAAATTAATCGCTTTGATTATCAGGAACAAGTTCTCCAAAAGTAATTACTCAGTTTTCAAAGATCATCATGGTTACATTTAATTTGTTTAAAAGACACTGCTGGAATATGCAGTCCTGTGTATATTTAACAAGGGAATTATTATCAGGCCATAGTGGGAAAAAAAGGACTAGCCTACATAACTTTCAATCTAATGATCGGATTTTCATGTTTTAGGACTCACTCTAGGAGGTGACCACATACGTGCTAATTAATAACTGCAGACGATATTTTAATAAAGTTCAAAATCAGACACAAAAACGTACTTTCTCTGAATAAACATATGAATGATATTTATAATGAATTTTCAATTCTTAATAAATTTCCTTCGATGTTAACATTATGATAAGAATTCTTCTTGCAGCTATCAGGAAACGATTGAAACTTGTTTTTCATACAGTTCAGAGCTATAGTGCTGATTTGAGAGTTGTTGGAAAGTTGTCGGAATTTAAATGTCTTTCAAATCAACAAGTTGAAAATATTGTAGTGGTCAGAGAACAATTGTATTGCCATCAAGCACAGATGAGATTTAGCTAGTTGAAAAGGGGTTAAAATATTGATGTTGAATAATTCTACGTGAATATAAAAACGACGGACGATATAAATTTTGCTTGTATAGCGGACAGAAAATAATAGAAAATTGCATTCTAATCAGGCACGGAAACCATCAGGCCTATCATGCACGGTCAGATAGTGGTCAAATTTTTATTGAAACCAAAGCGGTAATGATAAAGACAATTGATATACAAATGTTGGTATTGAAATTTCTTCATCAGGATGTTGTAACACTCAGGAAGTTTACCCAAGTAGCACTCAATATCGATCGATCTCGAAAAAACTCCGCTTACGACGTCGATCGATGTTGTTCCGAAACATCGATCCATGTAAAAACGCCCGATTTTTTTTATATTGTTCGACATTGTAAAATTGATATGTATTGATATTTCAATAACGCCGCAGAAATGTCGAGTTTGAAAAAAACATATTCCATGGCGTCTACAGATACAGTATTATGTCGATGAATATTATCATCACGTTATTCGTACAACAAATATTAATAAGCATTTAAAGATGCGGCAGAACGCCGATCGATAATTTTGATACGTTATTCAAGAAAAAAATATCACTGCGTATTGTAGGATATAGGTACATGTCTGTTAATTATTTTATAAGCTTTTGCACTTCAAATTTTATTTCGCTCATTGCACTCCAGGCACTACAGTTGCAGATTCAATTAATTAAATTTATAATGAGTAAAAAAAATCCACCGATTTATATTTCGCAAAATTTGTCCAACATATCTTGAAAAGAGCTTTGCGCTCTGCTCAGTCTATGCGTAACAGAAAATTATCTATTTCCTTGCATGCTAGACAATAAGCATTCTGCAAACTAGTGAGCAAAGATTTCATACTGCTTTTAACATTGCCTTAGAATAAGATATCTGCAAGTATTTAAGTCATACTTTCAAAGTTCTGTGTGCGTAGCCAGATTTAAAAAAAAAAAAAAAACTCAAAAATATTTTTAATCAGTTTAAAAAATATATATATTCATAATTAGGATTTGCGCAGCAATATTTTTTTTTTCTGTTTAAATTTTTTAATTTATAAACATAAAATCAATAAAACTTAGAAACATTTTCAAAAACTTTAAATAATCCTATTAAAACTACTAGTTTCTGATAAATATTGCAGGAAAAATTGCGAAAATCATGCATTTTTGTAATTTAGAGCGACAATCGACAAGTCGAAGAAAAAAATCCTCTTTGGAATAAGTGTGAGCACTGTAGACGGAATGTAAGAAGTGAATATTAATGTAACGCATGATAATTATTTTCAGCTCAACTATGATTTATAAATCGAAATCAAAGACTAGCTAGTTTTAAAATAACCACATTTTACATGTATGTAAATTAGTTTTATTTTTTTAGCATATGCAATGCCTATTTGATCTTCAGAGAGGATTAAGTCACTGAAAATTAGTAATTTAATATATTGTACAACATATTAAATTAACATGAATAAATCTGATTTAAATTCTCTCATAGTGGATTGGAATAAACACTCCATTTCTTTAGGTGATTTTAATGCTCACTCCACCAGATGGGGTTACGACCAAAACTGTCCTATTGGCAATTTGGTAGAAGATTTTATTGATACAAATCAGATTGATTTTATTGAAAACTCAAAGGCCTTACCTACTTTTCTTTCATATGGGGGCATTTCTTCTCATCCTGACTTACTGCTGTCTCACCCAAAATTAACACCTTTGATAAAACACGACCTTATCATGGCTCCATGTGGTGCTGGCCATAAGATCCTTTCTGTGATTATCTCAGAGCCGAGACTGACTAAGTGTCTCTAGGGGTCACATTAAAAATGCAAAACCTTTCTCGAATGATAAACTCCAGGCGCACAAAGAAGAAAAAGACCACGCAAGAGCTAGGGCAGAGTCCACTGGCATCCTAGAGGATTGTATCTCCTTAAGAAAAAGTCAGGCCATTTTAAAGAAAGACATTTTAAATGCAAAATGCTCTTCTTTTAGCAAGTTTCTGCAAAATATGGATTATCTAAAAGATGGACCAAAAGCTTTTAGATTTATATCTGCTTTAAATGAAAAGCGCACACAACATTGCAAACAACCTTTGAAGGTTGGCACTAGAACTTTAACCTCAAACCAGGATATTGCTAAAGCTTTTTTGAAACTTTATCTCAAGATTAGTAATTTTTATCCTACGACTAGGATTAAGGGGTGAAATAAATCCCTCTGGTGATAACCCAGGATGGAACTGCCTTTTCTCTTCACCTTTCACTGTTAAGGAATTTCAAAGAGGACTCCGTCGCTTGAAGAGAGGAAAGAGGGCTGGTACTGATGGCATCCTCCCTGAATTTATTTTGGAACTTGGCGTTAAAGTTAAACATGCAATCTTTAATTTTATAAACAAAACCTGAGGCAGCACTTTCCCAAGCCTCTGGAGAAAGACTGATGTTATACCTATTTTGAAACATGGAAAAGACCCGACAGATATCCAAAACTTTAGACCAATTTCTTTGACCTGTATCCTAAGTAAGTTAACCGAAAGAATAATTGTTGATCGGCTTCAGTTCTTTTTGAACTATGGCGGCCATATCTCTGAGAGACAGGCTGGTTTTCGACGTGGATGCAACCCAACCGAACAAATTGTCCGACTTTCACAGCATATTAAGGACGGTTTCCAGAGGAAGCAAAGTACACTTGCTGTCTTCGTTGATTTTAAATCGGCGTTTGACAGAGTTTGGAGAAAATTGCTTTTTAGAAAGTTGCTTCATAAAGTGTATGGAAACCTTTTTAAGTGGATTAGTGATTTCCTTTCACAAAGATTCTTGAACATTAAATATGGCAACTCTCAATCAGGGTATGGACAAACCAGGCAGGAATTTCCACAGGGCTCAGTTTTAAGTCCTGTCCTCTTTAATGTTATGGTAAATGACCTCTTGTGCTCCATTAAAAATGCTGCTCCAGAGACTGAATCATTGTTGTATGCCGATGACCTTGTTATTTGGTCTACTGGCTCTGATATCTCTATGCTGAAGAAAGCACTCAATTTGGTTTTAGAGGCTCTGCCAACCTGGACCTTGTACAACAAATTCAAGGTTAACCAGGAAAAGACAAATTTTGAACTTTTTTACCTTAGTACCAAAAAGTTTAATGTTAACTTGGTTTACGAAAATAGTACTCTGGGACGGACTGATTGTGCTACTTACTTGGGCATAACTCTTGATACCAGACTAACTTGGACTAAATACGTAAATCAAGTGGCAGATAGCGTGACAAACCGCCTTGGTCTATTGAAACGTCTCGCTGGAAAAAAGTGGGGTTCATCCCAAAGTGTCCTTGCTTCCTCTTTTACTTCTTACATTAAACCAGTATTTGAATATGGTTCAGAAATCTTTGTTTCTACCTCGGACAGTGCATTATCAAAACTGGATTTGGTTCAAAATAAAGCACTATGACTCATCACTGGTTCTGCGATTTCAACCCCTATTCCTGCCATGCAGCTTCAGACAGAACTTATTCTGCCCTTTCTCTTGGTGAAAGATTGTTGAGAAAGGTGCACTTTTGGCTGTACTATATTCTTCCTCAAACCAGACGCAAATCTCAACATTCTTTTCTTTTTGAGTACCGAAGACTTGCAGAGATCTTTGAGGTCTCCAACTCCAAACTTTTGTATCTATAGGCCACCTGTTTTTACGGGCCTTCTGAGATATGCCGCTTCTAGATTTGACTTGGTACAGCCTGTCCGGAAATCGGACTTCCACCAGACTGAGTTGTATCCTATTGCTCTGGCCACTATACACGAGAGATACCCTTGCCAGGAATGGCTGCTGGTGTTTACTGATGGATCCGCCACAGATTTCTGATGCATCATCTAAAACAAGTCATTATATCGGTCTGCCGATATATGTGTTACATCGATATTTTGAGATAGATTGATTTATTGCAATAATCATTTAAACTCTCTCCATACACCCTCAAGTATAGAACAAATAAGATGGTGAAATGCTTTTTTGCTTTTTAAGGGGACAGCAAGGTTTGAAAAGGTTAAGATTTACTGGTCTTACTGGATTTACTGGATTACTTTAAAGGAAAGGTTCCCTTTGATATGTCAGTGAGCAATTGTAATTTTTTTTATCATAATAATATTAGCTCCATTTTTAATAAAATGCTTTTTATGGAGAAAATAATTAGGGAATGATTATAATACCATTGCATAACTCAATCATAAAAATAATTACTATAAGTTCACTTACAAGCAGACTGTAAATTCTTATCGTCATTCAACTTTTCCTCTAATTGATTAAGATCAGCATTCGAAGAAAGCGGGAACTCTATACCTCTTGGTAATTCTAAAAGAACAGATGTTGAATTATCTTTCTCTTCTTCAGAGAGCTGAATTTGATGAGCCTTCATTTCTTTAATCTCCTTTCTTAACTGTTTAATCTCATCATGATTTTCTAACACACAGTTTAACATCTTAGTCACTAAAATAACAAATACAAGAGATTAAATATGTGCAGTTTTATAAATGTGCTCTTAATGCTAATAAAATGATTAAGAATTTTATAAAAATGCCTAGCTAGTTAACAAAAAAATTTAATTAATTGTGAAAACTTCTACAATAATAAAAGATAGTTTTGGGTAATTTTATCAAGGCATCAATATGTATTTTAAAGCCACCAGCTTTAATTGGAAAAAAAAACTCCCATATGTGTAACGAGGTTAAAGATTAGTCACATTATCATTTAAATACGAAAAAATTATCTTAGTAGACTAGAGTAAAATAAGTAACAATTTACAAGATCAGCTTCAAATTAGCATACTACTTTCTATTGAAAAACTTCCTTAAAATGTTGTAAAATTCACGTATATTTTAACCTTAAACACCTGCTTTTTAAATCTAGCTCAACACAGTCAAGTCAGGAATTTAAATGTTCTTATTTAAAAATAAGTTTAAAAAGTTTTATAAACTTATCACTTACTCATAGTTAATACTTTAGCACTATCACTCATTTCACTCCTCTGCTTTATATTTAATATTGGAGATACTAAAAAAATAAATTAATAAAGAGTAAAATAAAAGTTATACATTTAAAGATACAATCACTCATTGAAATACAAATAATTCAACCTAGATTACAATAAATATAATGATAACAATCTGGAGTAAAATATCGTCTGTTTGAATTACTCACTAACTCTTCTTTTATTCAATTATTAATAAGCATTGTGTTAAAAAAATATTTCAACCTCAGCATTTTTCTTATGAATGTCGTTAATTTTTAATTCAAAATAGATAGTTTGAATTAAATTATGCCAGAAATTTTATACTTGTTTTGAATTACACTTACAATACATGTATTCTTAATAATACAAATGGGAGAAGTAATTACCTGTATTGGTGGTTTGTTTTGGGGAAATCAAAAACTCTAAAGAAGAATTCAAGAAAAAAAAAAAAAAAAAAAAACTTTTAGGGTGAAAGCAATGAATTGCTATTCTAAACAACTACAGTGAAACCCCGCTATAGTGAACACGGTTTATAGTGAACAAAATCGCTCCCGTACCTTGCTACACACGTATAATGTTAGTTTTGTGGATACAGTGAACCAAAACAAGAGAGGAAGTCGGTTAATATGAACCTTTTTCTGTCTTGAACTGGTTTATTAATTTTTGTAATAATTTTGAAATTTCTACTTCAAAATAAATAAATATACCGGTTTTTTTAAAACCATCTAAAGCATGGAATGTAGCAATAAGCATTTTTTTCTGGTTTGCTTCTTTATTAATCAGCATTTAAAAAAGCCGCAATCTTTCAGTATGCTTCAAGTTAAAGCAGAGCGATTTGGTGAAACTACTTTTATGCGCTTGAATACCTGGTTAGACAAGTTTTGAAAGCGGAATAATATAAGTTCATGAGAAATTATCGGAGAGGCGGTTTCCATATCTGATGTGGAGGAATGCTCCTCATCTAAAGATTACTAATTTTTTTGTACGCAAGACGAAGGGTAATAAAAATTAAAGTTCACGCATTTTTGTTGCTACATATTATTTTGCATTCATTTTTGTATTTCATTTTATTGGTCATTCATTTAAATAATATGTAATAAAAAGGGGAGTTTGGAACAATTAGGTAAAATTGTTAGCGGAGCGGATATAGTGAAGTTCCGGTTATAGTGAACAGAAATTTCTGTCCCTTTAAGATTCACTATAGTGGGGTTTGACTGTATAATCTAATGTTAATATTTAAAAAGCAAATTTCGAAATTAAAAACAAATTGTACACACCAGAATATGAACTTGAAAATTCATCTACCTTTTCATTTGGAGTACTGCTAACTACCAAAAAAAGAGAAAAAATTACACTTAGGTAAATTTAGAAGAGCAATTTTGAAAGGGAAAAATGCTTATTACATGGTAGGATTTCATTTACTAGCAACAAATTGATTGCCAATAAAAAAGATACAATGGCAATTATAGGAAAACATTAGTAACTTCATAATTTGTCTACCTTGGAAAAGACAATAAATTTAGGAATGGATTTCAAATGTTTTCAAAATGTAATGTAATGTAAAAGTAATGTTTTCAAAACTCATAAAATGTCCATTTGCTCTAAATCAATAAAACTTTTCTGAAACAAAAATTTAAATAACTTCCTCTCTGTCAAACATGTCTTACTTAGTGCAAAATTTTCATATTCAGTAGTAAAATTTTTTTCTCCTTTCTTAAACATCACAAAATGTCACTTTAAAAATGCTAAAAGTACATTTTTTAGCATTCACAAACTTTACTAATGATTAGAAAATTACATAACGTAAAGTAATATGTATAATAAAAACAAACTTACTTCGAGCGGTTCGGCGTCACCTTCAATATATTTAATAATCCTATTTAATCTTTTTTTTTTAAATGTAAACAATCAACCTAATGTACCTAATCAACAACAGTCGACCGACCGAAGCTAAGTTTCATAATAAAGAATATTAATTTTACATTTACTTTTAAACAAAACTACTAAAACTTTATATAAATATATCTAGTAAAATTGTTCCGTTTCTATTTTAATTTCTTAATAGATACGAATTTAATTTTTTAGTGATGGATTTTTTTAAAAATGTATTTTAGCAAATGGAAGAAGGTGAGTTTTTCTGATCAAGATAAAAAACTTAAATTTATGCATAAAATTTTTCGAAATATTTTTAACTGTACAATTTTGAAAAAGAAAAAAAAACTAAAAAAAAGAAAAGGTGGCGTGATTATCTTGAATTATAAATACCATTTTAAGTATAAAATTGAAATAATAGGAAGTCAAGAGCATCATAAGATCATCGCTATTAAAGCACCCACTAATTTACAATCCAGCTACCTTTAACGCCTCTTTTTTTCCGCAGAACTTTGCTGTAGTTGGCCCTTATTGTAATACATATTTCTTTTAAAATTTGTTACCTCAACAATGTCAATCAGAATCAAGTTCCTTTTTTTCTTTAAATGTCTGACGGGATGGTTAAACGCTGCTGGATAAGAAAATCGCTAGCCTAATGAACACCTAATAAAAAAGAAAGCTATTTTTAATAATGAATTATCTTCGTGAGAATTAAGTCGTGAGAAGTCTTCACTCTTTACTCGTCACCAGTTTGTGGCTACCCTAGGTGCACAAACGTGTCCTGGAGAGGTCTCAGCAAATGATAAAGAAATTTTAGTTCTGAAAATGCATTGTCTTAATAGTTTAAGGTCACTTTCGCAATGAGAACTTTTATAGCACAAGAAGTAGGTTAATAATAAAAAATACTACTTTTTATAAAATCATTTCTCCTTGCAAATTTATGATAAGTATTAATATTTTAGAGTGTTTGGATTCCCGATGCATTACACTGATGTAGGAAATCTTTCGTCAGCCAAAAGACAAGAACTTCTTGGAAGATCCTGGAGTGTTCCAGTCATCACGCAGATCCTCAGCCCCCTACAAAAACTGTTCAAGAAATCATCTGTTTAATTTTATTCAGATCTTAATCTTATTTTACGATCTTATTTTTCTCTTATCTTATGATCTTATTTTTATTTTTCTCATTTAAAATATCTTTTCTAAAATTTGATTTAATATGTGTCATTATTAAAATAAACTCAATCCATTTTGAGTTCTTTATTAAACTTGATACTGTGCATAAACACTCAAACCTTCGATTGCAAACTTCTAATACTTCGAGAGGGCATTTAATAAATAAAATAACATTTCATTTATTACATTACTCTTATAAAATGTAACAAAACATAAACTAAATTTCTTATAGTTGTTTTTAAAAAAATTTCAACATGAAATCTCTCTTTAATTAAAAAGAAAAAAAAAAAAAAGAAAAAAAAAAACTCTGGTTTTGATCAAACAAAAATGATTTCCGCTTGATTTACATCCAGCTTAAGATCGATGGATGCCAGGTCGAGAATCTAGAATTTTTATTCTTGTTTATTAAAATGTTTTGTCTGAAATTGTTTGGTCCTTCAGAATTTTCCTAATTCTAGACAATTTGAAAATTTCTTTGAATCAACTAAGTTCAAACAACTTCAAAATTTTTCAGTCTAAACTTCTGCTAATTCTCATATAACCGCTTTTCCTTTACAACTTTTTTTTTCCTGTCAAATTGTCTCGATTTAGAAAATTTTTTCGCATTGGAAAGAAAAATTGTAGTTCAATTTTTAAATTGTTTGTTATTAGATAAATTCTGAAGTTAGTTGAACTTCGAAAATTTTTGGAAATTGAAGAAAAAAACAGGATGAAATTGAAGAAAAAACAGCATAAGTAGCAGAAAGTTGGACTTACAAGATTCTAATGTTATTTTAACTAAGTTATTTTCTTGAATTTAAAAAAAAAATGTACTTGAAAATTTTTGAATTGTCTAGATTTAGGAATTTTTTTAACTTAAAAAAAATATTTGTACTTAAAATTGTCAAACTGTTTAGAATTAAAAAAAAAAAAATCTAACTATTTGAATTTAGAAACATTTTTAAGTTGATTTAGAAAAAGCATGTGGATTATTGAACTAAGAAATTTCCTGAAGTTAAAAAAAAATTATACCTAGAAATTTTTTAAAAATTGTTTAGATTTAGAAAATGTTTTTAAATTTAGAAACGAAATTGTTTGTTCTCAGATAAATTTTAGCGTTGTTTAAACTTAGAAATATTCTTAAGTTGTTTGAGCTTAGAAAATGTTTGAAATTAGAGAAAAAACGGATATATTAGGAAAAGCATAAGTTTGCACTTTTGACGTTATATGAGTTCAAAAACTATTTGAAGTTGTTTAGACAAATTAGAAAAAAACTGTTTGAACTTAGAAAAATTTTCAAATTATTCCAACTAAGAAAAATTCTAAAGTTTATTGAACTAAGGAAATTTTTAGAAGTTATAAAAAATTGCACTTCTTAAATGTTTTGGTAACTTGATCAGACTTAAAAAACTTAAAAAAATTGTATTTAGAAAAGTTTTTATGTTATTTGAACTTAAAAAAAGTTATAGCCTAAAAAATTCTGAAGTTGTTTGAACTTCGAAAATCTTTGAAGTTGGAAAAAGAAAACGGATATATAAAGAGTAGCAAAAAATTGAACTTCTGAGGAAAACTTTTGAAGTTGTTTGGACTTCGAAAATTTATTGAATTAAGAAAAAATGAATATAGAAAAAGTAGCATAAGTTTGAACTTAGAAAAAATTTCAAACTATTTAGATTTATAAAATTTTTTAAATTTTTTGGACTTCGAAATTTTTAAAGTGTATGAACTTGGAAAATTTCTTTAAGTTAAAAGAAATTCTACATAGAAATTTTTTTAAATTGTTTGGACTAAGAAACATTCTTAAGCACACTTTGAAACACTTTTTTTATAAGCTATTTGAAAAAATTTCTTAGTCCTATTTTCTGGGGCTGCTTTATAAAGGTTATTTTTTTTCTTTTTTTCAAACTTTAAAGATTTTCTAAGTAGAACAACTTCAGAATTTTTCCAAAATCCAAACAACTTCAGAATTTGTCCACGTACTTCATATTTTTCCAAACTAAACTAAACTCAGTGGCGCTACAGCTCATAGAGGGCCAAGGCCTACTGAGCCCATCTCAGTTTCCTTGACCTTGGGCTATGGGGTGCAGGAGTAAATGTTCCGGTCAGGTGATCAGCCAAACGCGGAACGCCCAGTGTTTAGTTCCCAAGCATGCTTGGTACTCATTTATCGACCCATTCAAGGGATGAAAGGCTGAGTTCACCTTGTGCGGTCCGAGAATCGAACCCAGAACCTGTGGCACGGGAGCACGAAGCACTACTACTCTGCCACCGAGCGTTATATTTTTTCTACTGCAACTTATTCTATTTATCGTACTACAACTTCATATTTTTTCTAAGTAGAAGCAATTTGAAAATTTTAGAAGTCAAAAAAAGGAAATATAAGGAGTAGCAGAAGTTTTTAAGAAAATTCTGAAGATATTTGAAGTTGATTGTTTAAATTTTGAAATAGTTTTGACTCATGACTTTAAAGTTGTTTGTACTTTGAAACATTTTTTTTAAACAAGTTTTTGAATTTAAAAAATTTGAAGTCGTAGATAAAAACGGGTATATAAGGAGTAGCAAAAAGTTAGATTTATAATAATTCTGAAGTTATTTATTTTCTTGAAGAAAAAAAATTTTCTTTGGAAAATTTTTCCTTAAAAATTTTTTATATTTTCCAGATTTATGAACTTTTTTCAATTTGAAAAAAAGTTGTTTGTACTTAAAAATTTTTTTATATTGCTTCGACGTGAATTATTCATATTATTTGAATTTAAATGATCTGAAAATTTTTAGAAGTGAAAATAAATTGTACTTAAAAATTGAGAGACTTATTCAGAAGGTTAGCAAATATTTTATTCACCATAGCTGCTCTATTTTTTATCCAGCTGTTGCCATCAAACATACAAGAAATAATTTATAATCATCTTGCTTAATCGATTCATTATCAATTAAGAATAATACTACAGAGTATCCCTCCAGTGACAGAGAATTATACTCTGAAACGACATAATATTTCACATAAAATTTTGAATATTGCACTATTTACATCATTGATAAATCATATTTTATAATAAACAACCTTGCTTAGTTAATAACGCTAATAACATGCATAAGTTGCCAGTTTTGCTGGAAAGTGTACATGTCTTCCAGACCTAGTCAAAATTTTGTCGGGTTCCTTGGGAGAATGATTTTTTTCTGCACGTAAGGATTTGGAAATTCCAGGTTTTACAACCCGTTAGTTTGATTCAACCTTCCCTGTAGTAGGAATCAAATATGCTGGCTTTGCACGGTTTATGGACACAGTAGATTGCCTACCATTTAATTGAATTGTAAGATTTTTGGCTGACAGTTTCAAAACCTTACGTGGACATGTATAGTGTTGACATAATGGAAGCTTTACAAAATCCACTCTTAAAAACATGTGAGAACAAGTGCTAATTGAGGGATTTACGTAAAATGTAGTTCGGCCATACGCCGTTGCTACAATTGGATTCAATTCACGCATGGTGTTTCTAAGACGATCAACAAAAATGTCATCACATGGTGGAATGATAGATGTTTCTAGCATGTCGCTTGGAAGTTGAAGAGTTGTTCCGTATACCAGTTCAGCACATGATGCGTAGATATCCTCCTTTACTGCAGTACGAATTTCTGAAAGGACTATTGGAAGTACTTCTGTCCATTGTGAGTTTTCATGTGCTTTTATTGAGGATTTTAAGTGGAGGTGAAAACTTTCCACAATGCCATTTGAAATGGGATGGTATGCTCTCGTACGAATTCAGTTTGTACCCAACATTACGGAAAACTCACGAAATAAAGATGATCGCATCTGAGAGCCTTGATCTGTTGTAATTATCGAAGGGCACCCGAATCGAGATATCCAAGTGTGGAAAATTGCTCGACAAATGGTTTCACTTGCATGCCCATAATGGTATGGCTTCTGGCCATCTTGAAAATCTACCGATCATTGTTAATAAGTAGCTTTAACCATCAGATGAAGGTAACGGGCCTACAATGCTAGGGCTAGACTATGTCAACTTTCATCTCTCAAAAATCGACTATGTCAACCTTCATCTACCAAAAGGTACCTCCTGATAGAATCAAGTTAACGTGTCTTATATACTAGTGATTTGGTATTTAAGATTTGTAGTGGTAGTTACGCCACATTACTCCCCTTCCTCATCTATCATTATTGGCAAGTTCTTATCGCGTCCGGGTCACCATTGAAGTGTTATTTTATCACCTTAATACAAGAGAGACTTATTCAGAAGGTTAGCAAATATTTTATTCACCATAGCTGTTCTATTTTTCATCCAGCTGTTGCCATCCAACATACAAGAAATATTTTATAATCATCTTGCTTAATCGATTCGTTATCGATTAAGAATAATACTACATATATAAGGAGAATTTGTTCAAACTAATAGCAGCAGAAGTTTTGATTTAAAAAAATTTCAAACTATTTAGACTTAAAAAATTGGACTTCTGAAATTATTTGAACATAGAAAGTTTCTGGAAATTTTTTTTAAACCAAATTGTACTTAGAAAATGTTTTAAATTGTCTAGATTAAGAAAAAAATTTTCAAATTGAAAATATTTTTATGCTCTTTTAGAAAGATTTAAAAAATTTTCGAACTTGAAAATGTTCTACAAATGTTTGAACTTGGAAAAAAACGTGTTTATAAGGCGAATAGCAGATATTTTGACTTATTTCTTTGAACCTAAAAATTTTTTTAAACTTATTTGATTTTAAAAAATAATTACTTGTACTTCAAATTTGTTTGTGTTCATATTGTCTGGACTTTTCGTTCTTTATGTCGAAATTTATCTGCTGGAATTGTCGGAAATTATTTGGCCCTTTAGAATTTTTCAAAGTCAAAGCAATTGGGAAAACTTTCTGAGACAAGGAACTTTCAAAAGTTTAAGTCCCAACAACTTAAAAATTTCCTAAGTTCTAAAAACTACAGATTTTTTCTTAAGTCCAGATAATTTGAAAATTATATAAAAAAGAATAAACAATTTAGTTTTCCAATTTGAAAAAAAATTTTCTAGGTTGCATTTTAATTTTAGGAAATTTAAATTTTTCCAAATCAAGACAATTTTAAACTTTTTCCCAGTCCAAACAATTTTAAAAATTTTCAAAGTTCAAACTTCTGTCTTTCGAAATAGGCTACAGGTGGTGTAAAGCAGAACTCTCTACCTATGGCTACACTTCGCCTGCTTTCACCATTAGCGTGTGGAGAGTCCTAGAAGAAGGAAGTACGTTGGTTTCTGCCTTGATTTTCATATAGATTTAAAAGTTTTAAGTTCTGAAACTATGTGGAACTGAAAACTACTATGAACATAGTTCTAAAAGAAAGCGTCATGGAAATTTTAGAAAATATTTTTATTATATAAAAAGGAAAAACATTGTAGTGCATTCCTATGTAACTGAAAAGTGGAGGAGAAGGTCAAAGGCATGAAACCCGTCTTCCTTTTCCCCAGATGGCGTATTCGAGTGTTGCGATCGCTTATACCCATTTTTTTCTCGAAATTGCTTAGATTTAGAAAAATTCTGACAACTTTGCCAGAATTACTCCCGGAAAAATAAGTACTACTATTTTTTTTAAAAAAAACAAAAAAGCAGTGCGATTAGACGATGTGTGTATTGTGGAAAACTAGATAGTCATAGATGGATTGCTGGGACTTGGGGGAATATCCCAGTACTTACATTTGCCACTTGATTTGATCATTTCTGATCACATGCATGCACAATGTTTTTTTTGCTGGTAGTGTCAGTTTGAAAAACAACAAAATTTTCAAGTTTGATTTTTTTTATTTTATTTAAAGGGACTTTTAAAAAATTTCGAACTTTAATGTTTCCTAATAACTTTTTCCTTCGATCGGAGTGCCCCGTACGTTTTGCTAAGTGAATTTCTCGTTTTAATGCAAACATCTTACTCAATGGGTATATAAGCGGAGGCAGAGAAGGCTCTTACATCATTTCTTTTGAGCAGTTTCAAATATCTTTTATTACAATAAAGCTAGTATTGGTAAGCGGGGTTTAATTCAATTACCGATGTCTGTCGATGATATGAGTACCTTTGCCTAAACACTTAGACGTTATGGAGATTTGTATCAACAGGATAATGTCATCAAATTTATTCGTGAAAAGTTGGTGGAGCAAGGCGGTGGCTGGCTTCGAGGACATCCTATGACTTCAGGCGTTCTTTGGAAAATAGTGGATATCGATCGAGCTCCGAACTAGTTTTGTAAATGGCAGAAGAGATCTTAAATTTCATATATATTCATTTGATTGGAGAATTGTTTTTCTAAAGTACTAAAATCTTGTTCCATATACTCTAGTGAAAAGGATCCGTCAAGATCATTTTCCACAAAAGTTGCTTAGACCATTGGTTGGAAGAGAATGAAGGCTGCCCAATTTGCAAAAGAAATCTTTAAGCTTATAGAATTTTTTTGGATTTCTAATTTGAACTAGACTAGCAAAAAAAAGGGATAGACCCCCTATTTGGCGCCTGTTCCATTTTTTTGCGAAGTAGTGCCAGCCATGCAGTAGGTGCCAGCCATGAAAATATTTCCTTTTGAATACACTTGTGAGCATCACAGGGTGACATTAAAATTCACAACTGTTAAACATTTTACCTTAGTTTAAATATTGCAAGCATGTCATTTGAAAATGGACAGGTCCCTCGCATTTTGTTACCATATTCTATGACACTCTAAATACTTTTTTTAGAACAAAATTCATTTTCCTTCATTGACAACTCATTTGAATCTCTCACCTGGCTGAAAAACAAATTCCTTTGCCAATGCTTGAATGAAACAAGGGACCTCTGTGCAGAAAAGCAGTTTTTTTTCTTTTTTGCAACACTTGAAAAATGACAAGTATATCTGAGCTTGGAAATTTTTTTGACTTACCACCCAAGTACCGCATATGTGGAGTGCAGAATGCGTGTGTTAAGTTATCAGTGGGTAGTAATAAACTTTTTTTCCAACCTTGGGCATTTTAATTATTAGTTAACTATTCAAAAGTGGTCATTTCACATTTTTCTGATTAGGTCACGATGCTCTGGTACTTTTCAAAAGACTGTAGATTAATTAAAGACTGCTCTCGCATACACACATCGCATTTACGTGCTCTCTTATTTTTTTCCCGTCTCCCTTTTTTTCAAAATGGTTGATTTAATGAGATGTAGGTAGGCAAATACACTAAAGTGTTTCAAAATGGGATCTTGGCTCCGATTTGAAGATGATGTGAAGACACAATCTTCTTAATTTAGACATTGATTTGAAGAAGAAGGAAATTTTCTTCCTAAACCCATGGAGCTGCTTGCTCAGTGACCGACTATAGGACTTTCAATGCTACAGATTTTACGAACCCATGTACTCTTTAGGATGGGTCTAAACGAAGTCAAGGATCGTACCCCGGTTCTTTAGCCATTGGGCTACCACAGCCAGATTTTAGGACGTTGTTTAGCAGCCGTGGCTAATAATTAAATAGAAGAATCTTATTGGTTGATTTTGGCAATGTTGTAGCTTATTTGTTGTACACGCGTACAAGATTTGACACAACAGCCGTTTTTAGTGCCCTTGAGCTCGCTTGCGCCTTTTATGCACCCGGTATGCGTTGACACATTCTCAATCGACACGCTGTCCGGAAAAGATCATGTTAGTGTCATTCTGCTCATTATACTTCACAAAGGGGAGGATTTGTTTTCAATGAATAAGAGCTCTAAATCCATACTATTACTCTTCTTTTGCTTTTCAATACTTTTCTTTTCACATGTAAAATGTTTTTTTTTTTTCTAACAATTTCTTATTTTATTTTAATATTATTAAAAATATCCGTTACACAAATATCTATTATATCATTCTTCTTATTCTTCCTTTTTTCTATCGATTTAAATTTTACCAGAATAACTTTTTTTATTTAAATCTTTAAAATGAATATAGGCTATTTAATAAGTAGGAAAAATTTTAAAAGTAAAGTTTGGATGCATATTTGTAATTGAAACTCCCATAGCGTGGGACTTAAATGAGCAACACCGATATGAAGAAAAAAAAGCTACACAAAATGAGCCATAGAGCAAAAATAAAAGCTTAAAAACACACTATTCATTTATGTATTAATATATTTTGCTTCCTTTTTTATCCAATTAAACGTATCTGCAGGATAAAAGGTACTAACAATGATGTAACTGCAAAATAGAGGGGCACGATGAAAAAAGATATTACTTCATATATAACAATTGTTCCTCACCTATTAAATTTTTAATTATATGTTAAAGAATCGAGTGAATTTTCATACCTTCAGTTTGAACGACGACTGAGGTCCGAAACAACTGCAGTTGGATTTCAACATAGCGTTAACGACAGAAGCAATGGCGGACAACATCCAACAGAGCATTGAAATCAGCCAAGATTTTGATTTTAACATTAAACATAGCTTCTTCTTTATTTAGCTAAGCTATAATGTGTTTTTTCTTGGGCAAAGCCATTATTTGTTCTCTAAATCACTAGTCGACAATAACAAAATCAATACAAATTCAAAATAAATATTTGTTTACGTTATTACCGCATGCGCAATGCGAGATAATGTCTGCGTTAGACACATTTGACAAGGGACAGGACGATTCCATAATACAAACGTACTTAGAAAATTTAGAAAGGGGAGAATGAGCTCGGAAAACGTTGCTGGTGAGAGCATTAGCTTAGCAAACTGCCTTATTTTAGAGCCAACAATGGAAGCCAAATTTTGGCGGTGTTTTCTGAAGAAAAAAAAACTTAACTAGGGTCATCAAGAAAGAAAGAATTTATTATTAGGCTTTTGTTGTATCTTTACTCCAGCGCCATCTACACCCATTCTGTATAGATTTTGGTAATCACAAATGCATTTGTATTGTTTTGTTTTTAGAAAATTCATGCTACTTATTCATATTAAAATTTATTACTATTGAGGAATTTCTAAATTAAAAACAATTAACAATGGAAAAAATTGACAAATTAAAAAAGAAACGTACCACAATTCGATCAAGTATTTCAAAAGCAATAACTCGATTAGACGCGTTTATGCAAAATAAAGGTAAACAAACTTATGAAACAAATGAAGCGGAACTAAACGAGTTGCAAGAGATTTTAGTTAGTAAAGAAATAGACATAAAAAACTTAAATTCAGAAATTGAAGAGCTTATAACAAATGCAACGGAATACGAACAAGAAATCGCAACAAGCGAAGAGTACCATGACAAATTACTGTACGCAAAAACCACCATAAAAACGTGTTTCAAAACTCTAAATCAGTCAAATTTAGAAAATACGTTAATGCAAAATCCGCAAAATTTAAAAGAAATAACGGCAAGTAAACAAAGCATAACTCTTCCTGAAATACCCATGCCGAAATTCTCAGGAAGATACGATGAGTAGCATCTTATTATATTTGGAAAAAAGAGCACAAATTCTAGAAAGTTATCAAAATGTTTCTCAAACAGCACAACTAAAAGTGAAAACAGAAAAGTCAAGATCAAGATCATTTTTAATCAATGAGAAAAAAATACTGCCATGTGTTTTATGTTCAAATAACCATCCCATTTTTAAGTGCGATTATTTTTTGAAGCTTAATGTAGAGCAGTGTTTCCCAAACTTATGACTTTTGTGTACCCTTTCAAAATTTTCAGTCACGCTGTGTACCACTAATAAAAAAATTAATGTATTTTCTTAAAAATATGTTTATTTATTTATCATTTTTTTTTTTTTTTTTTGGTAAAAAATTTTGTTAATAAGTTTATTTGCATCAGTGAGAAGGATGGTATTGTTTTTGTTGTCATAAAAAAATTACACAAAAGTTAAAAACCACAACTGGCCCCACTAATTATTAACGATAGTGGTTCAACTTCTAACGTTTTAACCGAAGTGCTTGCTAATGCATTAGAGGTCCCATTGCGAAAAATAAACAACCCCATTGCAGGGTTAGGTAATAATAAAACTGTTGTAAAAGGGAAATTACAGGCTGATATTACTAACAGGGATGCGACTTATTTTAAAACATCAGATTTCTTAGTTGTGAAAAAGATAACGGATTTTATTCCAACCGCACCATTGTCATTAAAGAAACTTGAGTCACCTAAAATCATACATTTAGCAGAACCTAATATTTTCGCAAATTCAGCTAACATAGACATGCTCATAAGAGCGGAAGCATTTTTTGAAATTATGAGAACAGGCGATATTAACATACCAGGCACTCAAATAGCTTTAAGAAATTCTGTTTTTGGGTTTATCTTTACGGGAACAATAGGTACAAATAGTCAGGATTAAGCTAAAGACTTCTGTGGGTTAATCAGCCAATCTACTAACACTTTAGAGCAAACCCTAAGAAAGTTTTGGGAAGTTGAGGAGTGCTCAAGCTCAAAGGAGCATAACATGAGCCTTGAAGATATTTTATGCGAGCAGCATTTTAAAATACGCACAAGAGAGACGACACTGGTAGATACATAGTTCAAATGCCAATCAAAGATCTCCATAAGCTAGGAGAATCCAAACATTTAGCAGAGCAAAAACTTAATCAGCTTTGGAGACGGCTTTCTCAAAATGACACTATGAGGAGTCATTATATTAAGTTCATGCAAGAATACCTAGACATGGGTCACATGGAGCCCGTAGAAACAGAGGATGATCAAGATCCAGCGGATAAAAGCAATTATCCTCATTGCCATCTGCAGCATCATGGAGTCTACCACCCTGAAAAGACTACAACTCCTCTCAGAGTAGTCTTCAACGCCTCAGCACCTACTTCAACTGGTGTAAGCTTAAATGATCTACAAATGAAAGGACAGGTAAAAGAGGACATTTTCGACATTTTGGTGCGTTTCCGTAAACATCACATTGTCTTTACGACAGATATTCAAAAAATGTTCCGTCAAATATTAGTTGAACCTTCCCAAAGAAACCTTCTTCGCATCCTTTGGAAAACAAGCGAGTATCAACCGTGCAAAACATACCGATTGAAAACCGTAACATACCCCACAACTTCAGCTTCTTTTTTGGCCACTCGAGCAATACTCCAGGCAGCCAGAGATGAGTCTGAAAGATTTCCCCTTGCGGCCGAGGCTCTCGAGAGGGACAGTTACATGGACGATGTCGTCAGTGGAGTGGATTACGTACTTACAGCTGTGCGTCTTAAATCTGAGTTGTCTGGTCTTCTAAGATCTTGTGGCATGAAGTTACATAAGTGGAGATCCAATGCAGTTGAATTAGACGAGTCAACTGATGTCGTAGAGCACAGATTTACCAACACTGACGAGACTACAAAAACGTTGGGTGTCATCTGGAATGGCAGAACAGATGAATTCCGGTTTCAACTCACTTCGTTAAAAGGGCAAAAAACCTATACAAAGAGAGACGTGCTTAGTGTCATAGCACGTATCTTTGATCCGCTTGGACTCTTGGGCCCAATTATCACAAAAGCAAAAATCTTCCTTCAGAGACTCTGGACAATCAAGTTAACGTGGGAAGATGTGCTTCCTCCAAATTTAGCCAAGGAATGGGAATTGTTTGTCCGCAATCTTCCAGCCATACACGAGTTACATGTGAAACGCAAAGTGACAGACAATGCATCAGGAATGGAATTACATGTTTTTGCCGACACAAGTGTCCTTGCTTACGGGGCAGCAATTTACGCACAAACACGAAATGTAGACGGTCAGCTTACATCAGAACTGTTATGTTCTAAGTCAAGAGTTGCTCCTATAAAACAACTCACCATTCCACGTCTTGAACTGTTATCTTCTCTATTGGCATGCAGGCTGCTGGACAAAGTACGGAACTCTCTAAATGTCCCCAACGAACAGTGCTATATATATTCAGACTCAAAAATAGTTCTCGCATGGATAAAAACTGACTGTTTAAAGTTAAAACAATAGGTCGCCAATCGAATAAAAGAAATCCAACAACTATCACAGAATTGTGTTTGGAACTATGTTCCGTCGACATCCAATCCAGCGGATATATTGTCACGTGGTTGTGAAGCAAAGGAACTTTTACATCACTCATTATGGTGGCAGGGTTCCAACACCATAAATCAAAGGAAGAACTCTTAGTCGGAAAGTGAACTATTTTCCGAAAGGTACTCAAAGACGTATCAATCTGAACTCAAGCCACCGCAAAACATTAATCTATTAATTTCTCATTTCAGTTTTTCAAACCAAATATTTTCCATAACAAATTCTTATTCAAAATTGATTAATGTAATGTCTTATGTATATAGGTTTATTTACAACTGTAAGAATCAAATTAACAGAAGTGGAAATCTTACATCCTGTGAGGTAAGTGAAGGAGAATTAAAGTTATGTTCATTTATACAGCAGGAATCTTTAGCAGAAGAATTTAAACTATTGAAATCAGGTAAACCAGCCCAAGTCAAAATTCTTGATGGTACCATCAAAGAATTATGATGGTTTATGTTGGTTAAAGTAAGATTCTTGATGGTCCAACATGTGTTGATGCTCACCATCATACAACAATTTCCATCTAGTTTTGATGGTTTTTGATGGCCCAACAAATTTCCATCATTACAAGATGGAAAATGTTGCTTTATGTTATGATGGTAAACCATCAAGCAATGTTTGATTTTTGATGGACCAACATAAACCTTCATATTTTGATGGCAAATGTTGTTTTACCATTATGATGGTCAACCAACAAGTTATGATATTTTAATGTTGGACAAACAACAACCATCGAAATATGATGGAAGATGCTGAATGGCTATTTTGATAGTCCACCAACAAGATGTGTTTATTAATGTTGGACCAACAACAACCATTAAAATATGATGGAAGATATTGTTTTACTATTATAATGGTTCAACCATCAAGTTATCTTTTGTATTTGACCAACAGCAATCATCAAATTAAGATGGAACATGTTGTTTTAGTACTAGGATGGTTCAACCATCATGTTATGTTTGTTGTAGTTGGACCAATAACAACCATCAAAATAAGTTGGAAGATGTTGTTTACCTTTATTATGGTTAACCAGCAAGTTGTGTTTTTATTGTTGGACCAAAAACAACCAACAAAATATGATGGAAGATGCTGTATGGCTATTTTGATGGTCCACCAACAAGATGTGTTTATTAATGCTGGATCAACAACAACCATTAAAATATGATGGAAGATATTGTTTTACTATTATAATGGTTAAACCATCGTGTTATGTTTAGTATTGCTGGAGCAACAGCAGCCATCAAATTAAGATGGAACATGTTGTTTTAGCACTATGATGGTTCAACCACCATGTTATGTTTTGTAGTTGGACCAATAACAACCATCAAAATAAGTTGGAAGATGTTGTTCACCTTCATGATAGTCAACCAGCAAGTTACGTTTTAATTGCTGGACCAAAAGCAACCAACAAAATATAATGGAAGATGTTGTATATCTATTTTGATGGTTCAACCATCATGCTATGTTTTTTATTGTTGGAACAGAAACGACCATCAAAATAAGATGAGAGATGTTAGTTTATCATTATGATGGTAAACCAGCAAGTTACGTTTTTATTGTTGGGCCAACAACAATCAACAAAATATAATGGAAGATGTTGTTTATCCATTAAGGTGGCTCAAGCATCATGCTATGTTTATTATTGTTGGACCAACAACAACCATCAAAATATAATGGAAGATGCTGTATGTCCATTTTAATGGTTTACCAACAAGTTGTGTTCACTAATGTTGGACCAACAACAGCCATTAAAGTATGATTGAAGATGTTGTTTATCTTATATGATGGTTAAACCATCATGTAATGTTTATTAATGTTGGACCAACAACAGCCATTAAAATAAGATGGAATATGTTGTTTTAGTACTATAAGGGTTCAACCATTATGCTATGTTTTTTATTGTTCAATCTACAACCCTCAGAATAAGATGAGAGGTGTTGTTTTATTATTATGATGGTAAACCAGCAAGTTATGTTTTTATTGATCGACCAACAACAACCATCAAAATATAATGGAAGATGTTGTATGGCCATTTTGATAGTTTACCAACAAGTTGTGTTCACTAATGTTGGACCGACAACAGCCATTAAAATATGATTGAAGATGTTGTTCATCTATTATGATGATTTAACCATCATGCTATGTTTATTAATGTTGGACCAACAACAGCCATAAAAATAAGTTGGAATATGTTGTTTAACTAGTATGATGGTTCAACCATCATGCTATGTTTTTTATTGTTGGACCAACAACAACCATCAAAATAAGATGAGAGATGTGATTTTATCATTACGATGGTAAATCAACAAGTTACGTTTTTATTGTTGGACTGACAGCAACCATCAAAATATCATGGAAGATGCAGTATGGCTATTTTGATGGTCAACCAACAGTTTGGGTTCATTAATGTTGGGCCAACAACAACCATTAAAATATGATGAAATACGTTGTTTACCTATTATGATGGTTCAACCATCATGCTATGTTTTTTGATTGTGTAACCAACAACAACATCAAATTAAGACGGAAGATGTTACATGGCCATTTTGATGGTTTACCAACAAATTATGGTTATTAATATTGGACCAACAACAGCCTTAAAAGTATGTTGGAAGATGTTATTTTACAATTATTACTGTCCAACTATCAGGTTATATTTATTGTTGTTGAACTAGCACCAATCATTAAAATTTGCTGGAAACAGATGTTTTGCTGTGATGATGGTCAACGAGTACATTATGTTTAATTTTAGAGCAAAAAGCAAGCATATCTATATATCGTGAAATATGCTGTTTTACTATTATGTGCACATGCATCATACATTAGTTTGGAGGAAGTTTTTCTAAAATTTTCAAAGCTTTAAATTAGAAGTATATGGTTAAAATTACAATAAGAGTCTAAAAATAAATAGATTTTGTAAATAATGGGAATAAAACAATAGACTGCTTATTACGATTGAAACAAAAAATTAAGAAAAATTCATTTTAAGTACCCAAGTGATAACATTCGAAGAAGATAAAATTATTATGCGCACGTACACTATGCTCGAGCTTTTAATTATTAAACACGAAGTGAAATTACAATAGAATATTAAAAAAAAAAATAGTTGTTGTAAATATTTACATTAAGATGAATTTGACAAATATAGAACAGTTAGGCTTTATATCAGAACTAATAAAATTAAAAAAGACTAATTCAAAGATTAATATGAGAGAGATATTACATTTTTATGTGCACGTGCATTGCTTGATTATGTGCAGGTGCAAAAATTAATAGCAACCGCAATTAATATCATGCAAAGGAATTTTAAATTCAGAAAAGCAATAAAGCTACATATCAGTATTAATGTGATTAAAAAAGATCATATGGATTATGTGTACATCATTCATATGGGTACACGACTGAGAAATTAAAATATGAGCACGTGCAGTACTTGAACATCGTTTCACGACTTTTTATTGAACGCTCAAAGGATGGCATTTAAATTATCAAACATGTGGTGAAATTATAACTAATGGTTTAAAATAAATGGTTATTGCAATTCATTACATAATGGTGAATTTTAGAATCACAAAACAATGAGGTTACAAAGCAGGATTACTTAAATCAAAAAGGATTTAAATAAGATTGGGGATGAAAGTTGCACTTTTAAATGCAAAATATGTAATAATATGTTATTAAAGGTTAAATATTAATAGTTATTGCAATTAATATCACAAAGGTAAATTTTTAATTCACAAAACAATTTTGATACATATCAGGATTAATAAAATTAAGAAAGATTCATTCATATAGGTACACGAGTGATAGATTACATTTTTATGTGCACCTGCACTATTTCAGCATTGCCTGGTTACTGAAAGGTTAAGACATGCTTTTTAAATTATTAAACATTTGGCTATAACATCATTTTGTTTTTTAAAATACAAAGCTATATAGCAACATATCAAGATTATTTAGATTAATTAGAAGAAAAATTTAAATAAAAAAAATTTAGAGATTTTGCAATATTTATAAAAGGACTATTAAAGGTTAAAATATAAATAGTCATTAAATATAATAACATTGAGGTAGGTTTTCAATTTACAAAATATTGTACACAGATTAATGAAATTAGAAAGATTCGTGGATTTAGGTAAACGAGAGATAGATTAAATGACAGGGGGGAAAAAGTATTTTCCTTACACATTTACTTAAGTCGAGCATATTCTAATAACATTTTATAATGGCGTGGAAATATGAGGAATTCAAAATTATTATTTATTGTTTTTGTTGTCATGGGTCCTTAGGACGGGGGGCTCTGATTGTATTTTTTCAGTCATACCATCCATGGCCAAAAATTCTAACTCAAATATTTTTTTTTAAACAAAACTATATATAAATTATGATGAGATAGTGGTTAGAAACAAAAGGTTGAGTAGATACTTTAATGTAGGTACCTACATACTGGTACCTATAGATACTTTTATTTATGTTGCACTAGAACTGTACAATGGGCTATTGGCAACGGTCTGGGAAACATCTTTGAGAATGATCCGAAGAAGTTTGCCATCACAAATTTTGTCACGCTACCTCCTCAATTTATATATAGATATGAAGGGAAAAGAAATTTTCACCGGTTCCTTGTACCCATGGTACTGCTAAGCGACTGACCACAGAACTTTCCATTCCAGAGATTTTACGAGCACGTATATTGCATGTACTTCTCGGTGAAAGGTTAGCAGAGTCAAGGATCGAACCCTGCAATTTAAATTTTAAAGAAATAATACTATTAACAGTTTATATTGCTTAATTTAAAATTCCAGATTATGCTTTCATTTCTCACAAAAAGTATAGCATTTTTGTTTCATATATAAGGTAGCAATCGGTGTGAATGCTCCTTGATATACGTTGCTTCTATACATTCGACCCCGCGTCAAGGGCAATCAGAGATGCAGTGCGAATTGTGCTTGAGTGTTCTTTTCAAACTTCACGCTTGGGTCGAGTAGCAAAATATCAGCTCAACTTCTTATTGTCTGTTATTATTCCACAGGTCGGCGTGGTTTTGTCATGTAAGTTTATGTAAAATTATTTATTCTTTCAATAATTATAATTTTTTTCATTGTCTTTTTCTTCTATATATATTATTTGCAATGTTTATTGAATTTTGATCGCACTATTAATTGGTTAAGGCAAATCAGACATTCCATTATTCTTCCATCAGTGTTTTCCCTAATCGTTTTTCTATGCTCTGCTTGCCATTTGATCCCAATAAATGCGCCCTTTTTGTAAAAATAAAACGAGATCTCTTAAAAATTTATTCAGATTCCATTTTAAAGAAAATTAATTCACTGTTAAAAAATTAAATATTGATACACAATAGAAGGATTTATACATAAACGGTGGAGATCAAAATTATAATTTTTTTTTTTTAATATCTAGAAGATATTTGTATCAAAGAAAACGATTGATAAAACAATTGTTATTAATATTGTTAAAAGTCTTTTGAATTTAGTCTTACTTTTGAGACTAAATTTTAAGACCAGTATCCTACAACACTACTGATGCTTTATATATTAATAAGCAATTTTGTTTTTCTCTCATTTTATTGTTATGATCTTCTGTTTTTCTAATCTTTTTCGACAGTTATTTTTGATGTGAGCTTTTTGGTTATCCACTATAATCACATCCATGTTCAAGAAGTATTCCTTGCTAAATTTAATTTTATTTTTTTTAATTTTGATACACCATTAAAGGATTTATGCATAAACGGTGGTGATCAAGATTATAATAATTTTTTTTAATGTTATCTAGAAGATATTTGTAGCAAAGAAAGTGATTGATAAAACAATTGTTGTTAATATTGATGAAAGTCTGTTGAATTTAGTCTCTGGTGTAAGATCGTCATTCAGAAGTGGATCCATTTGTCGTACGCAAACACTCGGTGCATATGGCAAAGTACCAAAACCCTGAACCTCCGTCACATGGAGGACAAATGTCTGTGTGGCTGACTGAATCTCACGAGATAATCTCTTCTGAGATTGAGATTCGAAAGGGGTTCAGGTAGCCCAAAGTGTTGCAATAAGGCTTTGTGTCCTGTATCTTAGAATTAAGTCGTTGAGCACGTAACTTTTGAGACTGAATTTTAAGACTAGTATCCTACAACACTAGTGATGGTTTATATATTAATTAGCAATTTTGTTTTTCTTTCATTTTATTGTTATGATCTTCTGTTTTTCTAATCTTTTTACACAGTTATTTTTTATGTGAGCTTTTTTGTTATCCACTATAATCACATCCATGTTCAAGAAGTATTCCTTGCTAAATTTAATTTAATTTTTGTTAATTTCGATTCAGCATTAAAGGATTTATGCATGAGCGATGGGGATCAAAATTGTAAATATTTTTTTTTTTTTAATGTTATCTAGAAGATATTTGTAGCAACGAAAGTGATTGATAAAACAATTGGTATTAATATTTTTGAAAGTCTTTTGAATTTAGTCTCTGGTGTAAGATCGTCATTCAGAAGTGGATGCATTTGTCATACGCAAACACTCGGTGCATATGGCAAAGTACCAAAATCCTGATCCTCCGTCACATGGAGGACAAATATCTGTGTGGCTGACTGAATCTCACGAGATAATCTCTTCTGAGATTAAGATTCGAAAGGGGTTCAGGTAGCCCAAAGTGTTGCAATAAGGCTTTGTGTCCCGGATGTTAGAATTAAGTCGCTGATCACGTAACTTTTGAGACTAAATTTTAAGACTAGTATCCTACAACACTAGTGATGCTTCATATATTAATAAGCAATTTTGTTTTTCTTTTATTTTATTGTTATGATCTTCTGTTTTCCCAATCTTTTTCAATAGTTATTATTTGATGTGAGCTTTTTTGTTATCCACTATGTTCACGTCCATGTTCATGAAGTATTCCCTGCTAAGTTTAATTTTTGTTAATTTTGCTACACAATAGAAGGATTTATTGGTGGGTGGATGGTGGGCATTAAAATTATTAAAAAAAAATTGTAATCTTTTAAAGTGACTGAAAATATACTACATTTTTAACATTATTTATTCCCATTACATGAGCGCAATTAGCTTACCGCTGTTGTAAACATAAATATTATTTCCTTTAAAATATTAATCCCTTTCTAAACAATGTATTTCTATTTAAGGAAATAAAATGCATTTTTTTTTTTTCTATTGGCTTACTTTTCAGTGCATTAGTTTGGAAGAGTTGAAATGAAAATTGGAGCCTCTGAATGTAGAGTTGATCGTTTGGATGAGAATTGATTCAGATGACTTTGAGAGGATGAGTAAGTATTCTAATAATTTTTTTTTTTCTTTTCTTGGATTCTAAATCCTGATGGTTTTGTTAGTGCGAAAGACAATCCCAATTCTACCTTTTAAAAGAAATTTTTTTTTCTTCAATGAGAATATGTAAACTTTTTATAATGTCTGACTTTTATTTCCTAAATATATTTACTTCAATGTCTAGAGTGATGGCGCAAAGTGTCATTTTGCCAAAGCTTCGGCTGCTAGTATATATTAAGCTTTCATATTGAGGGCATAATGTTTGTATATTCAATATATATTCCAGTTTACTTTGCATTTTTGCTTTATTAGGACCAATTAAGGTAAAATAGTCTATGCTCATTATTATGACCCCTATTTATGCGCTTCTTCTATTAGGGTGACCCGGGGTAATTCACGATCACTCTGTTTCTGGGGTAAATAATGAACACCTAAGTTTTATTTTAAAAAAAATTATTTATTTTTAAACTTGAGACATGGACAAAAATGATTGTACACTTTACTAAAGTATAACTACATTTACTTAATAATAGTTTTTTGTTTAATCTAACAAAATAAGTATCTTTTAAATTGCTTTCCGTATTTTCCACTTCAAAGATGGGTTTCAAAATGTGCACATTTCTGCAAAGAAATGCAGATCTCTTCCTCCTTCTCTTAATAATAAATATTTTGTGTTACTTTCTTTATCTTTGATATAAAAATAGTGTAAGCTTTTGTTTAATTCTTTCACATCTACTCTAAACATTATAATTGACTATAGGAAACAATATCAAATGTTGCCTCCTACAGATGGGATAATTCCTGATCATTGTCTTTTCTTCTTATAAATAGTATAATAAATAGCTAATTGTCTTGTCTTAAATAACAGTTCATATTTATTAAGTGGAACAACTATAAAATATATTTTAACTGTAATCACAAAATTTGTTTTTAACTGTGCACAAGACAAATGTGTTCTGATTAGCACCATTTCTGGTTTGTCTTACCTTGCTTCTAAGTTTATAAATTAGCCTAATATAAATATGGTGAGAAATTATAAGCCTAAAAAGGATGCTAAGCTTCTAATGTCCGTTAGATCTTCCAAGCTGAACAAATCATTCCAGTATAATATTAAAAAAATCTTTTGTTTTTTAATTTTCAGAAAATCTTTCACATAACCAAGACATATTTATGCATTCGGAACTAACATTTTTGTGGATCGAAAATTATTAAAATCAAAACTTGCTGAAATATACAAAATCCTGAAAAGCATTTTGTTTATAATAATTAAAAAACCTGATGTAATTAAGGTTTAAAAATAGGGTGTTCCAATCTTATGCCATCGTGCTTGTGAAGCGAAATTTCGATATCTAATATAAGTATTGACTTGAGTTTTCGCACAATAGTAAAAGATGTTTTATAAAAAAATTTCAATAATCGAAAAGTTCCCAAATCACAGTTCTTCGGTGACCAGGCCAAGGCTTTAGCCTTAGTAAAAGCTTGTTCCATTTATAATGTTCTTGTTTCTTAATTTTCCAAATAATTTTGAAAATAAGGTAATAAAAAAAATGTGCGTTTTATGTAGAATTAGAAACAAAAGCAAAATTCTTTTAAAGAAATTATAAGCTGAGTCAAACACTTGACATTTCTTTTGGAAATAAATGAGGTAACATTAGGGTTTAAGACAATGCTTTTTTTAAAAAAAGTATAATTTACTAGTGATTATTATTATTTTTTTTTTCGATAAAAATGTTACAACTTAAGTTTGTGATGGTTATTTTTAATGAGTCATATGTTTTTCTTACAGTTGCCAGTTTCACTGCTTTAGTTTTTTTTACTTATATTCATACAAGCAATAGTAATAATTATACCTATTATTTTCCTACATTCAACAACTGTTAAAAAATGGGTTGAAGATTATATTTTGTCTGTTAAAATTCTATCTTATTTGAAATTGGATAATTGATTTTAAATTTTTATATTAATAATTTTAAATGATAAACTGAACTGTTTAAGTACAGTTTTAAATTCTTCATTATTTAGTTAATTTTATTTACTTTTTTTATTTTAGCATATATAGTTTTAAATTGCATACGAGTGTAAAATATTGAACGGTTTTGCACAGTTGTAAAATTCCTATTTCAATTGTTTAAATCAGTTCGCATCCTGTAGCTATAGGTGTAATTTATTTCTGATATTATTAACCTTTATTTAATATAACATACATATAAAAGTCTATGTGTGGATCATTTTTTATGTCGCATATTAGCTTGCTTATATTTTCCAATGCATAAAATCAATTTTCCTGCCTTTTCCTTTTTGCAACTATGAGCATTTATTTTCTAATCAAACACAAGTTTCTGACATAGTTAAAAAATAAAACTACAATTAAAATACACTCACTGGAACTAGAAATTTTTTGAAACTGTATTTTTTTAAATATTTTTTTTTTTAAAGTTTATAAGAAAAGAAGCTGCATTTTATTTGTTTAATTTTTTATATTTTTGCACATCAGCTTAAACTGATGTATTCAATATTTTGTTATAAGTTTATAAATAAGTCCTCCTGCTCAACTTTTGAAGAGTTGGGGGAATGTAGCAGTGTTTGCAAAAACCTGTATTATATGTACTTATAATCAGGGTTTGTTGATTGAATTGATTTTTTAAAGAAAAAATCATTGACTTAAATCTACTGATTATATATATATATATAATCAGTATATATATATATATATATATATATATATATATATATATATATATATATAATCAGTATATATATATATATATATATATATATATATATATATATATATATATATATATATATATATATATATATATATATATATATATATATATATATATAATCAGTATATATATATATATATATATATATATATATATATATATATATATATATATATATAATATTGATTTAAAAAGTTAAAAAACTGCATTTTAAAGTATTGATACTTTTACTATTTATTTTCTTGGTTTTAAAATTTATTTTAAACAAATTGCTGCAATAGTTTTAAAATTTATTAACGAAATTACTTTCTTTCTTGGTATTTGTTAAATTCCAACGAATTTGAAATTACATTTTTCAAAATCTTTTGATTCTTGAGATTGAAAGTACAGATTAAAGTATACATTAAAAGTATTTTTTTTTTGTCATAATATGTTTACAGTATCTTTGACATTATCAGATTTTCTATTAAGAAATTTTGTGAAAAAAATTTCAATGAATTTTTTTAGTTAAACTTATCTATTTTAATATAGGATTAAAAATTAATATTTTAATATAAAAAATATATAGATTAAATATTTATTTTTTGATGAATGACTACATTTATAAATGCAATTTGTTACATTTATTTTGTCATTTTAAAACTCTGGAGGAAAAAGAAAGAAATCACAATTTTAAATTAAGAACTTTGGTAATTGAAACTTTGTTTTAATTGTTAAAGGATTCTTAAATTCTCTATTTCATCTAGTCTTTGAATTTCAATCATGGATTTGTTTCAAAATGGTTGCTATGCATTCATATCTATGTATTATAATGAAAAATTGTTTTAGGTAGCCAGAGCTTCTAAAATATTCTTATAATATAGTTTTAATATTAATTTAATTTTGATTAAACATTTATGATGTTTTTTTAGTCATAAATCAAAGTTCTTTGTATTTGAATAAAAAAAATCAGATTTAAATAATAAAAAAAAAAATATGTTTTTAAATATTTTTTTATAAAAATCTCAAGCCCTGCTTTAATATAAGCATTAGATATAATTATTTACATATCTAATGTTTATATTAGAAAAATATATCTAATGTTATATTAGAACTCAAAATATAATTATAAATAAAATATAATTATTATATTAGATGTAATATAGTATAGAATAATTATTTCAGTCATTTTTTGTCGCCTTCTAAATGTACAATAAATTGCATAAGGATGAAGTTATTGTAAATAATGAAGTGTAAAATATGAAGCATAATAAGTTAAAAATTAAAACTTAATTAATGAATGGAATTTCTAGAAGCGCTATTATGGCCATTGTACATAATTTGTTTTATAGATCTCAGAATTTAGTAGTGTGTTTTAATAATTTATAATTTAGTAATTTATATTAATAATTTATAATTTAGTAATTTATATTAATAATTTATAATGTATTTTTTCGTGTATTTAGCTAATTTTAATTTGTTCATCATAATTTTGTTTGCGAAAAAGGTTGTAAAAAGGCATAAAATAGAGATTGGCATAAAAGTTTATAGAACAATATGTTCATGGAAATAATGAAACGTTAAGAAACTCATTTGGTGTGTAAAAAGATGGGTTTTATCTGACTGAGCCCACCTTTGGGAACCCTGGAATGATACAGATCACAAGAAAAGAGTACTTAATTTATATTATTAAATGGGATTGCCTGAACTTCATTAAAACTGTAAATTCATAATGCGTTTTTCTTTCGTAAAAAAATCACTGTGTACATAGAATTGTTTCCCTGTCAATAATTGACCAAACAGCATAACAATTGACTAGCTGAATAGCTAAAAATATTTATGAATTTGGTATTCGTTTAAAAAAATATTTTTGAAGAAACTAGAGTATTTACATAAAATTTTAATATTAACATCAAGTAGATCCAAAAAAATTTAATATTTGGTCTATACAAATTGTGCTAAGATGCGAAAAATCTACATAATTTGTCCAAATATTTCAAACATCTTTATAATTTTATAACTGCCAATTTTTCTGCATTTACGTCCTTTTGTGTAAACATATGCTTTAATTTTATTTATTTCAGGTCTTGTTTGAATTTCACTTTATACTGAGTTGTAGTAAAGTTATTCTTAATTATTTAAAGAAGCTGTTAATTTGATTGCTCTTTCTTATTTTTTCTTCTAGTTGTAATACGAGGACGTGTATAGAATGAATTCAGTGGTATAATAGTAAAGCTAGTATAAAAGAAGTTTGTCTATATGAAGAAGTTTGTAAATGAAGACTGACCATTATAATTGTGAATTATGTGTGCTTGTTGTTGGAAAGAAGTTGCTTGAATAATATGCTCTGTTTAAATAAAAGATTTTAAATAAAAATGCTTGTTTTTATTTTAGCATTGAATATTAATATTTTTTAATATTTGTTTAATTTTTTAAATGTGTCACAAGCTTACATTTTTTAGTATTTCTTACTAATTAGCATGGATTGCAATTATTTTGATACTGGATTATCTGCTGTATTAGGGAATAATTGCCGCAATAGTATAATGTTTCAGTGTTTAATTTAAAATACTTCTGATACAAATTGTTCTTGGACATACAAAATTATTTTTATAAATAATATTCGAATCAGAATTCACGCACAATTTGAGTTTTTCATTCTGAAATTTGCGTAACGTTTTACCCAATGAAACCCGTGATGGAAATTACGGTTCAAACAGCAAGATGTGATGATAGTAAATCTTGATAATCCATTCATCAAATCAAGCTAATTTACATGTGGTCGAACATCATAAATCTGATTAAAATCATGTATAAAGTGATTGTTCCAACAAATTATTGTTGGAGCAGCAGAAATAAACCATCAAAACGATTTGCCTGTTTTATGTTGGACGATAAAAAGTCAGACAAAATTCCTACATTAGGATGATGGTTCCAACATTTGAGCAGTAAGAAAGTATGATGGAAATTTCTGATGGTCCAACATGAACAAAACATGTTGCTATTCTAATGTTGGACCAACATAAATCTGTCCGAATTCCTATATTGGGATGATGGTAGCTAATGTTGGTTCCAACATTTCATTTCTAAGATAATATGATGGAAATTTCTGATGGTCCAACATGGATGAACCATCAAATCAAGTTGCTATTCTTACGTTGGACCATCAAAAATCTGTCCGAATTCCTATATTGGGATGATGGTAGCTAACGTTGGTTCCAACATTTCATTTCTAACGTAATATGATGGAAATTTTTGATGGTCCAACATGAGCAAACCATCAAAACAAGTTGCTAATCTCATGTTGGACCATCATAAATCTGTCCGAATTCCTATATTGGGATGATGGTAGCTAATGTTGGTTCCAACATTTCATTTCTAAGATAATATGATGGAAATTTCTGATGGTCCAACATGAGCAAACCATCAAAACAAGTTGCTACTCTTATGTTGGACCGTCATAAATCTGTCCGAATTCCTATATTGGGATGATGGTAGCTAATGTTGGTTCCAACATTTGATTTCTAAGAAAATATGATGGAAATTTCTGATGGTCCAACATGAACAAACCATCAAAACAAGTTGCTACTCTTATGTTGGACCAACATAAATCTGTCCTAATTCCTATATTGGGATGATGGTAGCTAATGTTGGTTCCAACATTTCATTTTTAAGATAATATGATGGAAATTTCTGATGGTCCAACATGAGCAAACCATCAAAACAAGTTGCTAATCTTATGTTGGACCAACATAAATCTCTCCGAATTCCTATATTGGGATGATGGTAGCTAATGTTGGTTCCAACATTTAATTTTTAAGATATTATGATGGAAATTTCTGATGGTCCAACATGAGCAAACCATCAAAACAAGTTGCTAATCTTATGTTGGACTAACATAAATCTGTCCGAATTCTTATATTGGGATGATGGTAGCTAATGTTGGTTCCAACATTTAATTTTTAAGATATTATGATGGAAATTTCTGATGGTCCAACATGAGCAAACCATCAAAACTGGTTGCTTATCTTATGTTGGACTAACATAAATCTGTCCGAATTCTTATATTGGGATGATGGTAGCTAATGTTGGTTCCAACATTTAATTTTTAAGAAAATATGATGGAAATTTCTGATGGTCCAACATTAGCAAACCATCAAAACAGGTTGCTTATCTTATGTTGGACTAACATAAATCTGTCCGAATTCCTATATTGGGATGATGGTAGCTAATGTTGGTTCCAACATTTAATTTTTAAGAAAATATGATGGAAATTTCTGATGGTCCAACATGAGCAAACCATCAAAACAAGATGCTAATCTTATGTTGGACCATCATAAATCTGTCCGAATTCCTACCTTGGGGTGATGGTTACTTATGTTGGTTACCATCAAAGATTATGTTGGTCCATCAATGGAAAACCATCAAAAATTTTTACTTGGGAGTGCATGTTACTAGCAAACTGAAATTTTTGTTTCCATTTTTTGATAATTCAGCAAATGTTATAAGAGTTGGAGGACGTCTATCAAATTCTGATTTGCCCTATGAAAGCAAACATCCCATAGTTTTACCTAAAAATCATAAAATTTCTGAGCTTATTTTATTAAATTTGCATAAATCAAATTGTCACATAGGTGCACAGGCATTATTAAATTTGTCAAGACTAACAGTTTGGATAATACATGGTAGGAATTTGGTTCGGAAAATTTTTCATGAATGCGTCATTTGCACTAAATTTAAACCTAGATTTTTAGTTCAAAAAATGGGAGATTTGCCTAGCGTTCGATGTAAACCAACTTTTCCTTTCTTAAATTTTGGTACTGATTTCGCAGAACCCTTTTTCGTAAAAAACAAAAATCAACGTAAAGGTCCGTTTCAAAAAATATTTATTGCTATTTTTGTATGTCTTGTAACTAAAGCTATTCACATTGAAATTGTTTCTAATCTAACATCTGACTCTTTTATTGCAACCCTAAAAAGATTCATTGCACGTAGAGGCAAATGTTCCATATTATATAGTGACAGTGACAAAACCTACTTAGGAGCAAGCAGAGAGATTAAACGTTTGTATAATCTAGTTAGTAAACCAGATGAAACTCTATCAAAATTTCTTGTTTCTGAGAGAATTAATTGGAAGTTTATTCCCCCTAAAAGTCCAAATTTTGGTGGAATATGGGAAAGTGGAGTAAAATCATTTAAATTTCACTTGAAACGAACAATAGGTACTTTAACTTTAACATACGAAGAATTTCTTACTATTATTAATCAAATCGAAGGTATTTTAAATTCAAGGCCTTTAATGCCACTTTCCAGTGATGCTAATGATCTGGATGTTTTCACACCAGCTCATTTTTTAATAGGAAGATCTATAAAAAGCATCCCTGAACCAGAATTAATTGATCTTTCAGATAATAGGTTAAGTAGGTGGCAATTGACTACAAAAATTCCCCAAGCAATTTGGAGAAAAGGGTCAAATAATTATCTGTGCCATTTACAACAGCGATCGAAATGGCTCTTTGAAAAGGATAACATTTCTATTGGCACTGTAGTTATAGTAAAAGACGATAATTTGCCCATTAATCAATGGCTCATGGAAGTTGTTGTCGAATTGTTTCCAGGAAAAGACAAATGTGTTAGAGTTTGCAGTGTGAAAACCAAACGTGGTATTTTCAAACGTCCTATCACTAAGCTAGCCATTTTACCAGTACCAGTTGAAATTTGATTAAGTAATTTCATTATGTGTCAATTTATATGTATATATTTTTGCTTTCTATATATATAAAAAAAAGTGATGTCATTTCCCAATTGTTTGTTTTTGCATATTACTTATATTTGATATTATTTCATTGCTGATATATTTGAAATACAGTACTGTCTTTCAACGTGGGGAGTATGTTGTATCTTTACTCCAGCGCCATCTACAGTAACGTTTTTGTAACACTCAGAGTAGAAATAAACAATCTGTCATAAGGTTGTGGTGGTGCTCTCTCTCTTGTCGTATTCCAATGCTAGCATTTACCAGATTTAGAAAAATTACTATTCTTAGGTCTTACCAGCCATAATACAGTCCACGCTAATTAGAAGGGAAGATTCATTGATAAATTTCTCCCCTTTTGTTACCCCGCATCAACAACAGCTTTACAGTGAAGACAGTTAGAATGGAATATTTTTTTTTCCACTTAAGAACGTTTTGATGCAGAGAGGTACTGTTGACAATCATCAGTTTGGGTTCCAGCAATTATGTACATGCTGGATGAGCATGAGAGGGAGGGGGGGGGGGAGATCGTGAAAAGATTTCCTTGTATAAAGGAGATAGAAAGGAAAACAAGAAATTATAGATTTCTAATTTTTGATAAAAAAAAAAAAAACACTTATAATCAGCTATATATATATTAATATATATATTATGTCAACTTGTGTTTACTTCAAAAAAATAATGTGGCTATTTCCTAATTTTGCATTCTCAGAATCATTTTTAAGCTTACAAATGTCATATCCCAATCTGAAAAATAAATTTTGAATTATGATCTATAGTGTATTTTGTTTTTCTGAATTGTAAATACAGGGTGTTTATAAAGTCCCGGACCCATTTTGATGTTTAATAACTCATAAAATAATAAAGATAGATTGAAATTAATAACATAAATGGTTAGATAGACTCAAAAAGTTTCATGACCCTTGTCAATGAACTTCCACGTGTGCTCTCTTCGTCGCGTGGAGAATATCAAGTCGATAGTCAATTTCACGCCAGGTAGCGGCAAGCATGTCGGCATTCACAGAGGCTATTGCGGTTGTAATTCTGGCTTTTAGGTTATCAATGTTCGACACGATCCTCCTGTAAACATTGATCTAAAACCCCTATGAATACCGTGAGGAACAAAGGGATTCCCCAATGGTTAATGTGTGGTGTGGACTAATGCACGGCCGAGTCTTTGGGCCTTTCTTTTTTACAGAAAATAAGGTCTCATCAGTCGTATACTTAGACATGTTGGAAAACTTCGTATTTCCACAACTAGAAGAGCTTCAGCCACATGTCTTTTTGCAACAAGATGGTGCACCACCTCATTGGGGTATCATCGTTCGTAGTTCTTTGAATGACCATTTTCCAGGAAGATGGATTGGGCGAAGAGGTCCAATTCCTTGGCCACCCAGATCACCTGACATAACGCTGCTGGACTTCTTTCTTTGGGGATTTATAAAGGACAATGTTTACAGGAGGATCGTGTCGAACATTGATGACCTAAAAGCCAGAATTACAACCGCAATAGCCTCTGTGGATGCCGACATGCTTGCCGCTACCTGGCGTGAAATTGACTATTGACTTGATATTCTCTGTGCGACGAAGGGGGCACACGTGGAAGTTTATTGACAAGGGTCATGAACTTTTTGAGTCTATCTAACCATTTATGTTATTAATTTTTATCTATCTTTATTATTTTATGAGTTATTAAACATCAAAATGGGTCCGGGACTTTATAAACACCCTGCATATATTTATGCAATACAATGTGTTAAAGCCGGAGAATTTTGGTTGAATCGTGATAAAGAAAGATCGAGAATATTTTTAAAAAAGTGGGACATCATTAATGGACAGACCCAGAGCCTCATTAACATAGACGGGACGGCTGAATACCCTTACCGAATTGTACATCCCCCCATTTGGTACCCATAATAAATTTATTAAAGGACTTGATGAATGTAAAAAAAAGCATAAGATTATAATGTCTATAAAAATGTACTCCACTTTAATTAATAAACTGTAGTTTTTTTTTCCATTCAAGTTCAAACTACTTAAATAATATATATATATATATTTTTTCATTATGTAATTTTTTTGATGTACTTTTAAGCTAATTTATCCATTATCCCGTAGTGATTCCAATCTAACATTTTGTCCCCAAGTGTTATTTTAAAATTAAAATATATTAATTTCAATATGTAACACAATAGGTATTTTAAATGTTAAAAATAAAATTATGGATAGGAGAAATACGCAAGAACATCAGTGGTACTTGTGATACCAAGGAGAATATATATATATATATATATATATATATATATATATATATATATACAATATATATATACATATATATATATATATATATATATATATATATACAATATATATATACATATATATATATATATATATATATATATATATATATATATATATATATATATATATATATATATATATATATATATATATATATATATATATATATATATTCTCCTTGGTATCACAAGTATGAATTCATTTACTTTTAACCTATTACCCCTATTAAAAACTGAAATTTTCTTTTTAAGATAATAGGTACTGTAGCACTGAGTGATCAATATTAAAATTGAAAGAGCTTAAGATTCGAACTGGATTATCCAAACTAGAACAGCAAGGGATTCATCATAGCAGGGCAGTTAGCATTAATTTAGTTGCTACCCATACATTTTATGTTTCTTTCACCAATACTTCTAGAATTAAACACTCCACTTCGATGACAATAGTAGTAGGGGGTTTAAGAACTACCATTTTCTTTAGATCCAGAATTCATACATAACATGATTTTCATGTTCAATATTTTCTTTCCGAGAAGAAAACGAGTCTAACGAAGAAAATTCAAAAAAAAAATTTCTGGATTTTAATATCATGTGTCTGTTCAACATGAAATTCCATTTTCGCTTCAGACGGAAATGTTTCATTACAAGCAGCACATTCGATGCCGGATCGTGATCCGAACGGTATATTTTCTAAACTTTTATCCGGATGCTTCAGACGTATATGTTTATACAATCTCGTTGAATATATCTTTTCACATTTTCAACGCATTTGTGTTGAATATCATCCATTTTAAACTGCAGATCACAAATAACCAAATTAAAAATAACAAAAAAATAACTGACTTTAAAGTTAAAAAAAAAAATTCAAACAACAAAGGCAAAACAGATAACAGTAATAAAAACAAATCTCATAACGAAAAAAATCAACAAATAAGATAATTTTTTCGAAATCGAAAATGACACAAAAATTAAACATAAACAAATGCGAACGGTGACATAAACATAAACAAATGCGAACGGTGACGGTAAACCTTTGAAATTTAGCCAATACGCCAAGGAAGCGAATGAAAAAATCCCCAATATTCTCAGTGTAATTTCCCTCTTTCCCTATTTTTACTCTTCCGACGAAACTATAAGTTTTTAACATTATGGAATTGTCCTCCCCCTAGTCGCTTGTGCGTTGGACCGACTACTCACGCTGAGCTAACTAGAGCCTGGTTTCTTAGGACAGGTTGGCATCAGTGGTACGTCAACGTCCCGCTAACGCCCAGATAAGGCGCTTTTCTTAAGAAACCAGGCCTTAAGGAGATGCTTAGTTAAAAATTGTTGAATTTAAAGTTCCCAACATTTCTTTTGCATTTACACATTGTATTTATCATCTGATTATTTTGTAGTAAAGTTTAAGCCTAAGCATTGCAGCTTTATTTATATTTTTGGTTTTTATATTCTTTTTTTAATTTTTGGTTACAATGAAAAATAGTATAATATTTTTTGCAAAACGAAAATTTATAGAGGGTATGAAATGTTAATTTTTAATAATAATAATAATAATAATAATAATAATAATAATTATATATATACACACACACACACAATCAGACCTCTATTTTACTAAGTCGCTGAATATCGATAAAAAATTCCTTATATGGAAAATTCGATAAATAGATAATCCCTATTTGAAATATTTAAACAATACAAAACTGGTTTTAAATTCTGAAACAACAGACATAATTAAAATAGAAATTGATACACCTTTATCTCGTAAATTATTATCTACTATCAATTTGTTTGATTGAATGGTTTTAACATTTCATCATATGAAGGTTTGGTGATTTCTTCATCATTTCTGTCTTCTTCGTCTTTCTTATAATTTATTGCTGTAATGTTTTTATTTTTCACACTGTCCAAAATATCCGATTCAGTCAATGTTGGTTCAGTCAATGGTTGTAGCTTCAGAATCAATAAAGAGAAAATCACTAATCAGTATATCATCGTTAATTTCGTGGTTCTCTCTTAGCTGTACTCACATTTTTTTTAAAAGTTCTTCTAAAGGAATCTAGCTTTAGCAAAACTGTTACGAATAGTACGATCTGTAACATCATAGTTCCATGCTTCAGAAATTTCTGTTAAGCTTTCTCGTAAATTGATTTTTGGCATGAATTTCCGTATGAAATGCAAACAAAAAAAGATTTTACTGCTTTCTCTAAAAGTTAAATGGCTGCGAAAATCAATTCAAAGTCATTTCCCCTATAAATTGCGTTAACAAGTTTGAAATGTTTTGAAATATTTTGGAAAATAGGGAAAATAAATCTCAAAGAAAAGTTCGTTAAATAGAAAATTCACTTCGCTATTTGGAAATTATTTTCCGAAGAAATTTCGAAAATGTTCTTTTTTCCTGGAAAAAAAAGAAGTTTCCTGGGGTTCATTAAATAGAAGTCCGGCTGTATATCTTACCAATTATCCGAGATGCTGGGTATCACCGCTATTACAGATGTCTGAATTTTCCGGTTTTCTGGATCAGCCAAAAAGTGTCGTTAATCGATGTTTTATTGAAATAAATAAGAATATAAATGCTCTCCTAAATTAAAAGAAAAATGGTAGAATAAAGAATAAAAAAATTTCCAAGTTTAGACTGGAAAAACAAGTTTAAAAAATACAAAATTTAAATTTTTTTTTCTGAAGATTAATTAAAATCACGAAATTAACTAATATAAATTGAAACCATTGATTAAAAAACGCAATATATTTCATACCTAATTATAAGGAAAAAAAAAAGAAACCGATAAAATAAAAGAAAAACTTATTAATCTAAATAAAAATAACACTTTAAAATTACCAAACAGAAACGATGGTAAAAAAAGGCACTAACATAAATGTTAAAACTCTGGACAAGGCAATGAATTAAAACTGAATTAAAAAAGCGAATTTTATCTTAAAATTTATGAATAAAAAGAACTAATTAATTGAGTTCAGCATTCATTGTGAAAGATGGAAATTAAAAAAAAAAAAAAAAAAAAAAATTAAGTGGAGACAAACACAAATAAAAAAAGAAAAAATGGAAACTGCTATCCTATTCCTCTATGCTGCTATCTGATTCATGAAATAATCGTCTGCTAATAGTAATAAATAATTTAAAGTCTAGATTAATAAACAATCTTTTCGTTTAATTTTTTTATAAAAGCAGACGGTTTTTAACGAAGGCAGATGTGATTCACACCAAGAAAAACTTGCAAATGATACGGCACTTCTAAAGATTCAGAATTTATTCAACTAAAAAGTATAGTTTTTCGTTAATTGATGTCAAATAGATAAAAATAACAGGCGATTAAAAACTTTTTGTTAGTATAAAGTAATGTACTAATAATGTATTATCCGAAATTGTAAAACTATTTGTTATAATAAATCAAGGATAACAAAAACTGAGTAACTAAAGTGAATTTTAAAAAAATCCACCTTTTCAATACTCTTGAAGCAAAAGTTTGAAGTTGGACATCTATATGACAACATTCGGAAACGATAGAAGAAATCTTGAGGATGCACCTTATGATGGTTCGTCCGGAAAAAGAATTGTATTTTTTTAATCTCCTATAGCACAAGCGCAAATTACGATATTACGAAAAACAAAAGAGTGAAAGCCATCAATCAGGGGTGAAAGCGAGACTGAAAATAGGAAAGGCTGGTAGTGAAACCTTTTCAGTAATAGCTAGTTTTGGGGAGGAGTTAACTTATTCTTTTTTTAAATTATTCAGCAATATCTACTTTATCTTCGAAAAGAAGCAGTTTCATATATATGCTAAAATTTTAAAAGAAATCTTGATAGTTACAGATATTTTATTTTTTTTCGTAAAAAATGCTGGAATGAAATGTCTTACGAACCAGGTTTTTCTTTTTTCCGTCTTGCTATATAAGGGCTTTCACCCATGCCATCAATCTGATCGAGTGTCGAATATCTGACAATGACAGTTCCCCGTTTTGGATAAAAGTGCGTTTTCCCCCGATAATTCACTGACTTTTTTTTCTTCGAATTTCGTTTTCTCTGACAATTCTCGGGGCTACGAGTCCATTATTTAACTTTCAGACGATATCGTTGTTCAATTTCCGAATTTTCATTCCAGATTCTAAATTTGACAGGATCGACTTTAGAAAGAGATTCATACTTATTATTTTATTTCGTTTTTATTTCTTAAAACGTCTTGTTCTTACAAGGAGTGGTAAAACTTTGCAGCATTTTTAATTAAGCGTTACCAGTTTTTTTATTATTATTTAATCCGCTTTTTTAAATAATGCTTTAAAAAAATTAAATATTCAAATTTGGATTCTAATGGATGTTTTATAATTCTCTTAAGAATCATTTAATTTGTACAATACTAAAAACTTAGTTATTTTATTTCGATGAATTATGAATTTTAGTAGTAGTAGGGGGGCAGCTTTTGACTATTTCTTTCATTAATTCATTGAAAACAGGTGTGTTAGTTGAAAAGTTGCTCCTCCAGTTGCAGTAGTGAGCAGATAGGTATGTAAGTGTAGTAATGACAGAATAAATTTTAAAGTGTTCAAATAATTTTGTTTTGTTAAAGTTTTCAAATGACATGTCTTCGTGTTCTGATATTTTAAGAAATTATTTTTATTAAACACTTCACATGCATAACTAACGAAATAATTTTTAAAAAAAGTTAGTTAAATATTAGAATTATATATTCGTAACAAATTGAAATTCATTCAGGTTTAAACACATTTAATATATTCATTTGGTTATTTGCTAAACAAAATTTTTAAGTCAAGTAAAAAAAAAAAAAAATTCAATATTTAGCAACATGATATAGGAAATGAGAAAGTAAACAATGACCCACCCCCTCTATAAGTTGACCACTAAAACAATGCACCACAAGTGGTCAACATACACAAGTTTTACTGTATCTTAAAATAATAATTATTAGAAATGCTCTAAAAAATCGTGTTCTTTTCTGTATTCTGTTCAAAATTTTAGTAAGATTCTTGGTTTAAAAATAAAATCGCATTTTGTTTTCTTTAACGCCAATACTGGCCACTATCTCTCCCTTTCTTGCTACCTCATCCCCCAACCGGCTAAAAGAGTAACCCAGTTTCCATGACAACGGCTGTAATCCGGTCTGCCTACCCTTCTCTCCAGTGCCAACATAAGGTGGAATGGACTATAACGCTTAATTTTTAATACTTTTTTTATATATTATAAATTTTTGTATTTATACAGATGGTGTTCCTCTAAGTTTACTATCATCATTTAGTTGTTCATGTCTGGTTTACTGTGTTAACTTGTACTTAACTATAACTCTAACACTAGCTAAAATAATGTAGTCAAATAAATTTTTTAAAATTAGGCAACTATATCCCCAATTCAAAATATAAATTACTCCCTCAGATGTCCCTTTGAAATGTATCATTATCAATTGATAGAATCAATATCTTGTGAATTTTTACATTTTCTTTCACTTACGTTAATAAAGACTAATTGTTGAAATAACAAAAGTTTCTTTTACGTTAATAAAGACATAGTGTAGTTTAAAAATATCGCCTCTTCAGATGAGTGATTACAATAATAAAAATGAACATACTGTATACATAGAATAAAAATTTATTTTCGATTGTGACAGAAAATTTTAACTAAAAGAATAAAATTTAGAGAACACTGCATTCCTATTTATACATTTGGCTGTAGCAAATGCATGTAACTAGTAGATAAAAATAAATGTTGAGAAACCTGGAATTTTTCAAAAATTCCATTTCTTAAAATTTTTTTAAAAACTACTAAATATATGTCTGTTTTAACCCTCTGATTCCGACCGAGTCCTAGAATTTGTATCCCTTCATTACAGGAGTTTTCTGAAAGCAGTTTCTATGATTGAACTCGTCCAAAGCAATCTTCCTGTGAGGGGTTGAGGAGGGGTCACGGTTTTCTTGTGGTAGAGTATTCAAAATCACTCATGCGGCAAAGGAGGGGACTTGTTAGCAAATTAGAACATTTACTCTAAATATAAGTTTTCCGAAAAAAAAAGTTTAGCACCTTTTTGGCTACTTTCAAATAGAGGACTAAAAAATTATACTTTAATTTTTTTCTTTTCTTTTATTTCGTTCTTCTGTCCTTTTTTTCTAATCTTTCGAATTTTTAAATAAGGGAAGACTCTTTTGGTTTGTTGTGAATATTCAAATTATTTTATGCTTTTAATTTTTGTCTTAATACAACGATTTATTAATTTTGTTTAATGTAACATGGCTTATGAAGTCTGATATTATGACTGTATTATCTTTAAATGTCTTTCTTAATTAAAGAAATTAATAATAAAAGGTTCTGAGTTATATTTTAGTAAATTTAAGAATATTAGCTTTTAAAATAAATCAATAATAAGAAACGGCCTCTGAAATTCATTTATTTTTCATTTCATTAAGTGTCCTGACCGAAAAAAAACTAAGATGCATGCAATATAATTGTTGACCACTTGCTTCTTAATTCAAATCAACAGTGTTCAAAATGTCAGGTTTTACATTCATAATTACTTTGTAATAACATTACACAAGAGTACAGTTGAATAAAAATCTGAAGATTATAGCAGTTATTATTCTTGTATGTTTATAAATCAATCATTCAAATGTAGTGGGCTTGATATAATTAAAAGAATTTCTTTAAAAGCAATTATTTTTATAGATTGCCATAATTATAAGGAGTAAAATCTACTTACTGGAGTTTTTTTTATAATAACAGTAATTTATACTAAAATATAAAAAAAAATTTAAGCATATTTATTTTGTAAGTTACCCCCCCCCCCTATATCTATATTTATACGCATCTATATTCATATACATCGTAAACATTGCTCATTGACCTCACCCCTTTTATTAGAAAAATAAAATCTAAAACTTCCTTCTCCCTTTTAAGTGCTTACGTAATACTTAAACTGTCCCTCAGAAGTTCAAGCAGATGTTAAATAAAAGTTAAAAAATGGCGCTTTAGCTTCACATTGCATTTTATACATTTTTATGTATCATTATCATTGAGATTATAATTTTTTTTCTTTTGATTTTAATAAAATTAAGAATGGCTATGGGTATAAAAACTTATCAACATTTGCTTTATAAATTTATTATTTACGTAAGAAACTTTTTTTTTTTACATTTGTCTTTTATTAAATATAATCGATTTTTTTTCCCCTTCTCTTTCCCCCTCTCTTTCATCCGTCCTTTCCGCTATTGTGGTGATTCTAGCGAAAACTTGGAGATGGTTATTCTATAGTATTTATGAAATTCTGCGAAACGTTAGAATTACCTTGGGAAGAAATGTGACAGTAACATTTTTACCCATTTTTCCAGAAAAGAAAAGAATTGAAACAAACTAGTAATATTTTTTAGTGAGAACCAGTTTCCGCTATGTCAATGCTTGGAAAAGACTAAGAAAAGCTGCAGCTGGAAAGCGGCATCTTTGATGTACTGATTTGGTGGATAGAGAAAGCAGAAACCGCGTCCTTAGGCGGCATGTCTAAGAAACGACCAAGACAGTGATTTATAGAAAAATAATCGAGATCGAACTTAATGAAAAAACTTTATAAATTGAGGGTAAAAGAAGACAATTTGTAAGCAACAAATTGTTCGCAATTCAAATCAAATTTAATTAATATTTCTTACTTTCTTTATTATTTTTCTGAATTATTTTTCCTTTTTCTTTAAATTTTGGCTTAGCAAATTTTATTACTTTTATCTCTAAGGAGATTAATGTTACTCTCGGTGATAAAGAAAAAAAAATTATATATGCGTATATCTTTTCTAGATAAATGCATACATTAGTCAGTAAGTGCTGCATACATTGGGCATGCATACATTAGCAGTTGGGGCATCGAGGCAGATAAAGTTTTAAAAAAAATGTACGTAATTTTGAATCAAATACATAATGAGGTTCATGAGTTTTGTCAGTGACGGCATGATCGTGGCAATATGGTCAGCATAGCGCACAAACCACCTTTACTTCCCAGACAAGCTGGTACTTGGTACTCATCCCTCCAAAACTGGGTGGGTTTCCAGTCACCACTGCGGATCAATAATATTACTATCATCTAAAATGTTGCATTTTATTTTATTTTTTTCATGTAAGAAAAAAGGAAAATACTTTATTTGCTGAAAATTGTCAATTTTTAGATAATGAAGCATTTTCTTTTTATTATAGCAAAAATTTATTGCATAAAGTTCCCCCCATTTAGAACTGTTATTTATTGCTACAGTAAATTTAAAATACTTACTGAGGCGTCGAGAAAATTTAGTGGGTTCGTATTTGTCTTGAATGGTCCCAGTCAATGTTGATTGATTATTTGTTATTAATTACAGATTCTACCGTCGGGGTAAAATAGAAATCCTTTTGCACTAGGAGTTTTTTTAAAACGGATGAAAATTACAACTTATATTTTAAGAATCACATTATGATTACGATGAATATGGTGTAATACTTTTTTTATTTGGTTAGCTTATATATAGGAATACATTCCAAATGTTAAAATAAAATAATTAAAATTAAATAATTAGCAACAGTAAAATCTTAAAGTTTTACCCGATGGCATTTTAGGGGATGAGCAAAACGAAATATCCTCTAGAATAGATTCCGTAAATTGTTGTAGGAAATTAATCGCTGTATAAAATTTAGAATGGGAAAAACTTTAATCTTTCTACAGAATAAAATTACGTTTTTTTTTTCTTGTTTTTTTTCTTCTATGAAATGTGAAATAATCAAATTAATATGTTCGCTAATACTTAATGTGTTAGCACACGTTTACACTGCAAATGCAGATATATTTCACTTTCTGTGATGCCGATAGCACACAAAGGGGAGTGGTCGAAGGTATAATTCGGTTAGTCATAAGTGTCAAGAGCTATATTTTGTTGTATATCATTATCCTTTCATGGACAAGGCAGTACCCTTATTGTGGAGATTTTACAATATTTATTTACTTGTTGACAGCCTGTTTAAAAATGATTCAGGTGAATTCTATAATATGATACAGGAAATGCTTTCGTATTGTGAGGAATTTTTTACGTTCTTCCATACTTGGACTTCGAGATGCTTTTTCTTTCTAGTAATATTCTCTTGAAATGCTTACTACAAAAACAAGAATAGTGGATGATTTATTTTTAATTCTATTTATTAATTCATTTTCAAAATCAATGTAATAGCAAAAAATATTTATTTTTCCAAAAGCAGGGGAAGTAAGATGTAACAAATAATTAACGAGTTTTAATTTCAAAATATTTAGGAAAATTCTAAAATTCATTAATTATTTTTATGTTGGTTTTTATTTATTATATCTTGGTCCTAATATATAAAAGTACATTAATTCTAAAAAATATAAATAAAATAAAAAAAACACGTTTGTTTTTAAATATTATACACCTAATAATATGAATAGTGTGGATAAATAATTAAGCAGAAACAGTCTTTCTCATTGTTTTATGTTTTTATTTTGATTTATTCCGTAATCGTAATAAATATTATGCTTTGACATGACAAAAAGGTTCTATATTTATCTACCCATTAGTAACATCACTGATTGCTAACTTTAAAGTCAGTTTCAGTGATTAATGTAGTTTGTTGTTAAAAGTTTTTTTCCCTTTAAAAAAATCCCTTTTAATATATGTATTGGGATTTGAACGGTTGTTTTTGTTTAGAATTAGAATTTGTTTAGAATTAAACTGCTTTTACAGTTGGATGTATTTTCCGAAAAAATGAAGGGGAAAAAAAAAAAGAACTAAAAAAATAATTTACTAAAAATTTGTGCAATCCATGTCCTGATTTCTTTTAAACTAAATTTAAAGATGATAAAATCTGCTCAATTTAAATTATACTTATAATAAATTTTAAACAAATTTCTTTATATAATACTGATGCAAATGAATATGCATTTAATTTTTTACCAAAAATAGTAATAATAATCCAAGAATAAAATGGAAGTTACTTGGATAAACGAAATATGTAAGTAAACAATATCAAAGGGTCGAAAAACAGTGAATTTTATCAATGAGTGGAATCAACATAACTTAACTAACATTTTATATATAAACCTATAGAGACCTTTAAGAATGAATATTATTTCTTAAATCATTTGCAGTATCAGTTCTCCCTTCAGCTTTTTTTATTTATTTTATTTTTTAGTATTTTTCGACCCTTCCTGATTTTTTACTTTACTCCTTAATTCCTCTTCTATTAATTATATTAAAATTTTTCTTTAATTAAAAAATAATTATTTATGTTCATTCTGTATCATAACCATTTTTGTAATCAAAAATTGAATGAACTTGTTAAAAACATCAATCATCTGAGACTGATTTTTTACAGTGTTGAATTACAATCAGTTTTGTATCATTCTTTTACAAAAGGATGTAGGATGTTGAGTTATCTTTTCCCCCTTCTTTCTGTGACATTAAAGGTGTGCAATACTTCACAATACTACTTCCATAAATATAATTCCCAGAGTAACAAAGAAGATGAAAAGAACAAATTTTGAAAAGACCACTGTCTGGGGTAACAAAAGGTTAGTAGGATAGTACAGATAGCCTGTGGTGAAGAGAAATCAAACACTTTTTTAAAATCTTTCTTTGCATATCAAATGGGGCCTAGCCCTAACGTACAGATAATTTCTCACAACTTTCATTTGCAAACAATTGATGTTTTGAAGTGAGAACTCCTGTTTTTCGAACTCTGTATCATGAAAATTAAATATTCTTTAATAATTTATATATTCATTGGAAATAGAACACAGAATGCCTTAGATATAAAATGATATCATTAACTTACATTGGCTGTCACAACTGTTAATAATATCTATTACTATTATTAAAAGTTAATAATACATTTAAATTAATTGTCAGCAGCTTGAACAACATTAAAATGGCTTGATCTATTTACCTGGACCAGATTAATTTTTAAATCACATTAAATTATCTATAAAAGACCAAATTTACGAAAGGCGAACTTTTAATTGTGATAATATGATAGTATTATATAATAAATAAATTATATTAAATTGTATGATTAAGTCATTAATTATGTAATTATATCAAGTTATTCAGACTTTTTCTAGTATCCTTAGATGCGTTTCGATAAATCTGACTTAGAAAGCTTTTAATTTTAAAATTTTAAGTCAAAAACATATAATTTATTGTGAAAGAACAAGTTTCTTTTTACTTCTATAGTGATAATTAAAGATTAGTCGAAAAGCTTTTACGTATCAAATATTCGTGAATTTAAACTATTCTAGTTTTAAAAAACTTTTATTTGATTCTGATTTTAAATAACTTTTATTAAATCTTCGTTGAAGGTTCGTTTGAAAAAAGGAAGGTAAAATAATTTAAAATATAACATCCCTTGTTCCTTTTAAATTTTTTGCGTTCAGTAATTACATAAATATATATTAATAAATTTATTACATGCACTAAAAGAAAATAAATATAATATAAAATAAAATAAAACTTCCATCAATATTTGGCGCCATTTTTATTAATCATTATTTTTGTATTTTTACTAAACAGAAAAATCTTGAAAATTATAAAATTGAGTAAAGTTCTTATAATCAGATTTTTTGTTTAATATTTTGATGAATAAATCCTCGATTAATAAAAATTTTAAAAGTCATTTCTCTGATAAAATGTATAAATGGAGAGATAATGAAGAAAAAATTTGGTCTTCAAAGAATCTTTATTTGATATAACAATTGAAATCTGTAAAAATTTAGATAACTGAAACAATATAAAAGCACTGAAAAAAATTTTTTTTTTTATATTATTATCATTTTTCTATTTTTTTTTTATTTTATGTTAACAAAAAATGTGGATAAAAAATAAGACATTATTTGAAGTAGATTATTATCGAAACATCATAACCTTAGATTAGATATTTTTATCAAAGTTATTTAAGGAAAAAAATTTACATATTTCTGTTAATGTTATTTTTAAAAAATATATCTATATATTCCTTATGAAAAATCTTCTAAGCTGTGCAATTCAAAATAGATATCAATGTAAGTTGAAATGATAGTATTGGCGTTTTTCTTGAAAGCCAAATTACAAAGCAGAAAGCAACCCATTCTGAAGAAGCTTAGGGGAAAGATAATAGTTTGAGTAATTGGTGTAAACTGCCAACCCTTCTCTTTGTTCGTCCTCCCCTTAAATGACCCACCATTTCTTTCCCTACCCAAGAATCTCTTTTTCTACTTTCCTTACCCAAAAAAAGCCAGACCGTCACGAAACGACACTTGCCGTAGTTTGCTTGTAAATGTCTTTTCATGACGCTTCGGATGTAAGGGGTTAAGAGACAATACGGCTAATTATATGAAACATTACTCAAATTATTTAACATCAGTGATGGCAAGTTCCTTCAAATGTAAAAGCCATCTTAGAAGAAATAGGTTCATTCTAATCCAAGCAAAAGAACAATTTTTTTTTTCAAAAAAAAAAAAAAATATGTGTTTATGCATCAAAATATTTAAACAGGTAATAATTGAAATCCAGTTGAAATGATGGTATTCATTTTTTAGATATTTATTTAAATAAGTAAAAAGCAGAAAAAATTCGAGAATTTTTCCTGAATTTCTTAAACATTTTAATATGTTGAAGAGTATAGTAAAACATAACTTAATATTTGTGTAAAGAACTATTTAAATCTACATAATCAAATTTCTTTTGATATCCCAATACACATACAAACATAGAATTCTCAATTACAAATAATATGCAAATTTTTACAATTAAATTTAAGTATGAATTCTCAAAAAGAAATATGATGTAGTTTAAAATTCAAAATGAAGCTGATGAATATTTTTTTTTTTTAAAAATGTTACTGTTATAATTTACTATAACAATCCTTGGCCAAATTATTAGACACACTAAAAGATTCTATGTAATATCTTAATTATCAGGAGATACTATACAGTTTCATTGTTTTTACGCGACTGAAACCCATATGTATTCGTTTACCTTCGAGTGCCAATTGGTTAAATGAGGCGATATATAAATTCGACGATGTATTATATAATTATAGAATATTAATTATCAGGCCAAATTATTAGATGCACAGTAGGTTTTTGGTAATTACATGTTTTACTCAAGTTTATATGCAATACTTTTATATATATATATATATATATATATATATATATATATATACATGTAATGGGTTTTGATTAAGGAGATTTTTAAAATACTTCCTATTGGTATTTATTTTTAACGTATTGCATTACAATGTTAACCAATTGATACATGAACGTAAACTGAAAACCGGTTTGAACTGTTTAAAAACAATAAAGCTAATAATATCACCTGATAATTAAGATTTTTCTTAAAATCTTTAAGTGCGTCCAATAATTTAGCTAGGGATTGTATACTAGATTTAAATTTGAGCTAATCTTATAATATTTATTGTTAAACAACTGTATTCGTGAATAAAATTATCAGAAAGATAATTAGTTTTTAAAGATGGCAATAGAAATTATAATAGAAATAATTATTAATAGATAGCAAACTATTTAAAATTTAAGGCAGAGTGCCACAAATATAGTCTCTTTTGTTATTGGCTGTTATTGGTTCATCAGCTTCTTCATAATCCCTATTCTCTGGTTCATTAGGATCTTTCATATTATCAACAAAATCCTCTTGTTTTATACAGATGTTGTGCAGCATACATGAACTTAAAACATATAGAAGGAGGTATTCTATTTTGTCGATGTTAAAATACATCAACCGTCGAAATCTGCCTTTTAATTCCCCGAAGGCACGCTCAATACAAACCCGACTTGAAGACAATCTGTTATTAAAGTTGATTTGTCTCCTTCCTAGATGACCATTGTTTTTGTAGGGTACCAAGAGGTATATACCAAGCGGATATGCTGCGTCCCCATCGAGATGAGTGTGATTGGGAAAATAATGAGGGTTTCCAATCATCTCGTTGTAAACTTCCGAATTTCGGAAGACTCTTGCATCATGTACAGACCCAGGGAAAGAGCAAAATACATGCGTAAACATTAAATCAACTGTGCATACAGCTTGAAGTATCAAACTATGTTTGTCCTTTCGGTTAAAGTACTTTTCAGGGTCTTTTCGCGGAGCTTTAATTGCTATATGGGAGCCATCAATAGCACCGATGATGCCAGGGAAGCCTTTTATTGCACGAAATTCACTTTCAGCAATAGCAGGATCAGGCCAGGTAATAATATTTGGAGCCATCTTTTCTAAAATATAGGATACTTTTAAAAGGCATCTAAATAAGGAAGATTTAGTCAGATCAAATCTGTCAGCAATAGATCTGAAAGGAAAAAAACAAAAAAACTTTATTTTTTATAACCTTTGAATTAAAATCTGATTGCTTTTAAAAAAATTTGCTGAAGAAGGTGATATTTTATTTTAATAAATTATGTAAATATAAGAAACAAAGATTTATGACATAACAGTAAACTAACTGGATGAACCAGCTGCTATAGTTCATAAAATTACTTAATAAACTCCATAATAAAAAAAGCAATTCAATTAAATTAAAAAATATTAATATTAAACTTACCGAAAACTTTCTTGGTTAGCTAATAACCAAATGACACACAGTAAGGCTTTTTCCATCGGAATGCAGGGTCTACCAGGCCCAGGAATTTCCTCCTTACTAATGAGGTTGAACAAAATTTCAAAAGTCGATCTATCCATTCGAAAATGAGAATTGAAATCTCGATTATTATAATGATGGACAACATCCTCCACATAGTTTTTAATACAAATACGCTTGTTTTCTCTTCTAGCATTTGATAGGCTTAGTAGAGCCAGTTCTTCGTCCTCTTCCTCCTCCTCAAACATCATGTCTGAAATTTGATTTACCGAAGATAGTAGAAAAGTTTTTACTAACTCTCGATTCATCATGAAATAGGAAGGAAAACGGATAAAATGTTTAAAAATCAACTGTTAAAAAATAAAAGCGTGAGGTTCAACTACATAATACCTGAAATTTACAACTCCTTACAAAAAGTACTGTAGTCGAATAGTCGGCAGAAGAGCGTCTTGGTTGCTATTGGCAACCACATCTCCGCACTGATCGTTCCTAAAATATGGTTCGAAACTGAAGAAAGTAGGATCACGTGATCGTTTCAAACTAGTTTCCAGTTTGCAACCAGTGCGAATAAAGGAACGCGCCCTATATGTCTCGAAAATCAAAGTAAAAGGGCGTAAATTGGGAAGCAGGATTTCTCGCATGAGAGTCAAGTTATCGCTACTCGAAGGTTAGGAAGAAATCTTCGAGTAGCAAGAAGTTTATTTTGCAAATTAACATTTAAACTTCGTAGTGAGTATATTGTTAAAAAGGTATTACATGTTTTAGAATGATTTTTGTTCCAATATTAATTTCAAGTTTTTATTTCCAAACCTTTTATGTTTATTATTATATACCTCATTATTTGCTGTTTTTAAGCGGTGACTTCAGAATACAGTAGCCCGAAAATGTGGGCAATAAAGAGTGTTCCCAAATGTATAAAAAAAACACCATTATATGTTTTGTCTCTCTATAGGACATATTATGTGCCTCTATGAATTTTTTCGCATTCTCTAAATATACTTTGTGATTAAAATAAATAATTATATTTCTGAATTATAGTCTTTAATATTATCTTTACAGTATAAAAGAAAGATTTCTGTTGAACCTTGGTGAGTAAAAATATTGATCCTGTACATGCAGAAATAAGAGGACTGCCTTGAATAACTTTTGATCTAATGATCGGATTTCACGTTCTAGGACTCACTCTTAATAGTTTGAGGGAGTGACCTCAAATATGCTACTTAATAAGTGCAGACGATAATTTAAGTTACAAAATCAGTCGCAAAAACGTACTTTCTCTGAATGAACATACAATTTTTTCGACGGATTAGAATTTCTGACCCACAAAATATAGCGCTAATATTTCGAGAACGTTTTAGGCAAATTGAAAATTTTTTACACGCAATTATAAAATTCGATTATCAAGAGATAATTCCATGCAAAAAATAACTTTAGTAAATATTTATTATTTATAATTATATTATTTAAGAGAAGTCGAAAATTTATTGAATTACTAGTAGTGCAAATTTTTGCATCATTTTAAAGAATGTAATTTTACATGGCAATATATATATATATATATATATATATATATATATATTGCATTTTTTAAAATGGTCCAAAAATTGTATACTTTACAATTCAAAAAAATTTCTATTATTAACTAAAATAATGAATATTTACTCAAAGTTATTTTTTGCATTTTTGGCCTAAGCGAATTTTATAATTGTATGTAAAACATTTTCAATTCGTTTAAAAAGTTCTTGAGATATAGCGAAATACGCAAAAAGTAAAATTAAAATGAAGGGGTTCAAACTTTGGAGGAATTTTCTGAACAAATAATTAGAATCATACTTTGTAGATAGCAGCTACCCCCTATATATTTGATTTGAAAAATGTGAATCTATCGAAAAAATTCTATGCTTATTCAGAGAAAGTTCGTTTTTGTGTTTTATTTCGTAACTTAAAATATCGTCCGCACTTAATAATTAGCATATTTGAGGTCATCCGCTTTGAGCCATTAGGATTAAGTCCTAGAACGTGGAAAACCGATCAATAAATCAGAAGTAGTTCAGGCTGGTCGGTTTATTTTTTTTGCACACTGTACATGGCGCGTACAATCTTTCGTTATTAATTGTGTGTAAGCGTCCGAAAATGACCGGACCTTAATCTTTATTTTTAGAATCCTTGCTATAAATGTACACTATGGTGTTGCATGTTAATATTTTAACCAGCAAAAATATCACTGTTGTGACAGGTGTAATTAAAAACATTCAAAACATGTTTGTACGTGTGAGTACGGAATTGAGTTAAAATGGGATTATTCAAAAACAATGTTTCAATCTGCAATTAAACAGGCTTTGATGTATTTGCGCCCGCCTTTTTTAATAGATATTTGTTTCATATCAATAGTTTTTCTTGCTTATATATCGAAATGGCGATCTTTTTTTAATTAATTTTTTAAGGATTCTGATAAGGATATAATATAGATAGACACCGTATATTCAAGGATATGCTTAGTATCAAATTGTAGGAGTTTTAGTGCGATACTCTATGAGTTTATTCGAATTAAAATTTAAATTTATTTATCATAAGTTTATTATTAAACATAGTTTATTTATCAGTAGATTTTTTTTATTATTATCAGAAACTTGTTTTTGAAAATGAAAAATATTATCAGGATTTACCACAACAACCTTCTACAATAATATGGGATTAAGATAAATTTAAATGAAATAAAAAATATAGATTTGAAACATCTTATTTTTTTGAATTATCAAGAACAGCTGCCCATGAGAATACCGCCATGTGTTCATGATTGAACGAAGTGTGTAAATGTATTTCAGCATTGACTTCTAGCAATGGGAATGACTAGTTTGCAGGATGATGGTGTTTCTAAAATATGTTACATGTATTTTGCTTTTGGCTCAATTAACAGGTATGTTGCATATCCTTTTAAAAATATGCATAAATGTTCTAAAGTTTTTTTGGAATTTTTAAGACTATGTACGATGATTCCATATTATTTTTATTTGTTAAATTCTAAACTAACGTATTAAGTTATAATTCAAACTATCTTAAGTTTCTTTTTTTTTTCAACAAATTTTGTTTCTTGATTGAAATTTCTAAACAGGTTAAGTTTTCATAAAAACAGTTATTAGAAATTAATAGCTGATTCTGAGAGAGTTTTGGAAACTTATTTTGTGGCGTAGTAGTGGAAAAATTCTACCATTTTTTTCTAAAAATTAAAATTTTGGAACAAAAATATACCCATAGAGACCGTTAATTAATCTTATAACGGGAAAAAAAAAAGAAAAAACGATTTTGAAACCTAACGAACCGCTTCCCTGATTATCAGATAATAAATATATGCATATAATGCAAATATTTATTATCCCGTTGCATAATATTTCGGTATGTTTGGTGTCATCACGTTTTTACTCGGCTGGAGAAGAAAAAAAATCTACTGTGGTTGAAAGTTTGTCAAGTTTTGTTTAGGAGTTTTGCTATTGGATTGTGGGACTGCACACGTGTTTTGAGCCATTTTATATACGATGGTTGCTGAATTTAATAGAGAAAAGAGTAAAAGACAATGGCGTATCACTTCACTGGTGTTTAGAAAGTATTACTGTGTGTTGTCCCTTGTTTCAATAACTATTGGGTTGTTCGGAAAGTTTTTGGTTTTTTTGTAATTTTTTTTTTTTTTTTTTTTTTTTTTTTTTTTTTTTTTTATGAAAACGAAAGACTATTTTCGTATAATGAATAAATATTTTATTAAATTATACATTAGCCATTCTGGTTCAACACCTTTTGCTATTTTTTTGGTGCTAGCACGATTCCACGCTCATAAAATTTTTTGTTTTTTCTGGCAAAAAAACTGATCCAGATGATTTTTTACTTCTTCATTTGAAGTAAAGGTTTTACAGTCAAAAAAATTTTGCAGTGACCGAAACAAATAATAATCCGAAGGCACCAGATCAGGAGAATATGGTGGGTGTGGCAGTGTATCAAATTCAAGCTTAAAAGATTTTGGCGAGTGACCAAACTTTTATGAGGTCTCGCATTATCTTGGTGGTACACTATACCTTTTCTGTTGACTAATTCTGGCCTTTTCTGTTGAAGTTCATCATCCAGTTTATCCAGCTGACGACAGTATACTTCCGAATTAATTTTTGTGTTATCTGGTAAAAGCTAAAATAAACTATTTCTTTAAAATCCCACCAAACAGACAGCATCATCTTTTTTGATGGATATTGGCTTTCGAAATGTTTTGAGCCGGTTCATCTTTTTTGCCCCATGATCTCCTGCGTTTGACATTGTTATAGACAACCCATTTCTCATCCCCAGTAATGATGCGCTTCAAAAATGAATCATTTTCATGACGTTTGGGAAGCGAATCACAGACGTCAACGCGACGACACAAATTTTTCTCCGGGAGAACAAGGATAACCCATATATCAAACTTCGAGGTTAAACCCAGACCTTTAAAGTGGTCATTAACAGTTGAATTCGATAAATTTAACGTCTCACCGATCTCACGTGTTATTCGCCGATTCACATCAACTACTGCCTTTATCGTGTCCTTATCAGCTTCAACCGGCCTTCCAGAACGTGGTGTATCATCTTCGACATCAAAACTGCCAGATCGAAATTTTGCAAACCAGTTCTGGCACTGGCGTACTGTCAACACATCTCCAAACACATCGGTTAATTTCTTTCTTGCATGAACAGCATTTTTTCCCTTTTCTATAGTAAAAAAGTAAAATATGACGAAAATGCTGCTTATTGCTCTCCATATTTAAAAGGGCACCAACCCAAAACTACTGCGTAGAATTAATTGAACTTTTTCACACACAATCCTTGCTATATCAGCTCTCAAAATATAGAATGATTATGCGGCTTAAGTGTGAAGTTAGGTTCGAAAAAATACAATTAAATCCTTTGTCAGAAAAACGAAATTACTTTCCGAACAACCCGATATTATACTAAGACTAATATTTAACTTTTTTCATTTGCCCGCGATAACTCGGGATAGTAAACTGATAATAAATTAAATGCTTTTTACGCATAAAAAATTACAATTTCAACTTAAAACTTTTGTATTATGTTTGTTTTAGTTCCTTGTATTTGTTAATAATAATAATAATAATAAAAAAAATAAATAAATAAAAATAAAAAAACGTAGAGTTTTTGCTGTTTTTTTTTTTTATTTTTTATAATTATTAAGGGAAGAAGTTAAAGAGGATTAAACACGAATCAAAATCTGATTGATACCTAGAATTTTTAAAAATATATAAGGTCTTTCATACTGACTGACTTATATTTTAAATATCCTTACTAAAAAATATATTCACAGTACATTAGATGTCACAAATAATAAGTAGCAGGTTTCCCGTCCTCCTCACCATTGATTTGACAGAAATCAATAGTGTTTTTGTTTTTTATTCGCTTAAATATTAAACTATGACCCCCCAATTTTTGTTCTTTTCGGTTTAAATTTTGATACGTATTCTGAAAATTTCATTAAGAATGGTAATTATGTAACTACTTGTATTCCGATTAACCGAAAATAAAAACCATTGTGATAGTTGACCGTTGAACAATAATATCCGGTAAACCAAATATAGAATACGATTTTTATTATTACAATGTTACTGTTTGAAGTCTACATTTGAAGGGGGGGGGGGGAAATACTCATTTTCAAAAAACTACTAAAAAAATTTTTCGATCCACATTTTTTTACCTCTCTTTGAGGAAAGTTTTACTGACTGTCTTTTCATTCAATAATTGTAAGAAAAATCCTATTTGTTGTGCGGGAACCCCTCACTGATTAGCCTGGAATTTGTAGTTAAAATGTAAACTTCGCAAAATAATTGCTCAATAAAACTAAACAAGGATAATTAATGAATTTTTCTAATAATTTCAAGATCATTATTTTGAATTAAAATTATTTAAAATTTTTCTAAAATTGTAAAATAAGAAAATAAAAAAAGATCTGTGATTATTATAGTTAATTACAGGGTCTGCACAAAATAATGAAAACACTTCTATACTAATACATATTTTCATCTTTCTCAAGAAATACTAAAAGAATCTTTTTATAACTTCAGACATGTTTACATTATACGATTTCTCATATATATCAATGACATTAAAGCTTTTAAAGGTTCAAGGGACCAATAATAAATTACAAACGGAAAATAATGTTTTTGAACACCCAAAGCCAAAGAATGTAGCAACAGATTCGTAACTTGTATCAGTTAATTTGGTTATTATATGCAAATATTTGCACACAATTTTGTAATTCTAGCTAAAACATTTATGAAGATATGGATATTTTTATAAAAAAAAAACTTATTTTTTTGCCTTGCATGTTTTTGCTAGAACTTTGGTGCAATTTAAAATTAATTACAAAATTATTGCTTTAATATTTGAAAAAAATTCGTTTAAAACTTCGCAAACTAGGAGTATTAAAATAGTTCTTTTCTGCTGGGCACGCGCGGAAATGTTTTTTTCCCCTTATAATTTTGTAATTAATTGTATTTGGCAACTACTGATATGAATATCTTAAGTCCGATATGAATGCCTTAAAAATTTAAAAATTTTCAAGCAATTTTCTAAGAAGTTTTTGTGCTAGTTAAAAGAAAACTCAAAATGATGAGGGGATTTCAACAAATATTATTTTGTATCATAAGGCAAAATTTAATAACAAATGATAAGACTACACAATAAACATACACCAAAATGTGATTTAAAAAGGAAAGAAAACACAGTTTTATGGGGGATAAACCCCAACAATGGTGATGCTATTCTTTTAATAAATCTTGTTTAAAAGTACAAAATAAAATATATGGAAACGCTTACTTATTTTGAGTTTTCTTTTAAAAAGTACGAAAACTACCAAGTCAATTCCTTGAAACTTTTTAAATTATTAAGTTCATCATCATAATCATCATCATCAATAGCTCGACAGCCCAGGGTGGGCCTTGGCCCTCTCGAGAAGTTTTTTCTAGGCTAAGTTTTTTTTGCTAGTGTTTTCCCCTTTTTTAGTTTTTAAGACCAAAAGATCTTTTTCTAGGCCATCTATCCATCTCAAATTCGGCCTGCCTCTTTTTCGTGTGCCAACTGGTCTGGCATTGAAAACTCTTTTTGTGGCACGGTCTTCGTCCATTCAGATTACATGGCCTCCTGCCCATTTTATTTTTTGTCTTTTACTAAAGTTAATAATGTCAGGTTCATTATATGAGTGATAAAGCTCTAAATGATATGGTCCAGGTTTCACAAGCTGTCGTATTGCTGGGTAAAAAGTGAAAGAAATGAACTCTTCTAAAAATTCGGCCTGCCTCTTTTTCGTGTGCCAACTGGTCTGGCATTGAAAACTCTTTTTGTGGCACGGTCTTCGTCCATTCAGATTACATGGCCTCCTGCCCATTTTATTTTTTGTCTTTTACTAAAGTTAATAATGTCAGGTTCATTATATGAGTGATAAAGCTCTAAATGATATGGTCCAGGTTTCACAAGCTGTCGTATTGCTGGGTAAAAAGTGAAAGAAATGAACTATTCTAAAAATAATAAATTTAACTATGCCGTTTTATCGTATATGAGACAAATATTTGTGCCACAATAACGCAATGAAAAGGTCATAAAAATCTTTAAAAAAAAAAAAAAAAAAAAAAAAAAAAAAATAATACCTCTTCCATTAAATGGTGAAAACAAATAAACAGTCTACAAAAATGTAAAACGTACTTTAAAAGGGAAAGTGTAAAAATGCAAAATTGATTGCAGGGACTATATATGTTTCTGATCTAAAAATTATTGAGTGTCACAATGTGACTCAAGCATTTGTTAAAATTGATCTCAAAAGATATTTATATCACAAAACTTTTGTTTTTCTTTGAATTACGTTAGATTTTATGTATTTTTGAATTCCATTAAAACATTTATTGGCTATAGTAATTCTTCTTTGTATTTCCATTGTAATATTGTTCCTGTTGTTGATCACAGAACCCAAGTAAACAAAATTGTCAACAACCTCAAATTTACATTCTTCAATTTCTTAATGAGTGTTATTGAAGCTTGTTTCAGTACAGGGCAAATATTTAGTTTTGCTCTCGTTTATTCTCAGGCCCATCTTAAGAGTCGCTTTCTCTAAAGAAATAAAAGCCTGTCTTAGTGCTATAGGTGTTCTAAGACTTAAAATATTAAGCAAAATACGATTCTCAACAAAATTTAAAAAAAATATTTTTTAATTTTTCCCGTGTATGCGCAGAAAAGAACTACTTTTATTACTCATATCTTAAGCAGTTTTAAACGAATTTTCCTCAAATCTTAAAATAATGATTATGCAATTAATTTTAAACTGCTCCAAAAATTTTGCTTAATTTTTTTAATAGTTTTCAAGTTATAGCAAGAAACGAAGACAAAGAAATTAGTTTTCTACAGAAATGTCCATTATCCATAAATATACAAGCTAGTTTTGCGAAATTTCGCACAAATATTACATACAATAATCAAATAACAGTCAAAAGTTACCGCTATATTTTTTGTCATAGGGTCTTCAAAACACTTTTTTCCGTTTATTTGTAATTTATTGTCGGTCCCTCAAACCCTTAAAAATTTTAAACATCATTGATATATATATATATATATATATATATATATGTAAGAAGTGAGATAACAGCCTCTGAGTTATCACGCCAGATGGCGCTTGCCTTAACAAAGTGTATTTGAACATTCTAGATGTAAATGAAGATGAGTTAGTTGAAGTTGTTTCTCCGTGAAACTAATTGTTTGTCTTGAGGTAAAACTTAGAATCTTCGTGATTCAAACCTAAGTGGTTAGTGTCTACGTGACTCTTGTTAATATTGAAGAATAAATATTATTGTTATTGTTATTAATCATAGTGATTGAATTAATATGGTAACCAACATCATCACATTATGGTGTAGTTTGAAGTAGCTCGGCATATATACCTGACATTTTGGTGTCAAAAGTGGTCCTTGAAATTGGATAACGGACAATTACGAACCTGTGAGTACTATGTTTTTTGACTATTATTCTGTGTGAATTCTAAAGAAATATAAAACAATGAGCTTCTTGTCCAGATCTAGAAAGGAAGATCTGTTAAAACTAGCAGAAGAATTAGGGATTACACTTCCACCTAATCCTAAAATTATCAATATAACACAGCTAATTACTTCCGATACTAAATATGATGAAATATTTGCCAAAAATGTGTTAGAAAATATTGTTTCAGAACGCTTGGAAAAAGCGGCTGCCGAAAAAGAAAAATTAGCACAGGAAATTGAGCTTGAAAAGCTTAAAGCGGAAAATTTAAATCGGCAAAACGGAACTCCAATTCTAGCAACAGAAACATTAAAAACAAGTGACTTGTATAAACTAATTAAAAGTTTTGATGCCAACGAAACCGATATCAGTACCTATTTACAGTTATTTGAGAGGCAGGCGAACAGAATAAATATAAATAAAACTGAATTCGTCACATATTTAATGGGACTTCTCCCTCTAAGCATTGTTCAAATAATTGCTCAAGAGCCAGAACAATTAACTGCAGACTATAATTTTGTTAAAACTTTGCTTCTGAAACGCTTTAAACTTTCCCCGGAACAATTCCGTCAGAAATTTTCTTTCCATAGAAAAGAAGTAAATGTTTCTTGGCGAGATTTCGCATATCAATTAAACCACTATTTCGACGAGTGGATTAGCGGTTTGAAAATAACAGACTTTGACAAGCTAAAAGAATATATGGTCGTTGACCAAGTAAGAAGAAAATTACCGTCAGATATCCGCGAACATTTATTGGATGATTTACATCAATTAACCGAATTAAGCGTATTGATTGATAAGCTAGAAACATACGAAAACGCGCGAATAATAACAAAAAAAGTAGACACCCCTAATAAGAATTCAATCTTTAAAACCAAAACATTTCCAATTCAACAAAAACGAAACACACCCATCTCTTCCTTTTCTCCTGGTTTTAATAATCCGAATCAAAATAAAGATATGGCTCATATAAAATGCTATAACTGCCACAATTATGGGCATATAAGTGCAAAATGTGATCAATTAATTCAAAAGTGTAGAAACTGTAATAAATCAGGTCATTCCACTCATGAATGTACCGAAAGAAACGTACATATAATTCAACCAACTCGTATTGATAAAAATATTGTAATATTTAACAGTAAAATTAACGCAATTATAGATACAGGCAGTGAGATAACCATGTGTAGTGATGTATTATATCAAAAATTTCCTCATATTCCCCTCCAATTGTCTAATATTATTTTATCTGGAATAAGTAAAGAGCCTATTTCTCCATTAGGTTGGTTTAATACAAACATAGGTATAGATAATTTTACGATTAATGCTAATATTTATGTTATTGATAAAATGCAATTCGATTTTATAATCGGAATGGATGTGCTTAATTGTTTAGATATCAATTTTGCTAAAGGCAAATTATTTGTTAAAAATACATCTACCCCAAAAACAGTAAACGTAAATACAATCATTTCTCATGCGAAATATTCACTCTTCGGAAGTGGAACCGAAACTTTTACAAACTCAGTCAGAGCGTCTCCCTTCAAGGCTACTGTAATGCCTAGTTGCGATTCCTTAATTTATGATCAACAAACCGTTCCTCTTTCGAATTGTTTTTATTCTTCGGATACTTTTCAGTCAAATGAATATTCAAATAATTTAGAAGCTTTTTCTTTTTTAACTCAGATCTCAAATGTCATTGATCATAATGAATTTGATTTATCGCATATTCTGAATCAGAAATTAAAGCAAGATTTAACTCTTTTGATTAATAATTATAAGCCATCGCAAATTAAAACAAAAAATATTAAGATGAATATAATATTAACAGATGAAATTCCCATTTCTCAACATGCTCGTCGTTTGTCATTTAAAGAGCAAGAAATAGTTGAAAAACAAATAGACACCTGGTTAAAAGATGGTGTTATTCGTGAAAGTTGTTCAGAATTTAGCGCGCCTATAGTTCTTTGTAAAAAGAAAGATAATTCCACGCGAGTTTGCATCGATTATAGGAAATTAAATAAAAAAATTGTTCGCGATAGATTCCCCTTACCCCTTATGGAGGACATATTAGACCAATTAGGCGATGCGCAGGTAATTTCTTCTATTGATTTAAAATCAGCCTTTCACCATTGTGAAATCGAAGAAAATAGTCGCAAATACACATCCTTTATTACGCATAATGGCCAATACGAATTTTTACGGGTACCATTTGGTTTGGCTAACAGTCCTAGTGTTTTTCAGAGATATATTTTACATGTTTTTAGAGAATTAATTAAAGATAAATCTTTAGTTATTTATTTAGATGACATTTTCATTCCAGCAAAAAATGATGAGGAAGGTTTTGAAAAATTAAAACGTGTTTTAAAAACAGCTGCTGATAACGGATTGGAATTAAATTTTAAGAAATGTCAATTTTTAAAACGTTCCATAGAATGTCTCGGTTACATAATTGAAAATGGCAAGATTCACCCTTCACCCTATAAAACTTTAGCAGTTCAGAATTTTCCCCTACCTAAAACACATAAACAACTTATGAGTTTTCTCGGTTTAACTGGATATTTTCGTAAATTTATTCCTAATTACAGTAAAATAGCTAAACCCCTTACTGATTTATTGAGAAATAATACTGAATTTAAATTTGATAATGATCAGAAAGAAGCTTTTAAAAAACTTAAGTTAGCTTTAACTGATAACCCAGTTCTTCGCTTATACAGACAAAATTCGGAGTTAGAACTTCATACTGACGCTAGTAGTTTTGGGTTTGGTGCAGTACTCTTACAAAAGGCTGATAATGAAAAATTTTATCCTATTCATTACTTTAGTAAAAAAACTAATCCACAACAAGAAAAATATAGTAGTTACGAGTTAGAAACCCTCGCGATAGTTGAAGCATTGAAGAAATTTCGTTGTTATTTATTAGGTACAAAATTTAAAATTGTTACTGATTGCGCAGCTCTCCAAAACACAATGAATAAAAAAGAAATTGTCCCTAGAATTGCACGTTGGGCTTTGTACCTTGAGGAATTTCAATATGATATAGTGCACCGGCCTGCTACACAGATGAAACATGTAGATGCCTTAAGTAGAAATACGTGTATCACAATTTCGCACGATGAAGTCACCATGAAAATTGCAGTTGCTCAAAAAAATGATGAACAAATTAACACAATTAAATCTTTACTTGCGAAAGGTGATGACAATATACATTTCATTCGAAATAACATTCTTTATCGCTATGACAATGGTCGTGATCTCTTGGTTGTACCCGAAGTTATGCAAACGGATATAATTAAAGAAATCCATGGTAAAGGACACTATGCTTTAGCAAAAACTGAAGAAGCTGTGAAACGAGATTTTTATATTCCAGGACTTCGGAAAAAAGTTGAAAACGTCTTAGCCAACTGTGTTGATTGCATTTTATGTAATCGAAAACGCAGAAAAAAAGAAGGGTTCTTAAATCCAATACCCAAAGAAGATCTTAGAAGTGATGCACAGCAACGAATTATGGAAATTCAAGAGCAGAATAAATCAACTCACAACAGAAAGTGCAAACAACCCCACAAGTACAAAAAAGATGACTTAGTGGCGATTCAAAGAACGCAATTTGGAACTGGTTTAAAGTTGCGTCCAAAGTTTCATGGTCCTTACAAGATTGTTAAAGTAAAATGCAATGAAAGATATCAAGTAGAAAAAGTTGGGCAACATGAAGGTCCTAACTTTACAACCACTGCTGTAGACTATATGAAGCCATGGACAAATTAGTGCAGATTTACTAATGGAACGATGCAGCTTTGTGTTTTTTCTTTCAAATTTTTTTTTCATGTTTTGTATACTGCTTTGTTTTTTTTTCTCTTTGCAGATTTCTTTTCTCTCAGGTGGCGAGGACGCCACTTGTCGAATGGCCGAGACTGTAAGAAGTGAGATAACAGCCTCTGAGTTATCACGCCAGATGGCGCTTGCCTTAACAAAGTGTATTTGAACATTCTAGATGTAAATGAAGATGAGTTAGTTGAAGTTGTTTCTCCGTGAAACTAATTGTTTGTCTTGAGGTAAAACTTAGAATCTTCGTGATTCAAACCTAAGTGGTTAGTGTCTACGTGACTCTTGTTAATATTGAAGAATAAATATTATTGTTATTGTTATTAATCATAGTGATTGAATTAATATGGTAACCAACATCATCACATTATGGTGTAGTTTGAAGTAGCTCGGCATATATACCTGACATATATATATATATATATATATATATATATATATATATATATATATATATAGATAGATAGATAGATAGATAGATAGATAGATAGATATGAAAAAATGACATACCCTAAACCAAAACTAAAAACAATGTAAAATAACATATTAAAATTTTAAAGTCTTAAAAATACCTAAAAATCTAAAAATAAAATGTAAATTGTAATTGTGTGTCTACAGAACAGCACTTCATCAGGGGACACACTGTCTGCAAACACACAGGAGCCTTTCTGTTGTTAGTGGCTGAAGCCAAAACTAACAGTGCCCCGAGGCCCCTAATGATAAAACAAGCAAAATTAAGAATAAAAATAATTACCATATTAAAAATCACATTTGCAAGAGAATCACATTTTAAATTTACAAAAATAGAAATACATAACTATGAAACGCCCCCCGTAGCATCCTATAAATAATCAACGTAATAGTAAACAGTTACAGTTATTAAAATGAAAAACCCTTAAATATTCCACATCAGAATCTAAAGAAAAAAGTGCTGTTTACCCTAAACCAGTGATACCCTAAACCAGTGATTCTGAACCTTTTTTTCGACGCGGCACACTTTTAACGATCTCAAAATTTGGCGGCACACAAAGAAAAAGATAAGTTTAAAAGTTGTTTACTTACCTATAATACACTGTGTAATATAGTTTATGATAATAATTTGGAATGTAAAACAAAAAAATATAATATGTAATAGAAAAACAACAGTACGTTTATTAAGGGATTAATTACAAATGAATAATAAGAAAACTTTTAATGCAAAATTTGAACTTGATGTTTTTTGATAATTTCATTTATATTTGGTCCTTAAAATGACAATGCTACTCTCATATCGTCTTCTACTTTTAAAAATCTCGATATTTTTTCCGTTTTTATGTTGGTTAATACTGAAAATCCGAATTCAAACAAATAACATGTAGAAAATTGTAATAATATTTTAAAAGCTTTTTTGGCTTTCATGGGATAATTGCATCTAATGCTAATCCAAAATGAATTAATTGATTCTTCCGAATATTTTAAAATTAAATCTCGATTGTTAGAAATCGAAATTAGTACTACCTCTTCATTCAAAGTTAATTCAAATACAGAAGTATTCGTTATCACAAATGGATTAGGAACCCAATCAAATTTTTTTGTATCTAAATTTGGGAAATAATGAATAATTCTCTCCTCTAATGTTGTCAAATGGTCAATAACAATTTTATGAATAGTTTTATTAAAATCTTTTGGACTCTACTCGTAATAAAAAAAGCATAATAATTTTTACCATATACATTTCTAAAATTTGGCGGCACACTTTAAGAATTTGACGGCACACAAAAGTGCCGTGGCACAGTGGTTGAGAATCACTGCCCTAAACACTTCTAAATTTATAAAATGATTCCTTAAGTATTTTTTGAGAAAGATAAAAAAAATGTGTTACTATTGAAGTGTTTCCATTATTTTGTCTTTATAACAATTGTGTGTATTAAACTTCCAAATTCTATTATCTGTCAACTCAATGTATTTATTCTCATTATTCTACATCTATGTTCTATAATCAATTGTATTGGAGAACAATTTTGTTCTTCTCTTGAATAAGATTTTTTAACAATTTTTTTACGTCGCCGAATTCAAATCTGCAATAAGTTTCTCTATTCAAATTTAAATGACACTTTTAGTCTATTTTTATACAAATGTACAAGTTTAAAAACGTTATGAATAGCAGGGGGTTGCATAAATGTTGCGACAAACTTAATTGGGAAGTTAGGGCTCATCATCAGATTTAAATTCTCATTGGATTCCATGCCCAGCAGTGTCGTCATACGCTGCTAGGGGCGCTTTTCTGTGATTTGCTTCTTCATGTGCTTCTGAACAGGTCATAATTGGGATAGCGCCTCTAGTCACGTACAATGACATTTCCGGACATGTTTGTTATGCAATTTTTATTCTGAAGGTTAAAATTACACGACCCTAAAAATTACATAGTGCTTTAATTTCCCTGAAAGTGTTTTGCAATATTTACTTGACCCCCTGTTATACATAACTTTTATAAAATTGAAAATTTTAGTAAAAATTAGACCAAAAATATCAATTAGAAAATCAGTTTGCTTAAAAATACTAAATTTTAGATTTGAAATCCCCACACCCAAATTAGGAAGATCAAGTATTTGTATAGATGAAACAATAAATTTATTCCGTGGTGTTGTCTAATTGAACTTATTATTCTATTATCTACATATTCTATTATTTATTGAACCTTATCCACTTGCAGATATTTTTCTAAGAAAAAATTTAAAAAATCGATTTATTTTTATGTACAATGAAATTAAAAATTTCCAGTCAAATTTGTATCAGAGGAAATGCCTGTCAAGCAACTTTTCTTCTTCAGATTATATAGAAACGTGAGATTTTTATAGAAAATGTCCACATTCCAAGGTTAAAGTTGTAAAAGAATAATTCTCGAAATGTCTCTGCTGTTGAAGCTGAACTAGATCCGTTGTCTTCCAGCAACCCATTAATTGTTTCTATCTTTTGGCTGCTATTAGTAAAAATGTTTTTTCTCCATTAAACTTGATCGATAGTTGATATTCTCTGTAAATATGTACGGAAATGAGATGTCCTTGCTAAAAAAGGATCTTGCTACGCTTCCAAAGAGAAAACCCAAGTCAAAATTCTTGATGGTACCATCAAAGAATTATGATGGTTTATGTTGGTTTAAGTAAGATTCTTGATGGTCCAACATGTGTTGATGCTCACATCATACAACAATTTCCATCTAGTTTTGATGGTTTTTGATGGCCCAACAAATTTCCATCATTACAAAATGGAAAATGTTGCTTTATGTTATGATGGTAAACCATCAAGCACTGTTTGATTTTTTGATGGGCCAACATAAACCTTTATATTTTGATGGCAGATGCTGTTTTACCATTATGATGGTCAACCAACAAGTTATGTTATTTTAATGTTGGACAAACAACAACCATCCAAATATGATGGAAGATGCTGTATGGCTATTTTGATAGTCCACCAACAAGATGTGTTTATTAATGTTGGACCAACAACAACCATTGAAATATGATGGAAGATATTGTTTTACTATTATAATGGTTCAACCATCAAGTTATCTTTTGTATTGCTGGACCAACAGCAATCATCAAATTAAGATGGAACATGTTGTTTTAGTACTTGGATGGTTCAACCATCATGTTATGTTTGTTGTAGTTGGACCAATAACAACCATCAAAATAAGTTGGAAGATATTGTTTTACTATTATAATGGTTGAACCATCGTGTTATGTTTAGTATTGCTGGAGCAACAGCAACCATCAAGTTAAGATGGAACATGTTGTTTTAGCACTATGATGGTTCAACCACCATGTTATGTTTTGTAGTTGGACCAATAACAACCATCAAAATAAGTTGGAAGATGTTGCTCACCTTCATGATGGTCAACCAGCAAGTTACGTTTTAATTGCTGGACCAACAGAAACCAACAAAATATAATGGAAGATGTTGTTTATCTATTTGGATGGTTCAAGCATCATGCTATGTTTTTTATTGTTGGAACAGCAACGACCATCAAAATAAGATGAGAGATGTTAGTTTATCATTATGATGGTAAACCAGAAAGTTACGTTTTTATTGTTGGGCCAACAACAACCAACAAAATATAATGGAAGATGTTGTTTATCCATTAAGGTGGCTCAAGCATCATGCTATGTTTATTATTGTTGGACCAACAACAACCATCAAAATTTAATGGAAGATGCTGTGTGTCCATTTTAATGGTTTACCAACAAGTTGTGTTCACTAATGTTGGACCAACAACAGCCATTAAAATATGATTGAAGATGTTGTTTATCTATTATGATGGTTAAACCATCATGTAATGTTTATTAATGTTGGACCAACAACAGCAATTAAAATAAGATGGAATATGTTGTTTTAGTACTATGAGGGTTCAACCATCATGCTATGTTTTTTATTGTTCGATCAACAACAACCATCAGAATAAGATGAGAGGTGTTGTTTTATTATTATGATGGTAAACCAGCAAGTTATGTTTTTATTGTTCGACCAAACACAACCATCAAAATATAATGGAAGATGTTGTATGGCCATTTTGATGGTTTACCAGCAAGTTGTGCTCACTAATGTTAGACCGACAACAGCCATTAAAATATGATTGAAGATGTTGTTCATCTATTATGATGGTTTAACCATCATGCTATGTTTATTAATGTTGGACCAACAACAGCCATAAAAATAAGTTGGAATATGTTGCTTAACTAGTATGATGGTTCAACCATCATGCCATGTTTTTTATTGTTGGACCAACAACAGCCATCAAAATAAGATGAGAGATGTGATTTTATCATTATGATGGTAAACCAACAAGTTATGTTTTTATTGTTGGACTGACAGCAACCATCAAAATATCATGGAAGATGCTGTATGGCTATTTTGATGGTCTACCAACAGTTTGGGTTCATTAATGTTGGGCCAACAACAACCATTAAAATATGATGGAATACGTTGTTTAACTATTATGATGGTTCAACCATCATGCTATGTTTTTTTATTGTCGGACCAACAACAACATCAAATTAAGACGGAAGATGTTACATGGCCATTTTGATGGTTTACCAACAAATTATGGTTATTAATATTGGACCAACAACAGCCTTAAAAGTATGTTGGAAAATGTTATTTTACAATTATTACTGTCCAACTATCAGGTTATGTTTATTGTTGTTGAACTAGCACCAACCATTAAAATTTGCTGGAAACAGATGTATTGCTGTGATGATGGTCAACCAGTACATTATGTTTAATTTTAGAGCAAAAAGCAAGCATATCTATATATCGTGAAATATGCTGTTTTACTATTATGTGTACATGCATCATACATTAGTCTGGAGAAATTTTTTCTAAAATTTTCAAAGCTTTAAGTTAGAAGTATATGGTAAAAATTACAATAAGAGTCTAAAAATAAATAGTTTTTGTAAATAATGGGAATAAAACAATAGACTGCTTGTTACGATTGAAACAAAAAATTAAGAAAAATTCATTTTAAGTACCCAAGTGATAACATTCGAAGAAGATAAAATTATTATGCGCACGTACACTATGCTCGAGCTTTTAATTATTAAACACGAATTGAAATTACAATAGAACATTAAAAAAAAAAGTAGTTGTTGTAAATATTGACATTAAGATGAATTTGACAAATATAGAACAATTAGGCTTTATATCAGAACTAATAAAGTTAAAAAAGATTAATTCAAAGATTAATATGAGAGAGATATTACATTTTTATGTGCACGTGCATTGATTGAGCATTGTCTCGTGACATTTTACTGAAATGTTTAAAGTTATTATCTAAAGTATTAAATATGTGCTGAAATTATTATGAAAGTTAAAAAATAAATGGTTATTGCAATTAATACAATTAGGGGAATTTTAGAAACACAAAACAATTAAGCACACATCAATATTTATTTAATTAAGAAAGATTTAAGTTAAATAAAAATTTTATTCTTATTCGCTACAGTCGAATATATTCTCATGATATTAAACAATCGGGAAGAAATTTGTGCTTTTAATCGCAAAAATTATTGTTTTTTTTTCCCAATTCCAGCCTGGAGAATGGCCTTTCGTCATATAGCCATCTGAAGGGCAGATTTGTTGGCCACTTTTTCAGGGGCACCGTATTAGGTGGACCAACGTTGCTCCCACATTAAAGACAGATAGTACAGGGAATTGAAGAACATCCATGCCTTGTCCGGGGTTTCTGGCGCAAGGCCAGTTTTCTGACACCTACACAGGTCATTCCACGCAAAAAAATATAGTAATATGTTTTAAATGGTTAAAAATTAATAGCAACCGCAATTCATATCATTCAAAGGAATTTTAAATTCAGAAAAACAATGAAGCTACATATCAGTATTAATGTGATTAAAAAAGATCATATGGATTATGGGTTACATCATTCATATGGGTACACGACTGAGAAATTAAAATATGAGCACGTGCAGTACTTGAACATCGTTTCACGACTTTTTTTTGAAAGCTCAAAGGTTGGCATTTAAATTATCAAACTTGTGGTGAAATTAGAACTAATGGTTTAAAATAAATGGTTATTGCAATTCATTACATAATGGTGAATTTTAGAATCACAAAACAATGAGGTTACAAAGCAGGATTACTTAAATCAAAAAGGATTTAAATAAGATTGGGAATGAAAGTTGCACTTTTAAATGCAAAATATGTAATAATATGTTATTAAAGGTTAAAAATTAATAGTTACTGCAATTAATATCACAAAGGTAAATTTTTAATTCACAAAACAATTTTGCTACATAGCAGGATTAATAAAATTAAGAAAGATTCATTCATATAGGTACACGAGTGATAGATTTCATTTTTATGTGCACCTGCACTACTTCAGCATTGCCTGGTTACTGAAAGGTTAAGACTTGCTTTTTAAATTATTAAACATTTGGTTATAACATTGTTTTAACTTTTTAAAAATACAAAGCAATATAGCAACATATCAAGATTATTTAGAGGAAAAATTTAAGTACAAAAAAAAATTAGAGATTTTGCAATATTTATAAAAGGACTATTAAAGGTTAAAATATAAATAGTTATTAAATATAATAACATTGAGGTAGGTTTTCAATTTAAAAAATATTGTACATATTCAGATTAATGAAATTAGAAAGATTCGTGGATTTAGGTAAACGAGAGACAGATTAAATGACAGGAGGGAAAAAGTATTTTCCTTACACATTTACTTAAGTCGGGCATATTCTAATAACATTTTATAATGGCGTGGAAATATGAGGAATTCAAAATTATTATTTATATTGTTTTTGTTGTCATGGGTCCTTAGGACGGGGGGCTGTGATTGTATTTTTTCAGTCGCACCATCCATGGCCAAGAATTCTATTTCAAATATTTTTTTTAAACAAAACTATATATAAATTATAATGAGATAGTGGTTAGAAACAAAAGGTTGAGTAGATACTTTAATGTAGGTAGGTACTTTTATTTATGTCGTACTAGAACTGTACAATGGGCTATTGGCAACGGTCTGGGAAACATCACTGAGAATGATACGAAGAAGTTTGCCATCGCAGATTTTGTCACGCCACCTCCTCAATTTATATATAGATATGAAGGGAAAAGAAATTTTCACCGGTTCCCTGTACCCATGGTACTGCTAAGCGACTGACCGCAGGACTTTCCATTCCAGAGATTTTACGAGCAGGTATATTGCATGTACTTCTCGGTGAAAGGTTAGCAGAGTCAAGGATCGAATCCTGCAATTTTAATAAAATAAAAAAATAATAATAACAGTTTATATTGCTTAATTTAAAATTCTAGATTATGCTTTCATTTCTCACAAAAAGTATAGCATTTTTGTTTCATATATAAGGTAGCAATCGGTGTGAATGCTCCTTGATATACGTTGCTTCTATACATTCGACCCCGCGTCAAGGGCAATCAGAGATGCAGTGTGAATTGTGCTTGAGTGTTCTTTTCAAACTTCACGCTTGGGTCGAGGAGCAAAATATCAGCTCAACTTCTTATTGTCTGTTATTATTCCACAGGTCGGCGTGGTTTTGTCATGTAAGTTTATGTAAAATTATTTATTCTTTCAATAATTATAATTTTTTTTATTGACTTTTTCTTCTATATATATTATTTGTATTGTTTATTGAATTTTGATCGCCCTATTAATTGGTTGCGGCAAATCAGAAATTCCATTATTCTTCCATCAGTGTTTTCCCTAATCGTTTTTCCATGCTTTGCTTGCCATTTGATCCCAATAAATGCACCCTTTTTGTAAAAATAAAACGAGATCTCTTAAAATTTTATTCAGATTCCATTTTAAAGAAAATTAATTCACTGTTAAAAAATTAAATATTGATACGCAATCGAAGGATTTATACATAAACGGTGGAGATCAAAAGTATAAAAAAAAAATATTTGTTGATGTTATCTAGAAGATATTTGTATCAAAGAAAAAGATTGATAAAACAATTGTTATTAATATTGTTAAAAGTCTTTTGAATTTAGTCTTACTTTTGAGACTAAATTTTAAGACTAGTATCCTACAACACTAGTGATGCTTTATATATTAATTAGCAATTTTGTTTTTCTTTCATTTTATTGTTATGATCTTCTGTTTTTCTAATCTTTTTCGACAGTTATTTTTGATGTGAGCTTTTTTGTTATCCACTATAATCACATCCATCTTCAGGAAGTATTCCTTGCTAAATTTAATTTAATATTTGTTAATTTTGATACACCATTAAAGGATTTATACATAAATGGTAAGGATCAAAATTATAATTTTTTTTTAAATGTTATCTAGAAGATATTTGTAGCAAATAAAATGATTGATAAAACAATTGTAATTACTGTTGTTAAGAGTCTTTTGAATTCAGTTTTACTTTTGAGACTAAATTTTAAGACTAGTATTCTACAACGCTAGTGATGCTTTATATATTAATTAGCAATTTTGTTTTTCTTTCATTTTATTGTTATGATCTTCTGTTTTTCTAATCTTTTTCGACAGTTATTTTTGATGTGAGCTTTTTTGTTATCCACTATGATCACACCCATGTTCAAAAAGTATTCCCAGCTAGGTTTAATTTAATTTTTGTCAATTTTGATTCACCATTAAAGGATTTATGCATAAACGGTAGGGATCAAGATTATAATATTTTCATTTTTAATGTTATCTAGGAGATTTTTGTAGCAAAGAAAGTGTTTGATAAAACAATTGTTATTAATATTGTTGAAAGTCTTTTGAATTTAGTCTCTGGTGTAAGATCGTAATTCAGAAGTGGATGCATATATGTCGTACGCAAACACTCGGTGCATATGGCAAAGTACCAAAATCCTGAACCTCCGTCACATGGAGGACAAATATCTGTGTGGCTGACTGAATTTTACGAGGTAATCTTTTCTGAGATTAAGATTCGAAAGGGGTTCAGGTAGCCCAAAGTGTTGCAATAAGGCTTTGTGTCCCGGATCTTAGAATTAAGTCGCTGAGCACGTAACTTTTGAGACTGAATTTTAAGACTAGTATCCTACAGCACTAGTGATGCTTTATATATTAATTAGCAATTTTTGTTTTTCTTTCATTTTATTGTTATAATCTTCTGTTTTTCCAATCTTTTTCGATAGTTATTTTTGATGTGAGCTATTTTGTTATCCACCATGATCACATCCATGTTCAAAAAATATTCCCTGCTAAGTTTAATTTAATTTTTGTTAATTTTGATTAAGCATTAAAGGATTTATGCATAAGCGATGGGGATCAAAATTAAATTTTTTTTTTTTTTTTTTTGATGTTATCTAGAAGATATTTTGTAGCAAAGAAAGTGATTGATAAAACAATTGGTATTAATATTTTTGAAAGTCTTTTGAATTTAGTCTCTGGTGTAAGATCGTCATTCAGAAGTGGATGCATTTGTCGTACGCAAACACTCGGTGCATATGGCAAAGTACCAAAATCCTGAACCTCCGTCACATGGAGGACAAATATCTGTGTGGCTGACTGGATTTTACGAGGTAATCTTTTCTGAGATTAAGATTCGAAAGGGGGTTTAGGTAGCCCAAAGTGTTGCAATAAGGCTTTGTGTCCCGGATCTTAGAATTAAGTCGCTGAGCACGTAACTTTTGAGACTGAATTTTAAGACTAGTATCCTACAACACTAGTGATGCTTCATATATTGATAAGCAATTTTGTTTTTCTTTCAATTTATTGTTATGATCTTCTGTTTTCCCAATCTCTTTCAATAGTTATTATTTGATGTGAGCTTTTTTGTTATCCACTATATTCACGTCCATGTTCATGAAGTATTCCCTGCTTAGTTTAATTTTTGTTAATTTTGTTGCGCAATAGAAGGATTTATTGGTGGGTAGAAGGTGGACATTAAAATTATTAAAAAAAAAATTTTAATCTCTTAAAGTGACTGAAAATATACTACATTTTTAACATTATTTATTCCCATTACATGAGCGCAATTAGCTTAACGCTGTTGTAAACATAAATATTATTTCCATTAAAATGTTAATCCCTTTCTAAACAATGTATTTCTATTAAAGGGAATAAAATGCAATTTATTATTTTTTCTATTGGCTTACTTTTCAGTGCATTAGTTTGGAGGAGTTGAAATGAAAATTGGAGCCTCTGAATGTAGAGTTGATTATTTGGATGAGAATTGATTCAGATGCCTTTGAGAGGATGAGTAAGTATTCTAATATTTTTTTTTTCTTTTCTTGGATTCTAAATCCTGATGGTTTTGTTAGTGCGAAAGACAATCCTAATTCTACCTTTTAAAATAATTTTTTTTTTCAATTGAATATGTAAACTTTTTATAATGTCTGACTTTTATTTCCTAAATATATTTACTTCAATGTCTAGAGTGATGGCGCAAAGTGTCATTTTGCCAAAGCTTCGGCTGCTAGTATATATAGCTTTCATATTGAGGGCATAATGTTTGTATATTCAATATATATTCCAGTTTAATTTGCATTTTTGCGTTATTAGGACCAATTAAGGTAAAATAGTCTACGGTCATTATTATGACCCCCATTTGTGCGCTTCTTCTATTATAATGGCCGTTACATAAAGTCCCATTTGCTGTTCCATTGGTGCAATGTCCATTAGATCGTCCAAGCTGAACAAATCATTCCAGTGTAATAATAAAAAAATCTTTTGTTTTTTAATTTTCGGAAAATCTTTAACACAACCAGATGGTAAGACATATTTATACATTCGGAACTAACATTTTTGTGGATCGAAAAGTATTAAAATCAAAACTTGCTGAAATATACAAAATCCTGAAAAGCATTTTGTTTATAATAATTAAAAAACCTGATGTAATTAAGGTTTAAAAATAGGGTGTTCCAATTTTATGCCATCGTGCTTGTGAAGCGAAATTTCGATATCTAATGTAAGTATTGACTGAGTTTTCGCGCAATAGTAAAAGATGTTTTTTGAAAAAATTTCAATATTCGAAAAGTTCCCAAATCACAGTTCTTCGGTGACCAGGCCAAAGCTTCAGCCTCGCTAAAGGTTTGTTCCATTTATAATGTTCTTGTTTCCTAATTTTTCAAATAATTTTGAAAATAAGGTAATAAAAAAATGTGCGTTTTGTGTAGAATTAGATAGAAACAAAAGGAAAATTCTGTTATAGAAATTATAAGCTGGGTCAAACACTTGACATTTCTTTTGGAAATAAATGCGGTAACATTAGGGTTAAGGACAATACTATTTTTTTTAAGTATAATTTACTAGTGATTATTATTATTTTATTAATTTTTTTATTTTTTCGATAAAAATGTTAAATCTTAAGTTTGTGATGGTTATTTTTAATGAGTCATATGTTTTTCTTACAGTTGCCAGTTTCACTGCTTTAGTTTTTTTTTACTTATATTCATATAAGCAATAGCAATAATTATACCTATTATTTTCCTACATTCAACAACTATTAAAAAATGTTTTGAAGATTATATTTTGTCTGTTAAAATTCTATCGTTTTTGAAATTGATAGTTGATTTTAAATCTTTATATTAATAATTTTTAAATGATAAACTGAACTGTTTAAGTACAGTTTTAAATTCTTCCTTATTTAGTTAATTTTATTTACTTTTTTTATTTTAGCATATATAGTTTTAAATTGCATACAATTGTAAAATATTGAACGGTTTTGCACAGTTGTAAAATTCCTATTTCAATTGTTTAAATCAGTTCGCATCCTATAGCTATAGGTGTAATTTATTTCTGATATTATTAACCTTTATTTAATATAACATACTTATAAAAGTCTATGTGTGGATCATTTTTTATGTCACATACTAGCTAGCTTATATTTTCCAATGCATAAAATCAATTTTCCTGCCTTTTTCTTTTGGAAACTATGAGCATTTATTTTCTAATCAAACACAAGTTTCTGACATAGTTAAACAATAAAACTACAATTAAAATACACTTACTGAAACTAGAATTTTTTCGAAACTATTTTTTAAAATATTTTTTTAAGTTTATAAGAAAAGAAGCTGCATTTTATTTGTTTAATTTTTTATATTTTAGCCCATCAGCATAAACTGATGTATTCAATATTTTGTTAATGAATTATAAACAAGTCCTCCTGCTTAACTTTTGAAGAGTTGAGGGAATGTAGCAGTGTTTGCAAAAACCTGTATTATATGTCCTTATAATCAGGGTTTGTTGATTGAACTGATTTTTTAAAAAAAAAAAATCATTGATTTAAATCAACTGATTTTATATATATATATAATATTGATTTAAAAAGTTGAAAAACTGCATTTTAAAGTATTGATACTTTTACTATTTCTTTTCTTGGTTTTAAAATTTATTAACGAAATTACTTTCTTTCTTGGTATTTGTTAAATTCCAACGAATTTGAAATTACATTTTTCAAAATCTTTTGATTCTTGAGATTGAAAGTACAGATTAAAGTTTTTTTTTCTCATAATATGTTTACAGTATCTTTGACATTATTAGATTTTCTATTTAGAAATTTTGTGAAAAAAATTTTCAATGAATTTTTTTAGTTCAACTTATATATTTTAATGTGGGATTAAAAATTTATATTTTAATATAAAAAATATATAGATTAAATATTTATTTTTTGATGAATGACTACATTTATCAATGTAATTTGTTACATTTATTTTGTCATTTTAAAACTCAGGAGGAAAAAGAAAGAAATCACAATTTTAAATTAAGAACTTTGGTAATTGAAACTTTGTTTTAATTGCTAAAGCATTCTTTAAATTCTCTATTTCATCTAGTCTTTGAATTTCAGTCATGGATTTGTTTCAAAATGGTTGCTATGCATTCATATCTATGTATTATAATGAAAAATTGTTTTAGGTAGCCAGAGCTTCTAAAATATTCTTATAATATAGTTTTAATGTTAATTTAATTTTGATTAAACATTTATGATGCTTTTTTAGACATAAATCAAAGTTCTTAGTATTTGAATTAAAAAAATCAGATTTAAATAATAAAAAAATCATATTTTTTTAAATATTTTTTTAAAAAAATCTCAAGCCCTGCTTTAATATAAGCATTAGATATAATTATTTACATATTTAATGTTTATATAGAAAAATATATCTAATGTTTATATTAGAAAAATATATCTAATGTTATATTAGAACTCAAATTATAAATAAAATATAATTATTATATTAGGTGTAATATATTATCGAATAATTATTTCAGTCATGTTTTTGTTGCCTTCTAAATGTACAATAAATTGCATAAGGATGAAGTTATTGTAAATAATGAAGTGTAAAATATTAAGCATAATAAGTTAAAAATTATAAATTAAAACTTAATTAATGAATGGAATTTTTAGAAGCGTTGTTAACATCCGTGACGTGATATGCGCTATTATGGCCATTGTACATTATTTGTTTTATGGATCTCAGAATTTAGTAATGTGTTTTAATAATTTATAATTTAGTAATTTATATTAATAATTTATAATGTATTTTTTCGTGTATTTAGCTAATTTTAATTTGTTCATCATAATTTTGTTTGCGAAAAAGGTTGTAAAAAGGCATAAAATAGAGATTGGCATAAAAGTTTATAGAACAATATGTTCATAGATTATTTCAAAAAGCAATTTAATTAGATAATTTCAAAGAATATTGATGGGAAATAATGAAATGTTAAGAAACTCATTCGGTGTGTAAAAAGATGGGTTTTATCTGACTGAGCCCACCTTTGGGAACCCTGGAATGATACAGATCACAAGGAAAGAGTACTTAATTTATATTGTTAAATGTGATTGCCCGAACTTCATTAAAACTGTAAATTCATAATGCGTTTTTCTTTCGTAAAAAAATCACTGTGTACATAAAATTGTTTTCGCTGTCAATAATTGACCAAACAGCATAACAATTGACTAGCCAAATAGCAAAAAATATTTATGAATTTGGTATTCGTTTAAAAAAATATTTTTGAAGAAACTAGAGTATTTACATAAAATTTTATATTAACATCAAGTAGTTCCGAAAAAATTTAATATTTGGTCTATACAAATTGTGCTAAGATGCGAAAAATCTACATAATTTGTCCAAATATTTCAAACATCTTTATAATTTTATAACTGCCAATTTTTCTGCATTTACGTTCTTTTGTGTAAACATATGCTTTAATTTTATTTATTTCAGGTCTTGTTTGAATTTCACTTTACACTGAGTTGTAGTAAAAGTTATTATTAATTATTTAAAGAAGCTGTTAATTTGATTGCTCTTTCTTATTTTTTCTTCTAGTTGTAATACGAGAATGAATCCGTGTATGGAATGAATTCAGTGGTATTATAGTAAAGCTAGTATTAAAGAAGTTTGTCTATATGAAGAAGTTAGTAAATGAAGACTGACCATTATAATTGTGAATTATGTGTGCTTGTTGTTGGAAAGAAGTTGCTCGAATAATATGCTCTGTTTAAATAAAAGATTTTAAATAAAAATGCTTGCTTTTATGTTGGCATTGAATATTAATATTTTTAAATATTTGTTTAATTTTTTAAATGTGTCACAAGCTTAAATTTTTTAGTATTTCTTACTAATTAGCCTGGATTGCAATTATTTTGATACTGGATTATCTGCTATATTAGGGAATAATTGCCGCTATAGTATAATGTTTCAGTGTTTAATTTAAAATACTTCTGATATAAATTGTTCTTGGTCATACAAAATTATTTTTATAAATAATATTCTAATCAAAATTCACGCACAATTTGAGTTTTTCATTCTGAAATTTGCTTAACGTTCTACCCAATGAAACCCGTCATGGAGATTACGGTTCGATCAGCAAGATTTGATGATAGTAAATCTTAAAGATCCATTCATCAAGTCAAGCTACTTTACATGTGGTGGAACGTCATAAATCTGATTAAAATCATGTATGAAGTGATTGTTTCAATACTAAAAGAGTACAATTAATATCTAAACAAAATGAACAAAACTTCTTTTAAAAAAATGCGCTAAAAAGCAGCAGAATTTTCAAAAAAAGAGAGAATAAAAATAGAAATAAATGTAGAAAAGGAAAAAACAAAATTAAAAATATGACCACTGAAGCCGACGTCTTCAGGGGGTACCGGCCCCAGTGGCCAAAAAACAAAACCTTTTCTATTGAGGAAGAAGGCAAAAGCCTAAAAACCTTCCTCAGTACCCCGAAGGTTTTGTTTAAAAGTCCAGGAGAAAAAAAAAAGCAAGACATAAAACTAATACAGAAAAGAAACTCATACAACTCATCAAAAACTCAAATTATTCAGAAAATAAAAATCAGCAGAAAATAAAAAATAAATTGTTTCAACAAATTATTGTTGGAGCAGCAGGAATAAACCATCAAAACGATTTGCCTGTTTTATGTTGGACGATAAAAAGTCAGACAAAATTCCTGCATTAGGATGATGGTTCCAACATTTGAGCAGTAAGAAAATATGAGGGAAATTACTGATGGTCCAACATGAACAAAACATGTTGCTATTCTAATGTTGGACCAACATAAATTTGTCCGAATTTCTATATTGGGATGATGGTAGCTAATGTTGGTTCCAACATTTCATTTCTAAGATAATATGATGGAAATTTCTGATGGTCCAACATGGATGAACCATCAAAACAAGTTGTTGTTCTTACGTTGGACCATCATAAATCTGTCCGAATTCCTATATTGGGATGATGGTATCTCATGTTGGTTCCAACATTTGATTTCTAAGAAAATATGACGGAAATTTCTGATGGACCAACATGAACAAACCATTAAAACAAGTTGCTACTCTTATGTTGGACCAACATAAAGCTGTCCGAATTTCTATATTGGGATGATGGTAGCTAACGTTGGTTCCAACATTTCATTTCTAAGATAATATGATTGAAATTTCTGATGGTCCAACATGAGCAAACCTTCAAAACAAGTTGCTAATCTTATGTTGGACCATCATAAATCTGTCCGAATTCCTATATTCGGATGATGGTATCTCATGTTGGTTCCAACATTTGATTTCTAAGAAAATATGATGGAAATTTCTGATGGCCCAACATGAACAAACCATCAAAATAAGTTGCTACTCTTATGCTGGACCTACATAAATCTGTACGAATTCCTATATTGGGATGATGGTAGCTAATGTTGGTTCCAACATTTAATTTTTAAGATAATATGATGGAAATTTCTGATCGTCCAACATGAGCAAACCATCAAAACAAGATGCTAATCTTATGTTGGATCATCAGAAATCTGTCCGAATTCCTACCTTGGGGTGATGGTTACTTATGTTGGTTACCATCAAACATTATGTTGGTCCATCAATGGAAAACCATCAAAAATTTTGACTTGGGAAGCCTTCTATAAACAGAATTATTAAAAATAACGTCAATAAGAGCTTTGAAAATCATTTAAACGAGGTCTTACCCAAACTGTGCAAGGAGGATGAATGCTGGCGAGGAATGCAAACGAGGGTTTGCCAAGCGTCTACGACAGAGGACTATTACAAGACCTGAAATCTGAATGACTTTCTATTTACTTTTTGTTATGTTTTTCATATTCCTTACACTTTTTCTATGTTCTAATGCTCTAATATTTAAAATGTTTATAATATTTTAATGTTTTCATGTTACATGTTTTATTTAGATGTTAATTTATATTCAATGTTTATTCTCCAAATTTGCTTGCGTGGAGTGTTTGCACGCTCCAGCGAATGATATATGCATCAAAAACTGCTGCTAAAAATAAGAAAAAAAGTTTATAGTAATAACGTATATAGTAATATAGTAATATAGTAAAGTTTATGTAAGTTGGTAATGAATTACTTATATTTTTTGCACGATAAAAGGTAGGTATTGTAAAATATATGCATGTGTCGTTTAATTTAATACATTGTTTGTACAGAGGTAAATGAAAAAATGAATCAAATCAATATGACATTTTCAAGACAATTTTATTTCCATTTTGTCAGTTGCTGACAGCGATGACTACCAATGTCGCGGTCTTGATGAATACGATGCATCAAAATTAGGAACAATCGAAAGTCCCTTCTTCGGTAAGAGAAACTATCATAATGGATTGTGGTGTGAATACAGAATTAGAGCTCCGCTGGGATATGTAAGATATATTTACATTTTATAGCTAGATATAGCCTCCTAACTATTTTATTGCACTTAAAGCAATTTTTATGAATAAACTTACATTTAAAAGAAATAAAATAATAGTTTGTAGTAATCATACGTATCATCAGAAAATGCTTATAAATGTTTTGCTTTTATATGATCCGTCGTTTCGATTGATTATTACATGAGCTTTCGAATTAAATCTTATCAGTGTAGAGTATGATTTTCGTTTTTAATATTTTGAATCATATCGTATGGTGACATGAATAAGTTTATTATGGATGGGACTCCTTAAATGCTTGAATTCAGATACTGTTTACTTCTTACGCCGAGCACCATTCTCAAAATTAGCAGGAATATTTGTGAAACACATATTACTTAATCAAGGCTTTTATAATATCGGGTTGAGTAAAAAGTTTTCCGCCAAAATAAAACAATCCTGTAAAAAGATAAATACATAGAAAATCATCAAAGCTATTGAGGATAGTAATCTCAATTCAAATCAACAATAGTCTGCGAACGTTTTGGCAACTTTTCAATCCCTTCTGCGAAGAACTGGAGGGTGCGCGAGTCCAGAAAGCGATCGACCTCATTTATGACCTCCTCATTTGAACGGACGATTGTACCATCAAGATGCAGCTGCAGATGTGAAAACTGATAGTAATCCGAAGGAGCCATGTCTGGGCTGTATGGTGGATGTTTCATCAAATCCCACGCCAGCGTATAGAGGGTCCAGCCGGTCATTACACTGACATGTGGCCGGACATTTTCTTGATGAAAGAGAACCACCTTCCTTCTGAACTCGTTTTTTCGTTTTTCGCGAATGGCATCGCTAAATTTGATTAGCATATTGCTGTATATTGTACTGTTGATAGCCTGCCCGCTTTTCAGGTACTCCTTGTATATAATTCCACGACAATCCCATCAGATACAGAGAAGGACCTTCTTGTTAGTTAGCGTTCGTCTTGCAACCGAACCTGCTGCTTCCCCGGGTGCTGACCACCCTCCTTTACGGCTAGTATTGTTGTAGTATACCCATTTTTCATCACAGGTCACAATTCTGTCCAGAATGTTCTGTTTTCCTTGATCTCTGAGCAGAACCAAACAAACCGCTTCTCTTTTGCTCCTGTCTTTAGCAGTCAATTCGTGAGGCACCCAGCGGTTAAACTTAAATGTTAGATTTATGCGTTTGAGGGCATTTACTATTGTTTTTTTGGCAAACGTCAAGCTCTAACACAATGGTTCGTGTTGAAACATTTCTGTCTTGATCAAAAATTTGCTTTAATTGGTCACAATCTACCTCAATAGGGTGGCCATAACGTGGTTCATCTTCAATGTTGAAATTTCCACTATTAAACTTTTGAAACCAAAATTTTACTGTGTTATGAGAAACAGTATTGAAACCTAAACTTTCACACATTTTCTTGTGGCATTCAGTTGCACTGAGTTTATTTCGGAACTCATAGTACATAATCGTTCTGATCTGTTTACGTGATAGCTCCATTTTAAAAAATGTTTTTGGTGCACAAGATGATAAAATTTTGACAAACCAATTACACAGTTGTGTAGCTCCAACTTTCAGCTTTAAAATGCAAAAACCCGCTTCAAAAAATGTTAACTACCACGGGAATGGCTGCTGATGGCACGGAGGTATCTCCCCTTGGCGGAAAACTTTTTACTCAACCCGATATTTTCTGCCTGCATTAGAAAAATAATGTCTGTTCAAATGTTCCTTTATTTTGTCTGTCAAAGAGTTTTCTCAAGTTTAAAAAAATTCATCCATATAAAATAAAAATATTATACTTATAAAGAAAAATTAAGCGAGAATTTACGAAATATTTGGAGCTCATTTCAAGAATGTTTTTGTTTGAAGTGCGAAAAAAGCATTTTTTATTAATTTGTTTTGTCTTACTTAAACGTTCTTTTTTTATTCTATTATTTTATTTTTAGTTTTGGGCTATGTGACATCAAGTAACAGTCTAATCTATTTTCTGATACAAATCATAAATTTTACTGATCCATTTCACACCTCGCCCCTTAGTGCATTTATGACATTCTCCCCCGGAAATTCCTTTCTCATTCCAGCCATACACTTTTCTAGGAAATAGCGCGGTATCTTTCATCTTTTTTTGGTCAAAACCGTAACGGTTGGTAGAAAAAATAAGTAATTTAACTTCGATTTTAAGCTTTTGTCAATTTAATTTGTTTTTACACTAAACTCGCGAAAAATAAGTAATTTAACTTCGATTTCAAGCAGAGGTAAGGGTTTTCAAAATTTTCACATGGCGTCATACAACGCCATTGATGTACTTCTTCTATGACATCTTTTAAGTTCTTTCAAGGGTTGGCTTATTTTAAAGAAAATTCCAAAATATCCTTCATCATGTTTACTAAAAGAATTCAAAATTGGCTCTGCAGCTGCTCCTTTTTAAAGATTTTTTTTTCGAACCTTTTCCAGTAGTTTTTTTACCTTTTTTATTTCTCTTCACCATGATGCAAGACCATGCTGATTGATTGTCGACACCTACCGTGGTATGTGGATTTGCTGACATCGAGTTAGGGAACCAACAGATCGTATCCGTGTTCTTTTACAAGATTTTTTTGAGAGTTCAGTCTCTCGCTCCAGCTACCCATTAGTACCAATAATTTCCAATATTAAGATGGTGTGCTACTTGTACAAATATTCTTCCAATATTAAGATGCTGTGCCACATATACCAATTTATTAAGATGTTGTGCTAAAGAGTTTTTAAATATCATCAATAAAAAAAAATACTAGTGCCCCCCCCCCAAAAAAAAACTAATTTCTTCAAAAGGTTTTTCTGCAGTGGGGGGTATAATTTGACATCAAGTCACAGTCTAATCTATTTTGTGATACAAATCATGAATTTTACTGATCCATTTCACACCTCGCCCCTTAAAGCCTTAGTGCATTAAGGACATTCTCCCCCGGGAATTCCTTTCTTATTCCAGCCCTACCCTTTTCTAGGAAATAGCACGGTATCCTTCATCTTTTTTTGGTCAAAACCGTAACGGTTGGTTGAAAAAATAAGTAATTTAACTTCGATTTTAAGCTTTTGTCAATTTAATTTGTTTTTACAACTAAACTCGTGAAAAATAAGTAATTTAACTTCGATTTTAAACTTTTGTATAAAAGTGAGAGCGCGAAAGACGATCGGTGCACCACCATTACACCACCAGACTTCAGACAGGGTCGAAGTAGGATGTCCTCTCTCGAACCGGTTTTCACGAACGACGTCGGGGCTACTGGCGAGGGTCAGTCTGAGTGTCGCGGGGGCCAGACCCCCGAACGGTCGGGCATCCCGCCTTTAGTTCCCAAACATCTCGAGCTTAATCATCCACCTCAGCCCTTTTCAGGGCTCTTAGTCCGGGAGATGGGAAGCGCGGCTCAGTCACAGCCACAGGATGCGGGACTACTTGGCACCCTTGAGGCACCGGTTGAGACGGCTACACCAGAACTGTACGGACCTCCTGGGAGCCCTGTAGTTCCCAACACGGATAGGAGTGACAAAGAAGTAGATTGTAACTCTGACCCCAACATGGATAGGCAGGAAACAATAATAGTTCAGGACCCCTGCTACAACAACCTGACGATAGATCAACTCAAGGAAAGCTGCGTTAAAATTAAGTTGTACATTGCCCCAACTATTGAGGATAGAGACATTAGAAATACAATTCTAGTCCAGTATTGTTATATAGAAAGTCTAGTAGGAGAGATAACTAAATTAGGAGATGAAATAAACAAATTAAGACAGGAGGTGACTTGGCAAATAGTGGCGAAAGGGTTAGGCCGTGAAGGGAATAAACCCAAAACTAAGAATAGCTTAAATATTAAAAATTATAAACCCCCATTCCCAAATTCCAAAACAATATACCAGAGAGATATGGAAATTTCAACTAAAAATAGCTTCAGCCCTTTAGAAGTTGTAGATATAGAACTAGATAATAATGATAATATGGATACCGAACAATTGAATCAAACAAATAATAATAACAAATACAAAGGAAAAAGGAAAGCTTCCCCAGTTAAGGATAGCTTCAGTGAGAATAAACGACTAGCTACTTACGATACGCAACAAAATAATAATGAAGATAATAACAGTAATGAAATTGAGGTAAATGAAATTGATAGCCCCAAAGAAAACTGTTAAAAATCCACCTCTAATTATAAGAGATGATAATTTTGACTACGAAAAATTCACAAAAGGTATGAAAGAGAATAATATTACGGATTATGTAAGTAGAAATAGATAGTATGATAATTAAGCCAAAAAATGAGGAAGCAGCCAGATATATGAAATCCTATGTTGAAGGCAACAACATAGCACGTATAGACTTCCCAACGAAAGGAATCTTAGAGTAGTAATTAAGCAAATCCCTAAAAATTAATGCAAAGATGATCTAATCGAACATCTAATCTTCGAAGGCTTTGATGTTGTAAATGCTGTACAAATGACTAAAAGATATAAGGAAAAAGTTACAAAGCTTAACATGTTCCTAGTTACCCTTCATAAAACAGGAAAATTTAAGGAAATATATAGCCTAACTAATTTAAATAGTATGCAAATAAAAGTAGAAAATTATAAAACCAGACCTGGCCCTGCGCAATGTCACAGGTGCCAGGGATTTTATCACTCAGCAGCTATGTGCCGCCTCCCACCCAAATGTGTTAAATGTGCGGGTTAACACTTAACATTTCAATGTAATAAACCTAGAGAGGAAAAGCCAAAATTCTGTGGTCTGGACCACCCGGCCAGCTACAAAGGTTGCATAAAATTCCCAGTAGCCCAAAATTCAAAACCAAAGAGAAATAGACCCAATAAAAAAAAAAATCTTTCAAAATAAAAGCTATGCTCACGCACTTAAGCAACAGAAAAATTCAGATATGCAAAGCACCATCACTGAAGCTAACAATATTTTTAACAAACTTAATGATATGGTCAGTCCTAAATGGTTCAAATGCAATCCCACTGCTAAGTAAAGCAGTTAAAATGATAGAACAAGAGGAAAATTCAATAACAATAAAATGAACAGTAAACCAGTTAGAATTATGTTATGGAATGCGGCAAATATTAACACCAAATTCCATGAATTCAGCAATTTTATTCTATAGCACGATATTGATATCGCCTTAACTACTGAAACGCATGCTAATGCATGCAACAAGCGAAACCTAACAAATTTTAATACCTATAGAATGGATAGGACCAACTGTAGAGGTGGTGGTACAGCCATATTGGCTAAAAGAAGTCTCAGCACTACCCTATACAGTAATAAGAAATGTGATGGATTCGAAGAAACCTCTATACTACTATATAAAAATAGTAAAGAATATATCAAAATCACAGCTATATATAATAAACCTCATCACATCCTTACTAAAGATATGATAAAGAAACCTATTACCCGATGGAATCAATTGCATTACAGGAGGCGATTTCAACGCCAAGAACACCATCTGGGGAGGTCGAGTGAATAACAAACATGGCATAGAGCTTCATAAAAATATACTGAGCCTCAATCTAACGGCTAGATCCCCTATGGAACCAACCTATTTTTCATATACCCCCCCCCCCCATAAACAACCTGATCTGTTAGACTTCTTCATTACTAATAATAATACTGCAATGAGTTGCCACACTGTAATAGAACTAAGTAGTGACCATGTTCCGGTTATAGCGAATCTCGGTGTTACTATCCAAGATACACCTATCACTACGAAAAAGTCTAACTCGGAACTTTATTCCAATATCCTCACTTTAAATAATAATAACACAACGCTATGCACTCTAGATGATATAGACACTGCTATAAACAATCTCACAAGTGATATACAACAGGCGTATAATGAAACTACAAAAATCAATATCAACAAACATAACTATATGGCCCTGCCACAGGATATCAGAGAGCTGATAGGATATAAAAACTACATCAGAAAAAAGTGGCAAAACGATAGAGATCCACGAGACAAAACAGAACTAAATAGGCTCACGAAAGAAATTAAGAAAAAATGTCAAAAAATTAGAAACGAGAGTTGGGACGAAAAAGTCTCAAGCTTATGTACCGAAGACCAATCAGTTTGGAAAATGTCCAAGAGCCTAAAAACAGCCGAAACAATAAATAAACCAATAATTCATGATAACCAAAATGTATACAGAGACGAAGACAAACTAAAGATCTTCGCTGACACGATCGAGGAGCAATTCCAACTCAATAGGACCCCATCAGATTTTGATAAAGATAAAATTACCATGGATAACTATGATAATTATTTCAATAATAATCATTGCATTAGTAATCTCGAAGAACTCCCTTATACTGAGCTTATTAATATTATAAGGAAACTCAATAATAGAAAAGCACCAGGCATGGATAATGTAAACAATATTATGGTCAAATACTTACCAACCAATAAAGTAATCGAACTATGCGATATTTATAATGCCTGCCTAAAAAATAACATCTTCCCAAATGTGTGGAAAAACGCAACAATCATCTTATTTAACCGGGAAAAGATTCCGGAATAGCAACCAATTTTCGACCAATTAGTTTACTACCTACTTTTGGCAAAATTTTTGAAAGGATTATCCTGCACAGATTACAGCCCCATATTGATTTCCTACCCAAACAACAATATGGGCTTAGAAAAGACTTATCTACAACTAAACAACTCATTAGATTGGTCGACTTCATAAGCGACGGTATATATAAAAATGAATCAACAGCACTGCTTATGCTAGACGTGGCGAAAGCTTTCGACCGCGTCTGGCATACAGCATTGATCTCAAAAATGATAAAACAATCACTGCCATATAATATCATTCATATTATCGACTCATACCTGAAAAATAGAACTTTTCAGATAAGGCTAAACAATAAACTATCGGACAAACGCCCAATTATTGCAGCATTTTAGGCCCTGTACTATACTTGGTCTATACTAGAGACTTCCCGATTGCTACAAACAACCCCAACTACATGATTGTGTAGATGACACGGCGATTGCCATACGCTCTCTCAACCCAAACCAAGCAGTTAAAAAATTAAATGACCATATGCCACCCATTGAGAAATGGTGCGCTGCTAATAAAATGTCTATCAATACTGAAAAATCTAAACTCATGATCATTAGAAAAAAGAAAAGGCACAAACGAATAATAGACAAAGTTACTCTGTTCTCAAATAATGTGCCAATTTTTACTAAAGCAGACTACTTAGGTCTAACAATCAATGACAAACTGAACTGGAATAGCCACATAGATAAAGTAAAAAACAAGGATTTAGCAGCCTTCTCCAGTCTTAGACCACTACTGAATGCAAACTCTAAGCTCCCATTGAAACTTAAAAGATTATTATATATCACCTGCATTCGTCCTATCATTACATATGCCAGCTAAGCCTGGAACTGCCTTAATAAAACTCAAATAAATAAATTAGAGGTCACCCAAAACAAATTCATCAGAAGGATCACGGGTGCACCGTGGTATATCTATAACAAAGCACTAAGAAGAGACTTAGAACTAGATACGATACACGAATTTACAACCAAACTAAGCGCCAGCTTCTTTAGCTCAGCAATGAACAGTACGACTGCAAATTTTAACCAAATCTTCAATAAAGAACTATTGCAAGATGCCAAAAATCATAACCCCATTAGTAATTTCCTACTCTCAAGCGGGATCTTATCCAAGTATTTTAAAATCACTAACAATTAATATACACAAACACACACACAGTCATGATTCTAGGCCTACAGCGAACCCGGTGAGGGAGCAACCCTGTAGGGTTCGATCTGGGCAAGCTGTATGTCTATTTAACTATAGTACGATGAGCAACCCGGCACGAGCGGTCGAGCACCGGGACGACCGGGTCATCGTTTTAACAGAGGTATACTTTTGTAAATATTGTAAATAGATATAATTGTAATTAATGTAGCATATATTTAAATACTATCAGACCTGTACATATTTTTGTACATAATTCATTTTCATTATCCTTTATTATCTATTGACTCAGGGGACTTCCCCCGTATTCCTTCCCCCCTCCCTAGCCTAAAGCCAAAAGTCACAGTTGCCCAAGGGCATACCTATCAGATAAAGAAGTGAGATGCCCGCTTCGCCGGCAGCTTCTTCGAATAATATATATCAAGTCAAACGATCGGTGCATTCGAATTCAGTAGAATCTAATCGCACGGTCTCTCGCGTGGAGCATTTTCCTTTTACCTCCCTCCTCAATTGAGGTAAGGGTTTTCAAAATTTTCACATGGCGTCATACAACGCCATTGATGTACTTCTTGTTAGCGTGAACTTACTTAAAGCAATGATACGTGAGAAACATATTAAATCAACTGAAAATATTTATTTAATGTTAGTAAAAATAAAATAGAACTTAAGAATAAGAACGAATGACATGAGTGTCCGAACGACGCGGTGTTTGTAAACAGACGGATGAGTCTCGGCGATGGCGTTGCCAGATTCAGTGTCTGAAAGTTATAGTGGAGTTGAGTGGTATTCTCACACCCCCACTTCACGAAAGTCCCAATACAATACTGAATTTTTTTAATTGTTCACTAGTCATTGGTTTGGTGAGTACATCAGCAGCATTTGATGTGGAATCAATGTAGCACAACTGGATCATTCCAAGCTCGACTTTTTCTCTTATGAAATGGTGACGAATGTCTATGTGCTTTACTCTAGATGATAGCATAGGGTTGGTACTGATCTTTATAGCACTTTGATTGTCACAGTATAATTTTATTGCACCCACACTTTTGGTTGAACAGTTCCTCTTTGAGTTGTTTAATCCACAGTAATTCTTGTGATGCTGCACAAATGGCCATGTATTCAGCCTCTGCTGTTGACAAAGCGACTGTTTGTTGCTTTTGGGAGTTCCAAATTATGGCACAATTTGATTCGCAGAAGACAAAGCCTGTTGTTGATTTTCGGTCGTCTTAGTCATTGGCCCTGTCTGAGTCTGTGTAACCTTGTATTTGTCCATTTTCCCGGAAGGTTAGCCTTTTGGATGATGTACCTTTTAGGTATCTAAAAATTCTTTTGACAGCCATCCAATGAGGTTTTCCAGGTTTGTTGGCATATCTACTGATTACCCCCACTGCAAATGCAATGTCTGGACGTGTTCCTTGAGCTGCATATATTAGACTTCCGACTGCTTCTCTATATGGCATCAGTCCTATCTCTTGACTTTCTTTTTCGTCTTTCGGAGACATTTCTTTGGTTAGTACTTGATCAGTTGGGAAAGGTGTTGCTGTTTCTTTGCAATCTTGCATGTTAAATCTTTTGAGCATGTTTCTGATATAGGTGCTTTGGTCTAAACTGATGATTCCTTTTGTACGGTCTCTTGTGATAGTCATTCCAAGAATATGGTGAGATTTTCCGAGATCTTTCATTTTAAAGCGTTGTTTTAGTTTCACCTTTAGGTTTTCTTTTTGCTTATGGTCATTAGACAGAATCAACAAGTCATCTACATAGACGGCAACTATTAAAATTTTTCCTTTCTTGTTTGAAACAAAGATGCAAGGGTCAGCTTTTGTTCTTGAAAGTCCTATATCTTTGAAGGTTTCAGCTAGTTCCATGTACCAAGTTCTACTTGCTTGTTTTAGTCCATATATTGATTTGTTCAGTTTGCAGTATCTGTGAGGAAAATATTCAGGAAGGTCAGGGAGTTCCATGTAAATTTCTTCTTCCAGCTTTGGGTGTAGGAATGCTGCTACAACATCCATTTGATCTAAATCAAGGTCCAAGTCGGCTGCTTGAGCAATGAGAAGACGGATAGAACTGTTTCTGACTGTAGGTGAGAAGGTTTCTTCATAGTCTATTCCATATTTTTGAGAGCATCCTTTAGCTACCAGGCGTACCTTGTATCTTTCTGTTTCGCCATTTGGCTTGAATTTTGTTTTGAATGTCCATCTACTCTTAATGGCTTTTCTACCAGGTGGTAAATCACAAAGTTCCCATGTACCATTTAGTTTGTGAGCTTCGCTCTCTTCTTCCAGGGCAGCTTTCCATTTCTGAGCTTCATCAGATTGCATGGCATCTTCGTAAGTTTCTGGATCCTGAGCTCTGCAGAGATTTGCTTGATACACAATGAAGTCATCGTTAAATATTTTTCTGTTAGGTACTGTAGCTCTCTTCGGGTATCTATTTGTATCTTGAGTAGAAGGATCTTTATCTTCACTGTCTGAAGACTTGTCTGTGGTGTCTGGTCCCTCTGTTATGGTTGGAGTGGAAATGTTTTCGATTTCATTCATGTCTGCAGTTTGGGATTCTGTTGACGGTGAGTCATCTGCTTTATTTAAAAGGTCATTTTCAAGGAATATGACATCTCGACTAATGCAAACTCTCTTTGTAGAAGGATTAAAAATACGGTATCCTTTTGTTTCTTCACTGTATCCAACAAAGATGCCTTCTTTGGCTTTTGGATCAAACTTTTTTCTGTTCACATCAGAGATATGTATCATGACTTTGCATCCAAAGACTTTTAGGTGGGAGAGGTTTGGTTTCTTTCCTGACCAGGCCTCTTCAGGTGTCATGTTTTTTAATGCTTTTGTGGGTGATCTATTCTTTAAGTAGTTGGCTGTGTAAACAGCTTCAGCCCATAGTTCAGTTGAGAATCCTGAATCAATTAGCATAGTACGAGCTTTCTCAACTAAAGTTCTGTTCAAGCGTTCTGACGTCCCATTTTGTTTTGGAGATCTTAGCACAGTTGTTTGATGTCTGATGCCACAAAGCTTTAGGCAGTTCTTAAGATCATTGTTGACATATTCACCTCCATTGTCAGATCTTAAAGTTTTTTTTTCCTGTTGGTCTGATTCTCAACAAGAGCTTTAAAGTTTACGAAAGTTTCTTTTACTTGATCTTTAGTTTTGAGGAAATAAACAAAAAAATTTCTTGAAAAATCATCAGTGAATGTTAGAAAATAACGTGCTCCTCCAATAGACAATGTTTACATTGGCCCACACAGATCTGAATGCACAAGTTCTAGAATGCAATTAGTTTTGGTTTTAGATTCTTTGGGAAAAGGTGTTCTTGAAAGTTTTCCTTCGATACATGCAATACAAGTGTCAGATTTACTAGTGTCACAGATGATTCCAGTGGACATTTGATTTATTAAAATGTTCATATCTCTTCATATATTTAAGTGAGCAAGTCTACGGTGCCAGATGTTTTGAGAGTTTAGTATGGCAGTTGATGCAGCAAAATTAGCAGTGTCCAATACATATAGTCCATTATTTTCTGATGCAGTAGCAACTACATTTTTATTTGGAATCATAATTTTGGAATCCAATATCTTACATCATTCAGAGTCAAAAATTATTGACTTACCCATTTTGGCTATTCGAGAAATGGAGAGCAGGTTAGTGGTGAGTTCCGGAGCATGCATAACATCACTAGATGTGATAGTACTGTTCTTTAATGAAATATCCACTGTTCCAATACCTATTGCTGGAACCACGTTGCCATTGGCTATATCAATTTTTCTGTTTCCACCAGGTTTTAAATTTTGGATCCGTTTCCCTCTCGGTGTCATATGAGCATTGCAACCAGAATCCAGATACCAGTCTGTAGGCAGGTTATCTTTAGAGTTGGATTCTACAGATGTGAAAAAGCCAGCTGTATTTTCTCTGTTTTCAACTTTCTTCCGTGTGTTCTGTTTCTTTGGTTTTGGACAGGAATGACTATAGTGTCCATATTCATTGCCATTGTAGCATCTTGGTTTTTTAGAGTCTTTATTCTTTGATTTATGAGCAAATTTCCGGGATTTTCCATAGAATGCCCTTTCAGAACAATTTGTTGAAGAAGAACACAAATCTTTATCATTTTCTTGTAATAATAAATTTTTGACAAAATCAACTGTAATGGCTTGATTTGAGCCTTGTATTCCGAGAATGAGTGGTCTGAATTTTTCTGGTAGTCCTCCAAGTATTATTCCACCAACAGTTTCACTATCTAGTGGCTTTCCGATATTTTCGAGTTTTTCCGAGATGTTCGTGATGTTGTCAACATACGTTGACATCGATGAGCAGTCTTCATATTTTGTTCGAAATAGCGATGAATACAGTCCAATTCTTCTAATTACCCCTTTATCTTCATAGGTATTCTGTAGTGACGTCCAGGCTTCCTTAGCTGTTTTCGCTTTCTTGGTTTCGGCTGACGCTATCGGTCTAATGGATAAATTTATTTTAGCCAGTGCTCTTCTATCTAATTCTGGATCAATTTCTTCATTTCTTATCGGTTCAATGCATCCCCAAAGTCCAGCATCAACTAAGAAATTTTTCATTAGAAATTTCCAATCGGAATAGTTCGAGCCATCAAGATGTTTCGATTCTGGAAGTCCCCCACTTGACGTAGAAACGGGTGTTCTTCGAACATTTAATTGAGTCTGTAAATCTTTAATTTGTTGCTGCAGTTCTTTGATTGCCTTTGCTACAGCCATTTTTCGATGTCAGAAGTGATTTCAGCGAACAAGTTATGAAAAAGAAACTGACCTGTTCTGTTATTTCCAACACTTTCGATTTCCGAATTCGTTCCTAAATATTCAATTTAGTTGATTAATATTTCCATTTCTGGGCCCATAACCTGTTAGCGTGAGCTTACTTAAAGCAATGATACGTGAGAAACATATAAAATCAACTGAAAATATTTATTTAATGTAAGTAAAAATAAAATAGAACTTAAGAATAAGAACGAATGACATGAGCGTCCGAACGACGCGGTGTTTGTTAACAGACTGATGAGTCTCGGCGATGGCGTTGCCAGATTCAGTGTCTGAAAGTTATAGTGGAGTTGAGTGATATTCTCACACTTCTTCAATGACATCTTTTAAGTTCTTTCAAGCGTTGGCTTACTTTAAGGAAAATCCCAAAATATCCTTCATCATGTTTACTAAAAGAATTCAAAATTGGCTCTGCAGCTGCTCCTTTTTAAAGATTTTTTTTTCGAACCTTTTCCAGTAGTTTTTTTATTTTTTTATTTCTCTTCACCATGATGCAAGAGCATGCTGATTGATTGTCGACACCTACCGTGGTATGTGGATTTGCTGACATCGAGTTAGGGAACCCACAGATCGTATCCGTGTTCTTTTAGAAGATTTTTTTGAGAGTTCAGTCTCCCGCTCTAGCTACCCAATAGTACCAATATTCTTCCAATATTAAGATGCTGTGCTACTTGTACAAATACTCTTCCAATATTGAAATGCTGTGCCACTTGTACCAATATTAAGATGCTGTGCCACTTTTACCAATTTATTAAGGTGTTGTGCTAAAGAGTTTTTAAATATCATAATAAAGAAAAATGCTAGTGCCAAAATTAGACTCCTTCATTTAGACTAGTGGATTTATTTTTATAGGTGAGAGATAACTTCTATGGAGAATAAGAGGTATATGTCCTTTTTTGTAAAATGTATTCTTCTATTCTTCTGGGCTGAAAAATGCAGCTCGACGCTAAATGTAAACCTATATAGATTTGTTCGGCCATTATCCCCTTCTTTTTAACTTTTTTTTATTATTAGTTGTATTTTAATATTTTTCAATACCCAGCAGTTACCGGTGCAGGCTAGTTGGTTTGTTTAAGCAGGGTCAAAATTTTGAAGATATTATTTAGCGATAAAGTAACAATAGTTACTGCTGGTCATGTGAAAAAACATTGAACTATCATGCAGCAGAGAGCTACAATTTGTACTCTTCAGCTAGTCAGAAATCAGTTATGTTAAGCTTCGCGATTCATTTTACTCATCGACAAAATTATGTTTCTATACAGTTGAAATCCCCTCTACTAATAGATACAAAAACTATGGTAACAAAGCATGCTTTATTTTACCGTCACAAAACGAGTATTCTATTATGGATCCAATTTCAGTTATCTTTAAATACTCTTTCTTAACAAAATCATTTGTAACATATATTAGTAACTGTATTATGTACTCTGGTCCCAATAGTTCAAAAAATATGTCGAAATTTAGTACTTAATTTTGACGTGGGGTTCATAATGAAATAAAGATTATTTTTATTTTGTTATCTTCATTATAAACTATGTGGAATGATATTTCTCAAAACAAAACAAAAAAAAGAAGAAGAAAAAGTACTGTTACCCACAAGAGTTAAAAATTTCAGCTGTAAAAAAAAATATTTTATTTCATTTATTTATTTATTTTTTTTAAATTGATCTCGCGAAGTAAGCCTCTCTCTTGCGAAGGAAGATCCATGACAGAAGAAACATGAATATTAGTAAAGGATCTATGACGTGAAGCGAGGGCTCTTACTTTGGTTCTTACTTTGCAATTCACATGAAATAAAATGTTTCTATTTTATTATCAGTCAATTACTTTTATCATTAACTAGGTGCAATGTATATTTCTTAGAATAAGAGAAATTCGGTCATGAACATGTATTATTATTCAAAAGTAAAAAAAAAAGAAAAAAAAAGGACCATGAATTGAAGACGATCCATTGATGAATCTTGCTTCGTGATTCGCAGGAAAGAAATTGTTTCTATTTTGCTATCGGTCCATTATGCTTTTATTACATATCGTGCTTAAGGATATTTCTCCAAATAACAAAAAATGCAGTTGCTTTATCTATTTTAAGAAATTCAACTCTATAAAGTAATTTTTTTTGAAGAAAAATGAATTAAAAATGAAAATGGGGTCCATAAGCGATGTACGAAGGTTAATTTAGTATGTGTTTACATAATATCTATAAAGTAAATTTATATTTACTTTAAATGATATAAATTATTTTGTCTTGAACCTAGTATGAATTTATTAAAATATTTTTATCATCGTTTTTGATGAAATATATTAGCATCCTTAATATTTTAATTAAAAAAATATGATGTCGCATGAACTTTTTCATTCATTTTAGCGGAAAAGCTTTTCATTACGAAGGATAACATAAATGCCGTTTTCTTCCTTTCAGAGAATTAAGATAACCTTCTTAAAGTTCGATATTGATCCATCAAGAGGCTGCTCTCAAGACCAGCTTGTTTTCTTTGGAAAAGACAAGAAGTCAGTATTGGGCAATTTCTGTGGTTATGAATTGCCAAAACCCATACTTTCAAATGAAGGTGAAAATGAGATACGATTTCTTTTCCGAACGGATTTCATGGTATCAGGAAAAGGATTTAAAATTGAATACGAGTCTTCACCCTACTTCAGTAAGAGCTTTTCTCTATTAGCTGAGCTTAAAGAAATTGCACGTTTTTGTTTTAGACTAAAACAATGCGTTTGTATGATTGAACCATAGTTTCTCTTTTGTTTCAGAAAGTGTCATTTTTTTCCCTTTCCAATATGCACACCTTGAAAAATAGTGAAAAAAACTGCAATTGAAATTTTCTCAGATGGAACATTTTAAAATATTTAAATATTTTAGTTGATCCTATTGTCTCTTTACTGATGACTTAAATATTAACTTAGTAGAATATACTGATTTGATTGATTATATCCATACTGCAGACCAAGTATTGTGTTAGACAACATATTGTTTTCATTCTTTGTTGCCTTTCACATATCGTGCCGTTTTCAACTACATTAAAACCAAAGATACATTAAAAGCTCCTGATTACTTGTTCAAAATAACATGTGTTTTAATAACAAACATATGAAAACTTCTTCCATTTCGAAGTTGTCAAGAAAGTGTGTTAAAATATTGATTCTTAGAATGTCTTAAACATATACAAAGTTTTTACTGTTAATTCCTCAAGAGATTTTTTTAAAAAGAAAAGAATAATACATCAGGGAAAATACTTTTCTTCTACTGAAGTTTACAATATTAATAGATCTTAAAACAAATTGCATTAGTTTCAAGTAATTTTTTAAATTGTTTTCTTGTTAAAATTCTCTACCGTAAAATTTTAATCTTTCTACTTACTTATTATAAAATGTAAAAATTACTCTCTCTCTCTCACTCTCTCTTTATAAATAAGCCTGACAAGCTAATAACTCGAACAAAAGTATATCATAAACCAAGAAAATGACAGCCAGAATAATGAAAAATTTGTCATTTTAAAGCATTTAACTTTACTTTAATTTAACATTTTGGCCTAAGACGCATTACATTTTGCAGAAAAAAGCAGGATTTCTTGAAATAACTCAGATAATCTATGTAGTTTATGTTATTAATGATTTCAAAGAGGCAGGAAAACGACAACATAAAAACCTACTTTTGAAATAGATTTTGAACCAGAAAATTGGTTCTTTATTCATGCAACAAGACAAGTTCAGATAGGATGGTATCTAATCAATATATTAACATAAGATATTGATTGCTGGCGCTATCTATTTTGGTTATAAATCACTAAATAAAAGTAGCCAGGAAAATGACAGATTTTCATGTGAAAAACAAACTATTGACAGAAAAAATTATCTTAAACGAAGTTTTTGTAAATAATACCCTCTGCGTATATTCTAGAAATGCTTGCAACGGTTGAGATAAAAAAAAAATGAGATATGGAAAAATATAAGCGAAGTTTAGAAATTAGTTATTATTGGAAATATTGTTTGTGACATACCAGAAACATGACATTTTGAAATTCAATTAAATTTTATAAATGAACAAAAAAGTTGATGCTAGTACAAGATCATTTTAAAATGCTAACAGCAATGTTATTTATTAAAATTTTAAAAAAATTGTTATTTTAGTAGTATAGTATTAGATCTTGGAGCAAGAGACTATAAATTGTCATATTTCGTGAGAATCACCAAAATATGCTTTTTCTTATTCATTCAAACAGCCTTTCAATATCAAGGCTTATAAATATATTAAATTCTAACACTAACACATTTTGATAATTAATTGTTAACATCTTTTTGATCTCACACTTTATATGAAAATATCACAAATCAGTATTTATGGGTACCAATAAGTAGAACAACGCCAGGTTCTGATTCACACCCGATAATGCACATTAAATATGTATTGAATAGTATACATTCCGATATTACTGTGAATGTTACTATATTTTATTTGGTTAACAAAAATTTGCTTAACACCATTGGATTATTATGGAAAATATCGCGTGCATCGTGATAGTAAAATTTGCACTCATTAGTCACGGGGGGCGTTCGTGTGCGGTTGCCCTATCATTATAAATAGTATATAATAAGCTGTGTACAGTGGTTAGATGCCCTTAAACGTACATAAATTATATATTTAAGTTCACAAGACTTCCATTAGTCAATTCTTAATATTAAGAAAAGTTTTGATTATCATTCGTATTGGCTTAAAAAAGTTAAATAAAACTGGTTAGCAAACTAAAGTTCATTTCAATTTTAACACAAGTATCAAATAAATTTAAAGACAAATTTCAACTTTTTAACCTAAATACTCAAAATACTTGGTTATGCTGTCTGTTTAGTTCTTGAACAGTTCCATTAAGCTAAATTACTTTTTAAATTTTTTTTTTTTTTTTTTCTGCTTTAAAATTTATTGTTGATTGCTTTAGATCTATTTAATTTCTTTATAAAAGAGATTAATATACGAGTTAAAGCTTGTTTCATTTTGACGAAAAAAATCTTTACTAATGAAATTCCTTGGTTTGTATACTTCATTATAGCAAAGAAGTGTACAATTTGGTTTAGACAAAGTAGCTAATTTTCCACGATACCACACGAACATGTAAGAATCGAAATGAGTAATATGAGTTTATTATACTTAAATTATGTCTTGATTTTTGAATGCAGGATCTCAAAATACTCTACTTATTTAAAAAAAATTGGTCCCCGGGGGAATATCAATAACATCTGCTATCACGTAAATTGAGCTTTTATTTAGATACCAAAGCATTCCATGTTCACTTTCTGATCAAACACAGACATTATATCAGTTATTTATTTTAACAGCAAGTGTGTGCGAGGCTGGTGAAACTCAATGCGTGAACAGAAACTGTTTCACTCAAAATCAGAAGTGTAATGGAGTGGATGACTGCGGTGACGGAACTGACGAAGAAGATTGTGGTAAGGATAAATTCGAAACCAACCTTAATTTTATCTATTGCAATGAATACCCTTGTTTTATGCAGCATTTCACTATTTAATTTCCAGACCTTAAAAAATAGATTCAGTCTTATCCAATGCTATTTACAATATAAATCGCTTGACAAAATTACAGACTCTAAGTTTCCCAATTCGAATAAAGGCATATCTCGGCAGGCATAAAAACAAAAGAAATAAATGATTCACAGTTTGTTTTGCATATGACAGGGGTGACCAAGCTCCCTCATAGTCGAGCCATTTTTCAAAATTTGAAATTTTTCACGAGCCGCAATTAAATACGTATTTAAAAGGTAGGCAAAAAAGGTATGGATTTTTTTTAAAATAAGAATTAGATTTAGTGAAAACATAAAAACAAAAGTACAAAATATGTATGATTGATTTGTGAAAATATGATTTGGATTTCACGAATTTTAAAGTGAATAAAATCATTCATATAAGTACGTTGTTCCGAATATTGAAATAATTCGACAAGCAGCCTTTTTTTAATTCAGGATACTTCGATTCTGGTACAAATTTCCAAAATTCAGTAATTGACGTCGACTTATATTTTAACTGTAGAGCTTGATCTTCTTGCATCTCTATTAATTCTAATTCTCCAGATGCTTTTTGGGTCATAATTATATTGGAAATGGAAAACTCACCTTGAATTATGTCAATTTCAAATGGATTCAGAAAAAAAATCAAGAGACGATTTAAAATATTTCAAGTCTTGAAATCTATTTACGGAATTCCCTCAATATTTCTTCTAGCTTTTTAATAAACTCATTGAGTTTTTCTTGTTTAATATTGAAACAAATTTTTTTAATTCGAGGAAAATGACAAAATGTTTATTTTTAATGTTCTATTGAGAATGTTGTAATTTAGTTTGAAAACTAAGTAAACACTCAGAGAGGTCAGATATTATTTTATCTTTTCCCCTGCAATTGTAAATTCAGTGTTTGCAAATGTTCCATGACATCAGTTGAAAACATAAAGTCTTGTAACCACTCGTCATCGTCTAATTCTGAATAGGTTATTTCCTTTTTAATTTTAGAAATGCAGTTATCGGATCAAACAAATCTACAAAACAATTTAATGCGTTGTAGATAGATAACCATCTAACAATGCAAAATAAATTAATGTCATTTGGAAGCTCTTCGTCCTTTAATTCTTTAAAGAAATTTTTGAATTGTCGATAATTTTTTGCATTGGTGCATTTCAATTTTTAATTAACAATGTGTAACACTGTTTTCATAACATCTGGATATTTTAAATATTTTGTAACGAGATGTTCTCAGTGAATTATGCAGTTAATCGGTATGAATTGAGGAATTTGAGAATCATCTCTTAAAATCCCAATAAGACCGATTTTTTTTTACCCAGTTTTGCCCGAGCTCCATCAGTTGCAATGCTTACAAGTTTGTTAAGAAGCGCATTAAAAGTTCTCATTATGGAATCTAAAGCATTTTTAATATCGACACCGCGGTTGACTCTTGAAGTGCTACTAAATCTAATAATTCTTCTTTAACAACGAAGTCAGGTCAAACAAAACCTATAAAAGCTGCTAATTGCGGAAGATCTGTGATATCTGTTGATTCGTCAAGGAACGATAATAATTTTGTTAAAATATAATAGCACAAAAATGAAAAGGAAACTCGGGTACTTTTATCGAGAGCCACAAAATAATCAATCCTTCAAAGAGCCGCAGGTTGGCCACCCCCTGCAAAGGATATAATGTTGAAAGTCTATGACCAGAAAATTGGGAAATAGAATTATAAGTAAAACTCTGTTATCTAAGTCAATTTGAATCTTTTTTCATATAGGGTCAGAGGGAAAACTATACGATTATATATTTTATTAATAATACAAATACAGTTACATTTAGTCACATAATTACAGCAACGGTTGATATGAATTATGATTAAAATAGCTTTGAAACATTCTTTTAGAAATGCTGTGATGTGAAAGCGTCTGATCTTTATTATAGTCTACTCTGCATTTAACTAATGATTTCCCTTTGTTTGCTCTCACTGTAAAATATTTTGGATCAAAGAACGATATTACCATCCTGAGAGCCTGCTTAGAATCTAATTTACCATAAAATTCCTTTTTACTGTAAAATTCAAAATTGTAATTTTTACAGTGATATTTACTTATCCACGGTGTTTTTTATAGTAAATAATACTAAAAAAATTACGATATATCCGATTATTATTATTCATATATTTCACGGTAAAATGGATTTTACTGTTAAAGTGCTAACAACCTGAGTAACGTTACTTTTAACCGTAATTTGATCCGGAACTCTTTACGGTGTGTCCAACTTTATTAACAGTTGAATATTGATTTCCTTATGTCGAAACTTCTAGATTAACGAAGAAACAAGGATCCATTGATAGTCGAAGTTTGGTATGGTGCAAAAACAAAGAGTTCTAGTAAGGCCCATTATAACCCGCTTTTTGATTTGCAGAAAGTTTAAGTGGAAAATTAAGTGTATTTTTGACAAAATCAATCTATCTTTTGTCCAATATTTAAGGTTTTTTAAATTGACCATATCCATCCGCGTAGAATTTATTATATTGATTCTCATCATAAAATGTATAATAATAAACTCATAAATTGATGATTATTTTAAAACAAAGAGCGAGGGATCTACAACTTCTGTTAGCTAATGAAATGAGTTGTTCTAGGTTTCCCATATGAGTCGCAGCCACAGAAGTGCGGAGTGCAAACTATCGAGCCAAACACAATTTTTAAGAAGCAGGGGGTAGATGGTGAGGACCGGATGGTGGGAGGAGAATCTGTCATTCCCAACAGTTGGCCATGGCAAGTTTCTCTGCAGAACACATTTAGTGAACCAAATGGACATTTTTGTGGGGGTACACTCATAAATGCTCAATGGGTACTCACTGCTACCCACTGCGTCGCTGGGTAAGTGAATAATGTTATAAACCTGCATTTAAAAATAGAACGAATATACATAGCTTTACATTTCGATTTTCATCCTAATTGAAAAAGCATGTAAAATGTGTTTGTTCATGTTAGTGTTTAAAATAGTGTATAAAAAATAAAAGATTGTTTAAATATTATTCCTCAATTGTGGAAAATTGCAAAAATTGTTTATTTTTTTGCTTGTTGTTTTAGATGTTGGGTTCAAAACACTAAAAATGTTACATAATTTACATAGCATAACCTTATTTGTAACTTTTAAAATTGAAGTGTTTATTTTTAAATGTTTAAGCATTAAATCTTAAAAAACATTCTAGCTTTGAAGCTTCACAAATTTGACATAACTAGTCAAAAATACACTCATAGAACCTAGTTTGAACATTCGATCGAGTAACATTCTCTCTCTTACTAAAATAACCTATAATCCTGTATATATATATATATATATATATATATATATATATATATATATATATATATATATATATATATATATATATATATATATATATATAATAACCTTCACAGTGGCGAATATAAGTTAAATTTTTTTTTTTTGGGGGGGGGGGGCAATCCTTAATATTATTTTTCGTTTTTTTTTTATGTGAACCATCATTCAGTGATTAAAGATAGCTTTAACGGGGTTTTAAACCAAGTGTTGGAACTAAACAATCTCGTTATCATTTTTTTTTAATGCTTTCAGTTAGTTTATCTTATAAACTATGAGTAAACAAAATTGAACGTAACAATTGATTTTATTTGGATTGACGACTGTACATAAATATATATATATATAAGAAGTTTGTCTTTCTAAGTAAAATTTACAAAACAAAGTTCAAATTTCTTGGTGCACTTGCAAACTTATCAAGAACTTCTTCATCGCTTATTTTAACGTCTCTATGGATGGAAAGCAAAGCAAGTCCATTAAGTCTATTTTCCGAAGTGGTGTTTCTTAAGTAAGACTTCAGTCTTCCTAAACTTGAGAAGCTTCTTTTCACAGTCGCAACAGAAACAGGCAGAACTGCTAGTAATTTTAGAAGAATATAAATGTTAGCGAAGAAAGTCTTGTCACATTTTTCTAAACAACTAATTGCTGTTTTGGAAAGGTCTTCAGATTTATCCAGACTCCACTTTTCCTTCCATAACATAAATTCACTTTTCACGATCTCTTTATGTGATAAATCGTCTTCGTAGAAATTGAAAGCAGCTTCCAGAGAACAGAAATCTATTTTTATACAAAATTCTGGAAGTATGTGTTGTAAGGATGCAACTGTTTCCTTGTGAGACTGAAAGCGTTCCTTCAGGGAATTATAAAAATCATCAAGATAAGGTACATAAACAATTCGTCGATAGTACTCTTCCTTTGTGCGGTAAGGGACGTTGTTGCGGGCTGTTTGAAAACGACAAATTCTTGGAATCTCTTCTTTAATGTCGAGTTTTTCAGCGAATTCCATTACTTCAGCATACAGGGTTTTAAAGTTGTCTTCAGCATTTGCCCTTTGCATTCATGGCAGAACTAAGACGCTTGTAACATTTGCCATGGCTTGAGAAAGATCTATGTTGTTGTTGTTGTTTTTTTGAAGCGTCTCGGATAAGTTATGTTAAGTCGACAGCATGCGGTTCAAAAGAAAAAAATTGACAAGAAATTGAAATTGACTGATAGAACTACCTAGAGCATGTGCCTTAGGTGCTGAGTCACTTGATTCTTCTTCTATTTTCAAAAGAGAGAGAAAGATTGGTTCTAAAATATCTTTAAACAAAAACACAGAGTCGTGCCTATCCACCCATCGTGTTTCACAGAGTGAAATAAGTTTCTTTTTTTTCTGCTCAGGACAGCAGTCAGATATCGTCGATTTCAGTAGTTTTGACTGACTTGTGGAAAAATCCGCAGACTTCTTTGATAACGCCCATGCAATTTCTTATAGAAGGGATGTTACTTGCATCTGACAAACACAAATTTAGATAATGTGATGAACAATGTGTATACAAGGCCAGTGGAAGTTTTTCTCTAATAAAAGCTTGTACCCCTCTGAATTAACCTCTCATTGCGGAAGCACCGTCGTGTCCTTGACCTCTCATTTTCTTTAAGTCAAATCCTAAACTTGACAAGATCTCCAACACTGTGTTAGCTAAGCCTGCACCAGTAACGTCATTAACGGGGACAAAAGTTAAAAAAATCTTCTCTAATTTTGTATGACTGGTTTTCAACATACCGTACACAAAGAGAAAACTGTTCTACTTAGCTAATGTCAGTGGTTTCATCTGCTAAAATGGAATAAAAAATAGACTTCCTGACATTTGTCACAACTTGAGATTGGATTAAATGACCAAAAGTGTCAATGAGCTCGTTTTGAATAAAAGAACTGGTGTACATACTCTTCCCACCACTGTTCATTAATTGATCTTTAAGGTCTTTATCTTCACTGTTAGCTCGGTATCTCAGCAATGATCGAAAATTTCCGTCGTTTTTTTTGGGTTCTTCTAGGCCTATTGGTCCCACCATCACGATGACCTCTCACTGCTATTTGTTGCCTTCCGCAAAATCTTGTAGTTTGTATTATAGGAATCAATCTTTTTCTGTTTTTTTCAATATTCAATTTTCTTTGAGCATTGACTTGATGATAACACTGACAGCTTTTTTTTTAAAAATGGATTTTGTGTCTTCAGCAATCAAAACTGATGTTTTATAATAAGTGCAATTTTCATGTTTACGAAATATTTCCTTGGCTTTTTTTCAAACTATTAAATGCCCGTGTTACTATTGCCCCTGATACTTGATGATCTCCTTTTTTTACACTATTGGAAGGTGAAAATATTACGCAATATTTACAAAAAGATCCGGATTTTTATTTAGAATAAGCTAACCACTCAAATTCTTCTAACCATTTCATTTGAAAAGTTCTAGTACGGTTGAAGTAGAACAACTGGAATTAGAAGGAAATTTGTATGCAGTTTGTTGTGGTTTCCAAACATTTTCTACAGGCGAAATTTTTTCTTCATTTGTTAACGAACAAACGAAATCGTTTTGACAATGGTTTCCAATATCACAGATATTTCTTTTTACCTGGTTGAAATCCTCTGTAATTGGGGCTGGATGTGGATCAACCGTACCAATACCTTCGACACCAGAAGAAACATTCTTAGCAGCACAGCCAATTTCAGTACTGTCGCTAACAGACTTATTTACAATCTGTTTTTTTGTAAATTTTTTTTTTAATAGAAGCTTGTCTCTTCATTATGAATGCAATTGACTTAATAGCAAATTTAAGATTCCACAACAGCAAAATACAGATGATCGCTATCCAAGAATCTCACTAGCCCAATAAACAGAGCTACAGATAAAACGACTTAGAGCTAACTACATACACACTACATGCATATTGTCTGTTTCCCGCTCATATAGATTGAGTTAGAGCGCATGAATTCGAGAAGCTTTGATTTCTGGAATAGTCTAAAATCTTCGATCAGGAACCTATTCGAAATTTCGATTGGGTCTTCAAAATAGGCTACGCGCCTTCATTGTACGCCCATATTTTAGATTTACAATACTCCTAGCGCCATCTATACTTTTTTTCGGAAACTATTTGCGAGCAAAGCCATCCGAATATCAACTATACGTGTATATATATATAAATTTTTTTTTCGGATTTCGGGGTGGGGTGACCCCCTTGGCCCCTCCATATGTATACGTGCCCCTGAACCCTCATTAATAATATTCTCGTGCCTAAAAAGTGCGATACTATCTTTTGCACAAATATTTAAGAATGAAGTTTAAATATCTTTTTGAAGCATGTTAAAATTGTTGTCTTGATATGTCTCAATAGTTATTTCAAATTATTAATAATAATTATATCCAAATTTATAGTTGTGAAAATTTAAGACCATCAAGTATTTTCATTAAATTCTTTTTTTTTGTTTTCTTGTAATAGCTCATATTTTATGTAACTTTAATTTTAGATATCCTCATCCCGGTAATATCAAGATTCATTTAGGTTCTCACGGAAAATTCAACAAAACTCAATACGAACAAATAAGAAGGAGTAAAATAATCATTTCGTATCCAGATTTACAAGGAAATAACGTAAATATTTTTTTAACTTCATTTTGTTCTAGTCATCATGCTAGAAATCAAAGCTAAAACATTTTTTCCTTTGTTTTTTTTAAAAAAAACAAACAAAAAAATAAACAAACAGATTAACTTGACGTTACCCTTACAGCTTAAGCTGAATGTGTATAATATAACTCTGAATGTTATACACTGAAACACTTTGAAATATATATATGAAAGCTGAATGTGTATAATGTACTCTATTGAGTAAGTGAGCAAAAATGTTAAATATTTTAAATCCCAAAAATGTCTGACAAATTTAGGAATTTAGGACTGAAAAAAATACATTCTGCTGAAGCTTATTTAATCATTCTAGATTTCAAAATTAGTAATGCCAGCAGATGATGTAGAAAAAATATAAAACAATGTTTATCAAACAATTATAAAATAAACAATGCAACTATGAAACAAAGTAAATCAAACCATTCCAATTTTGCATCTTTTTCCGCAGACTACTTCAATTGGTCGCTTGACTTTTGCATTATTTTTAAATCATTAGTTTATAGATTTTCAAAGTCAACCATCTGTTGGAGAGTTTCATAAAAGAAATGGAAACTTCTATAAATAACAACTAGTTTCATGAACAAAAAAAATGCTGTTTACTGAATATTTCCTTCGTATTTCACTGCTATTTGATCGATTGACGGTAATTTTTAGGACACCCGGTGACGAATTCTAAAAGAGGAAACTAAAGAAAAAGTGGGTTCAAAATTTAATTATAAAAACAATATTATCAGCATGTTCTTCATTATACAAGCTAATTTTTAGCGTTTACTTATTTAGTGTTTATTATTAGTTAATTTTTAATAGCAAAATGAAGATTTTGTCTGACTGTGATGTCTTAAGCCACATTACAAACAAATAAAAAATTTAACATCAGATTTTATTGTATATGTTACCGGCAAAGTATGAAACGCCGGCATTGTATAGAATGCTTGACATTTTTAGGCAAAGTATGAAATGTGAGAATTATTACATACTTTGCCTAGGCATTGTATAGAATGCCTAGGCATTTTATAGAATGCCAAATGCTATTTAGGCAAAGTATGAAATAAACTTCCAGATGAGGTTATTATTTAAATGATGTGCATGTTACTGTGAATGACCGAAATCGGGGGTTCTTGACTTTCACCGGTGATTGTTGACAATCACATAGTCGCTTTGGTGAAAGTCCGAAATACTTATTACATCCGATTTTATATTAATTTATTCGTGAATATAATTGCATTTATTCGATATTTTAATACTTACTGACGATAGATTAGAAGAAACATCAGTGTTTGGAGTATCGAGCAAATATATACCGGGCAATGGCACTTGTCCTTAAAAAAACATCAGTGTAGGGTATACCGGGCAAATGTATACCGGGCAATGGCACTTGATCTTAAAAAAAATCAGTGTAGGGTATACCGGGCAGAGGCACTGATCCTTAAAAAATATCAGTGTAGGATATACCGGGCAAATGTATACCGGGCAGTGGCACTTAACTAGACCGGACATTTACCAAAGGTCTAGTATGAAGTCTAGTTAAGTGCCATTGCCCGGTATACCCTACACTGATGTTTTTTAAGGTTCAGTGCCACTGCCCGGTATACATTTGCCCGGTATACCCTACACTGATGTTTTTTAAGGTCAAGTGCCACTGCCCGGTATACATTTGCCCGGTTTACCCAACACTGATATTTTTTAAGGTCAAGTGCCACTGCCCGGTATACATTTGCCCGGTATATCCTACACTGATGTTTTTTTAAGGTTCAGTGCCACTGCCCGGTATATATTTGCCCGGTTTACCCTACACTGATGTTTTTTTTTAAAGTCAAGTGCCATTACCCGGTTTATAGTATTTGCCCGATGCTAAAATCTCTGATGTTTCTTCTAATCTATCGTCAGTAAGTATTAAAATATCGAACAAATGTAATTAAATCCACGAATAAATTAATATCAAATCGGATGTAATAAATATTTCGGACATTCACCAAAGTGACTATGTGATTGTCAACATTCGCCGGTGTCAACAACCACCGTTTTCGGTCATTCACAGTAACATGCACATCATTTACATCAGGGCTGTCAAACTGGCGGCCCGCGGGCCACATGAGGCCCGCCAACACATATTGTGCGGGCCGCCAACTTCTTATTCAGCATATTTCTTTTTTCGAAATTTTATTGAAGCAAGAATCATCCGAGACTACCACTCTTGGTCAAGCCGAGATCCCCAAAGAGCTGGCTGACCAGTGTAAAAACATAGCCAACGCGGCAATTTCCATGGCCTAGAAAACTAATTCAGCGCCAAACTAAGACACCTCCTTCTTTTTCGTACATTCGCTTTACTGAGAAGGTATTTATAATTTAAATACATTTAAACATGAAAAACTTCTAATACATGTTTCAAGATAAACTTTTCTTATTATGCAACATTTATTTATATTTGTACGCGCATTTAAACTGCAATTAATTCCAAATTAACGAAGAACTACTTTTCAAAGGCGGAGTATTACATTCCCTACCTTTCCCTGCAGTGCCAACTTAAGATGAAACGTAGTATAGAAATAGCATTGCCTCGTGTTGGCAATTCCAGGCGAGGGGACAAGGCGGTGGAGACAGGGAGGAAAGAGAGCAACATTTCAGATAATCAAAACCTGCCCGCAATTGGTTAAAAATAAAGACCCCCTCACTGACGTTGCGGCCTCTGTTGATTTCGAAAAAGAAATTGAGAGCTTGCGCTCGTCAACTCTCCGCTCCTTTCCATTGATGATCTTGATCTGAGTGGTTGCGACGAATGTTAGGTTCTCAGATAATGTTGCAGATTTTGGATATGAAGAAAACCTCTCTTGTATTGTAGCTATATTTTTTGGGAACGTGTGAAAACTAATTTTATTGTTGATTGTGAATATTTCATCTTCCAACGATGAGTAAGAAACGAAAGATAGAAAGTTAGAATCGAGTGTTCCAGGACCGCTGGGAAACCCAGTATTTCATCACGAATAGAAAGGACAAACTCCAGTGCTTGATTTGTATGCAAGTTGTGGCTGCGTGCAAAGAATATAATGTCAAAAGGCATTACGCGAGTCTTCACGAAGGGAGCCGCAGTAAATATCAAGGCGAAGCAATATCTCTGACAGTTTCAGAACTGAAATCAAAACTGCAAAAACAAACTGGGATGTTTACTAAAGTAAAATTTGATCAGTACAATGCTTTGCATGCTTCGTATGCAATTTCACTTGAGCTTACTAAAGCGAAAAAACCTTACACTGATGGCGTCATTGCTAAAAAGTGAGCTGTAGAAATGGCAAAAGCATTTGGTGAAAGCAAAATGGCTAAGCATTTTGATTCAGTTCCAGCTTCTCATCAGATCGTCCAACGAAGAGTTGCCGATATGGGTGACCAAATACAACAGAGATTGTCCTGCAAGATTGAAAAATGCTGCTATTTCTCCTTGTGTATCGACGAGAGTACAGACCTGTCGGACGTTAGTCAACTCTTGATTTTCATTCGCACTGCTAAAGAAGACTTTGAGATCAAAGAGGAGCTCCTTACCATGTGTTCTCTTCACTCCACAACAAAGGGTAGGGACATATTTGAAGCAGTGATGAAAGCGGTCAAAGGTTTTGAAAAGTGTTCCGTCCTAGCTACAGACGCTGCAAAGGGAAGGCAATGGTAGGACCAAAGATAGGATTGATTGGATGTTTGAGAGAAAATGGAATGAAATGCCCTGCACTTCATTGCATCATTCACAAGCATGCTTTATGCGGAAATCGGTGAAGCAAACTGAAACCCTCAAAAAAGTTGTGAAAGTCATCAACATGATCAGAGGCGGCAACAGGGCTCTTATGCATCGGCAGTTCCGTAACTTTTTGGAGGAAATTAAAGCAGAATACGGGGACCTGCTTATGTACAATCAAGTTAGGTGGCTTAGTGCCGGAAACTGCCTCAAGAGATTTTTCGAGTTTAAAAAAGAAGTCCCTCTTTTCCTTTACCAGTTTTCTACATCAGAAAATCTTGAACAAGAACTTTTTACCATGGATTTTTTTACGTCACTTGGCATTTCTTACTGATATTATTGGCCACCTCAAGGATGTGAACTTTAAACTACAAGAAAGAGGCCAACTGGTGTCTGACCTAAGGCACACATTAATGGGTTTATAGAAAAGCTGAAAATTTTCCATGCAACTTTGGGAAAAAATAACTTATCTCACTTCGCCAGCTGCAGTCGTTTGGGTCAGAGTGTGAGGAAGTGCTGGATTTTTTTGAATTTTGCCCTGAGTTGCAGGCAATTATTGATGAATTCAACACGAGATTTTCAGATTTTGAGAGCATCGAGAATGACGTGGATCTGTTTAGTAATCCAGTCACAGCAAGCATTGAAGAACAACCGTCCAACCAACAATTAGAGCTCTGTGATCTCCAGGCTGACCCGTTCTTTCAAACAAGAACCGAAAGGAGGCCCGAGTTCTTCAAGTTGCTTCCAGCTGAACGGTTTCCAAATCTGCGTGACTTAGGACAGAAGATAGCTTCCATGTTTGGGTGCACATATTTATGCGAAAGTGCTTTTCCGGCGATGAAGTTTATCAAGAATCGTCACAGGAGCTCTCTCCCCGGCAGTTCATTGCTAGACTCTCTTCGGCTGGCAAAGACAAAAATCGATGTTGACATTCCGGCCCTTGTAAAGAAGGCTGATCGGCCTCAGTTTTCCCATTGAAATGTAAGCAAATTGTTTTATAATCCTACTGTTCCATTGGTTTATAATTAATAATTCAACTATTAATTGTTATTGTATAAGAGGTAAGAGGTTATTTTTCAACTTTTTCAAACTGCGGCCCGCCAAGTGATCAGTGACCGGAATTCTGGCCCGTGGGCTCTTTGCAGTTGGACAGCCCTGATTTACATAATAACCTCATCTGGACGTTTTTTTCATACTTTGCCTAAATAACATTTGGCATTCTATAGAATACCTAGGCAATGTGTGAAATATAAACCCTTTCATACTTTGCCGGCTAATTTTAGGCATTCTTTACAATGTCTAGGCATTCTATACAATGCCGGTAACATATACAAAAAAGAGCTTCGCAATCTTCGTTAATAAATTTGGACAACATTTTTAATTTTTTAATAATGGGACAATATTTCAATAGAAATTAATATTATAAAAATATATTAAATGAAATGCTCCTAAAGTTAGATGTTTATTACAGTATGCCAATAATGTATAACTGTTAAAAATAGTTTAGAATGATTTTTTTTGTGAGCATGTTTTAGAAACATGTTTAAAAAGTGTAGCATCCAGGATCCCGTTTTTAGGAATGAATAAAAAATTATTAAAACTGAAAAAAAGTAAAGAATAAACATGCTCACATGGGGACGAACCATCGACTCCCCGTCAAATTACATAGTTGCAAAATAAAATACAAATTTATTTTAAATTTAGTTACACAGCTTACAAAGGAGGGAAATCTCATGTTAATTCTTTGCTGTTTGAGAAAAAAAAATTATATCGATTCGACCAAAAATTTTAAATTCAACTAGTACCTCAAGAGGTACTATTTTACTAGTGTAGATGTGGAGAAATGGAACGTTTTAAACATTGTAAACATTACAGTGCTAAAATATGGCTAATAAATGAAAGATTTAAAACATATAAATTCTAGTAAAAAAAGTTAATTCTGATAAAAAAATAAAAAAAATTCTAATAAATTACTATGTTGTTAATTCTTATAAAGCTCTCATGGACGTGTCCCTCCTTGATCTTAAATTTTTATACCACAATAATCTAACAGTAAATAAACGAGTTTTTTTTTAATGGATTAAAAATAAATCACAATCCGAATATCTGTGAGTTAGTAGGTGACGGTAACAAACTTAAAAGAGTCTACTTGGGACATACAAGGGTTACCTCCTAAAGTAACTATTAACTTATAACTTTATTCTTTGAAAATATGTGTTAACTTTCTGATAAAGCATTGTTTTAAGGATTTATGACGAACAATTTATTTATTTATTTATTCATTTATTTAAATTGGATATAATACACGGGAAGCGTACGCAACACAGATAAACAGATGGAGGAAACATAACAATCTGATACATAATTAGATTCATTGTTGCAACGATGATTGTGTAATAAAAAAATAAAAATTATAAATACTATGATAGTCCGGTAAAGTTTTCTTCAAAAATATTAATAATTAATGTTATCCATAGATATGCAGTCATAACTCCTCTTGATAGAAATGGGGGTGATTGGAAGGACAGTTTCTTTTAAACAGGTTTCTTTCACTCGGCACTGAATTAAAATATTTAAGAAGCGTTTTGTGCACAGAAAGTGCCTTTCCGTGCCATTTAAGCATATGGCATGGCTATCTATGGACGCAATGCATTGTTTTTTATTTCACGCTGAAACTATACACAAGTCAATAGAATAAATATTTCAAATGTTGCATGAGTTTTTATGCATGTAAACACTTAAAATTGATTTCCAGGAATTAAATTAATATAATATTAGGTATATTTTCCTACGTTATTTTTTATGTTGAATTCAATGACACAAAATAATAATTAATAGCATAAATTGTTCAGAATTTATGAAGGTTTTACGTAAAAAAAAAGTACAATTTTGTACTTGCACTTATTTACGAAGCTTACATTGTTATACAGACAAGTGAGGTATTGTTTCCCTTGTATTTTTCTCGCTTAATCGACTGAAAACAAACATGAATCAAAAAGGTTAATATTTCATATTTTTTCTTTGCATAAATAGTACTACTTCTGAATTGTATGAAGTTTCGTATGAAAATTACACTTATTAATGCGGAACTTATTAATCCTATGAACTTAATTTTTACCTCATTCAGTTCGAAAAAAAATTCCCCATACATGTCTAGATAGTCCTTAGATAGTAAGGTAAAAAGTGTACTATGTTATGCTAAAAGTAGTAATTTTTATGCATACATATTTGCACCTTTTGAATTGTTCGTTTTTTTGACACGTGATAATCCCCTTCAATACGGGTAATATGGTAAAATACGGGTTAACCAAATGTATTTTAAACAATGTTTCACTTATTTAGAAAGCAATCTCAGATGTGTAAATAGATACAAGTGCAAATTTGTATCCTTTGTACATAAAACCAGTATAACTTCTAAACTATTAGTTTGATCATCTCGGGATTCAATTCAATGTAAAAAAAAAAAAAAAATTTAAAAAAATTCATCAGAAATGATGCTGCATCTTTTGCCTGTTTCGAAATGAATCCAGTTTCCCCCTCATTCTTTAAAAAAAGGGGAGAAAAACGTTCAGGTATCATTTATGTCAAAAATATTTTGGGTATTAGCTTTTTCGAAGAAATACACTTGTTTTTATAAATAAATATATATATATATATATATATATATATATATATATATATATATATATAAATTTTCATTGGTTCAGAGTACCAATGTTATGGCTTATCGTTAAATTAATTTTTTAGTAGGCAGGGGTATTACTGTGTAGTTAAGAGCCGCCGTATAACGCAATGAACAATTTATATTAATAGATTCTCCTATTTTGCGCAAAGTTTTATATTCATATCTTGTACTTACACTCTAAACAACATAGTTCTTTTTTTCCTAAAAAAACACATTTGAAAATGAAATAACAACTGACACATTAAAATGAAATAACAACTAAATTGAATAAAATTTCTCTTCTTTTGACTTGTCATAATAGATTATTAATTTTAATTTGCATATGTCTTTTTGCCGCGTTCAAAATGTAGACCGGGAACCATCGATAATGTAATTCTGCCTGAAAAAATTTCAACAAAAAATGCAGCTCATAAATCCGTGTTGCTGCTGTTCTTCAAAAGAATGGCATAGGAGAAAAAAAAATTTTTTTTTTTTCAAACATCGATCTTATATATTATTTCCACTTATGAAGTGATCCTGATAGATGCTGCTGTTTTAATAAGTGTTATTTTTGTAGCAACGTATTTAATATTTTAGATCAAAAGATACAACATAAGAGATGATATCTCTCTCATCAAACTGAATGCCCCCGTCAAGTTCAATGCGGGTGTGCAACCAGCATGTTTACCGAGCCTTGGTTGGACGGCTAATCCTGGCTGGCACTGTTACGTCACTGGATGGGGGGAATCTAGAGGTAAGTAAAAATAAAATAACGAGTTTTTAAGAAGAAAAACGAAATTTTAAAAAAAAGAAAGGTATAACGTACAATTATGTACGGAAAAAAATATACCGGTAGGAATGGCATAGCAATAACATTGATAAAACAAACGTAATTCTGGTTAATAAAATTGGTTATTTGTACCATTCATTTGGTCTAGTCATAGGGTTTATCAGAAATTCTGAATTTTAATATTACTGTTCTTATTATCACCCAATTAATTAAAAATTACAAATAGTAAATAAAGTTAATCTGAAAAGTAAATGTAACCTAATAAAATGATTTTTATGCAATGCTCTAAAGTATAATGAAAAAGTTACCAAATTTTACCACATTTAGCAATTTTTGTCAATTATGAAACCACATTTTGTTGTTAAATTTAGTATAATCATTCAAAAATTAGCGAGCTTTTTGATATTCACATGGAACCATAAATACGGTTTAATTTTGCCACATTCTGATTACGACCATAATTTTTTCTCAGAACAGTGAATGATTTGCAAAAGCTGTTGCAAATTAATTATTGAGAAAGTGCAATTAAATAGCAATTTCAATTAACATTTTTCACGAAAATGATCAAAAAAAATTGTCAATGTAAGTTGTTTTTAATTTTTTTATATTATTATTTACTTTTTATATTATTTACTTTTAAAAAATTATACTTTTTATATTATTATTTACTTTTAATAATAAGCCGAAAAATTTAAAAAAATTCATTAATTTGAAAGAAAAAAAAAAAATCATTGCTCATTCCCTCTGTTTCTTTTTTCGTATTAATTTCTTGTTTTGTTATTTGTATGCTTGTACAGAGCTCAGAAAGAAAAAAAATTTTTTTAAAAATAGTATTAACATTTGATTTTCCTGTGCGCAGATAGAATCTTAGATCAATCATAAATAAACTAAAATATCTGTGCACACATTATTTTGAGCTACGAAATCGGATACAAAAACGAGTTTTCTGTGAATAAACATGCCTTTTTTACCCTCAAAATATGAATAGTCACAACCTGGAAAATATAATAACAGTTTTGAAAGTTTTGGCTTTCAACCGTTTGAAGAATTTTCAACCGTTTTACCCATCTTTACTATTGGCATCATATTTTCAATTTGGCGACTACCCCATATATTTTGAAAATCAAGAATATTTTGAAAAAAAGGTATGCTTATTCAGAGAAAGAGCATTTTCGTGTCTGAACTCCGTAATTTAAATCATCGTTCGCACAAACAAATTTCAATTTAGCCCTTCAAACATTTAAGATTGCGTTTTAGTTGAGGACACAATTTGATTACTGAAGCAAAAGTTCTGTTTTTTATTTTGCTCTCTGTACGCTGTTGCAGCTATTTGTGCTAAGTGCATGCCGTACTATTTGACTGTTAAACAATTTCGCTTTCTCTGTATTCTAGTGGCCCGCCAACAAATGCATTCTTTTCAAATCAGTCTTTTTTCTTTTATTTTTTTTTTCAATTTTTTTTTCAGTCTATTTTTTTCTTCAAATCATATTTTTTTCTACTTGTTTAAAACAAAAAGGAAGTGTTTAAAGCGGAACATTTATAAAAGTTGAAATTTTTTTTTGGAATATTTAAAATTTTATTGTTTTTAAGAAGATTTGAAGTTTAAAAAAAACAAAACAATTAACGAACGATTTAAAATTTAAAACAATTTTAGAACACAATTTCTTTCACAACTCACAACAATTTCTTTCTCAAAAGAGTCTTTCAGGTGATATGATTGTTAATTTTATTTCTTTTTATTAAAATAGAGTGAAAGGGAATTAGGAACGGGAAACATTTTAACTCAGATATCAATTATGAACCCTTTTTTTTTAAATTTGAAAAAGCTAATTTCAAACAGAATCGGGATAAAACCAAAATAAGTAATCCATAAAACAGATATTAAAACTAATATGAATGTGTTTTTGAGTGATAATTTTTTAACATCTCTTTTTAAGTACGGAAACAAATATCGTATATCTCAGTGTTAAGTCAACCCTCTATTTTTGTTTGTGAAATAGCAAATTTCTGGTATGTCGGGTGTATAAATCAATCACAAAAGAAAAAAAAAGTAAAATTTTAAAAAATTAATAAAAAAAATAAAAAAATTTATTAAGTTTACAAACAATTTTTCAAGTTGAAAATATTTGACATTTTTATCTATGGATATGATGTATTTGCCCTCAAATATAAATGAATAACATTATTGAATCCGGCATAAATGATGCTCTGGAATATTTAAATTTGTATGTTTCAAAAGTTTGTATTACACTGGCATCAATACTTATGCATACTTAGTTATGCAAAATACAAAAATATGCAATATGCAAAGTTATGCAATACGCAGTTATGCAAAGCTATGCAAACGTTATGTTTGGATTTTATCATGGAATACTTTTGAATAAATTATCTGAACTTTTCCTATTTTTATTTAATTTTTGATTTAATTTAAAGTGTTTATAAAAAGATCTTTACATGAAAAAAAATATATGATGAAGCAAAATGTTGAGTTAACATACCAAAAATAGTTTTTGAAAAGAGTTAATTGATGCAAAGTTATTCATATCTATCTCATTGTTTACAATGCATCGGTATTTCACGAGCAACGAATATCTGACTTAATTACGGGTTTAGAATCAGTCAATCCATTGATTTTCGTGTTGAGTGTTCGAAAAGTTGACTTATACACCAATGTATACTAGTTATTTATTATTTTTTTTAACAATGATTACTTAGCAGGCTTGATTCATAGCTATCACCATAGTTGAAAAGTATTCTGAGTTAGTTGGAATATTTTTATTTCATATTTTTCATATTAAAAGTGGTACAGCGAGAACAATAAAACGTAATCACATCAACGCATAGCTAGGTATTTACTATGCATATATCTAAATTATTTTAATACCGAAATCATTTTTATTAGAAAAAGTTAAGCCTACTTTTCTCCTTTACACATGAGTAAAAGTATGCTTAACTTTTGGGTGGCAGTGTAATGGAGTAAAGGTAACATAGGCAGATATATTTCTGATTAAAAAAAACAGGATGCACGTTTAAATTTTGCAATCTTTATCATTCGTTGCAGGATCAGGAGGATCAGATGTACTGAAACAGCAAGAACAAGTTGTACAATCTCGCCAACAATGCGCTTTTAATATTCAAACACAAATTTGTGTAGAACAAAAAAACAAATCTCCATGCCACGTAAGTATACAGGATGTTCCGTTTTTATTAATAATTGTCAGAAACAATATTAAAATTTAACGAATCACTAGTGATTAATGCGGAATTAAAAACATCAAGATCGGATTGACTGCCAGAAGCATCCGAGGGAAGTTTAGAAGCGACAATTACAAATACCTCTAAAATTAAATCAGGCATTCAAACTGGTTCGGGTGTCCCGTCTTATTATTAGAGATTCTACAAGTTTCGACGGTGATTTTGCTTTTTCCTTATTTTAATTTGTCACTTCCAATGTATCTGTAGTTTAACTTCAATTTTGACAAAGATTCTGAATATTAAGATCTTTTACAGTATTTCTGATTAAAAATATCACTGATTTTGAACTGCCCATCTCGAGATCATACCTGACTCTGTACAAAATGGTTATTCAAGAACCTCCTTCAAATTGTGTATTTTAGTATAGAAAACTACGAATAATGAAAAGTGTAAATTTAGATAATTTTTTAAAATATAAATGTGAGAAGTTAAAAATTATATAGTAGTTAAAAATAACTTTTGAAAAATAACTTATAGAAGTTTAAAAAACTAACTGCTAGAAATTACCTTTGCTTAAATTAGACACGGTGCCAAAATTTGGTAGCATTCTCTGTCGCGGAAATAATATTAAAAACTAACTTTCGGAGCGTCGAAATATATGGAAACGTATTTTATAATTTACAATTATGTTCTATATTTTGTGATATAAGATTAGAAATCCTAATAAACTGTGCATTTGTTCAGAAAAACGCGGCACAAGAAACACAACAAACCTACACCATGTTATTTGCTCCTTCTGTAGCTCTTATTGTATAATTTGAAAGAAAGCCATATGTATGAAAATAGTAGATATAGTTCTTCTCGGTCATCATTCAACAAAATAATACAACATACCATACAAATATATCTGTATGACATAAAAACCCATTTCTCGTAGTTGTCGGCATATGGCCAGTTTCCATAACTAGCAAAAACGATTTCTTTGGTGGACATTGCTATAAAATTAGTAAAAGGTATGGTTCGTAAAATATTTCTTATTCCAAGTCAGAAGAAAAGGGAACTTCTGGATCAAGTATTTATTATTATTTTTTCGATTATTCGTCGTTGAACAGCCGACCCAGTTTTGGATTTACGACTACTAACTTTCAACTCCGTAGCCTTGTGATTTTGAACCAATCCAGAAGACAAAAAAACTCCTGGAATCGTACCCCCAGAGGTATGATTTGTTATGGGAACATGGAGGACTTTGTGACTCAAAAGATTTAACGTGCATTAGTAATCATTTACTACACGGGGAGTTATAAAATAAAATAAAATTCTTTATCGTTGGCGAGCGCTACTTTACTGCCTACTAAGTTGAGTTTTCATGATTTTTTTTTAAAATTAAGATGAATAAAGAAGTTCATATAAAAATTTAAGCGCTTTCAAAATTCAAAATAAATTGAATTATTTTTATGAAGGGAAAAGAGTATATTTTTCTTTCAGGGTGACAGTGGTGGCCCATTGCACTGTAAACTTGGAGATAAATGGTTCGTTTACGGAGCTGCCAGCTTTGTCACCACCTCCAACTATATGGGTGGCCTCTGCACAGGACCTGGAGCTCGGACTGTCTATGCAAGTTCAGCTGACAAAGCTGATTGGATCAAAACCATTATTAATAAATACGGTTAAATGTTTCGTGCATTAAGTGTTTACATAATTTGCTGTTCATGAAATATTAAGCTAAATAAAGTCGCTATGTTAATAGATTTTTTGTTTTTATATTTTAAGCACAATTTCAACAACACGATACATTACTTTTGATACAAAAAAAAAAAAAAAAAAAAAACGCATGCATGTAACATTTATAACGTGCTACACGGGATGTTCTGGAAGTATGATGGTAAAAGTAATGGTTAATGGAGGATACATTTTGGTTAACAGATGGTACTGTAATTTTAACATTAGAAACTATGTAAAATGAAAGTATCTCAAGAAATCTAGTACAAATAATAAAAATAAACGTGTTTTGAAAAAATCTATCAAATGATTTCAAATATGACTCACCTAATAAGGCCGTGATGACTCCAAGGTGTGGAGCTAAGATTCGTCTCATAAGGTAGGTTTTTTCAAAACATCAATTATGCCTGTCTTTATTTTATTTATTTATTTTTTGATCTGAGATGTTTCCATTTTATATCAAGTTCCATATTCAAGATTCAGACTCCGTTGGCTGAGAGAGAATAGTTTCATCTGCTATTCATAAACAGAAAACCACGATGATTGTTACTTCACGCATCATGGGCTTACTTTAAAAAGTTTAACGGGACAGCTGATGGAAATTGCATTCCATTTTAAATATTTTGATTTAAAAAAGAATTAGGTGGTATAAATGTAAATCTATATGCAAAATAGTATGCTTCACAAATAAAAAGATGGATAGAAATGTGAAAAAATTAATTATTTCTGCATGTTGATTATACTTGTAACAACTTTGCTACTCTTTGAGAACGATTTTCCTAAGTGGTAGTAAACAACTCACAATGATAGGCAAGAATATTTTTATATTGTGCCAGAGCACAACGTACATATACAAATGCATACATAATAAAATTTTTTGAAGTCAAGGTCAGAATTATTTTAAAATAAATTTATAAAGCCAATAATTTGATAGAGAACCATAAATTTTGCTATCTCTTTAGATATAAAAATAAAATCCGAAAGAGTTGGCATCTATACTGTGAAACGGAAAGTAAATTTTTAAAAAAACTAAGCCAGTTTAAATAATAAATTTTTAATAAAATCAATAACCCGTCCCCTTGAATTGAAATTAAAATAATTAAAACGTCAACATTTTTAAGAGAAGATTCTCAGTTGAATTAAAAATATTATGATTTCAACTTCAGCAACTACAAATTATATTAGACATTACAAATAGTTCTTATTTGTAACAATGCATGTTCTGTCTATAACTTGAACCGATCCAATCTTTCACTTCTCTATGAGAAATCTCAGGAAATTATAATATAATTTTAAGTAGCATGCATTAATATAAAAATCTGATAAAACATTAGTAATTTACGAAGTATCAAATATTACTACAAAATAAGATTTATAATAATTATTAAAATTCTTCGTTAAACTATGTCATCCCAAAGAAAACTCATAGAAAAAATTACAATAATAATTTTCATTAACAAAGATAGGATAAGTTACAATAATCTAATAAACCAAACATTTATATATAACAAGGGAAATAGCATACGTAAACACCACACAAAAAAAAAAAAAAACATTAATAACCAACTACCATGATTCCAGACGCGTTATACTTATGAAAAATAAAAGACAAATAATTCATCTATAAAAATAACTTTTCTAGAAAAATAAGTTTTAAGAAGAGAAAATCTTGCCTTATTGGATGTTAAATTACTAAAATATTTTATGTCATTCAAACTAATGAGTCCTGTTCACTGAAGCTCCCTCAATTCAAAAGACAATCTTACCTTTTTAAACTGAATTTAACCTATTATTCAAGCGTTAAATTTGAAACAATTATCTTTAAAACTAATTCCTCTTTAAAAAATGTATAATTTTTGGCAGTGATAAATTATTGGAATAAATAATTTTAAATTGAAATAAATGACACGCAATAGAAAAACTTGTCGGAACAAAATAATATTTATGCTTTTAAAAACAATTACTATTCGTAACTTTGTTAAAAGCACAATTATAAATTTAAGAACTTTGAGATATCACTGTAAAGCAATCTATTAAAAAGTTAATTTGAAATAAATGACACGTACTAGAAGAAATTTAAGATACTATTTATTGATTAGGCTTTTAAAAAACAATTAGGTACTTTTCAAAGATGGAACACATTTTGCTGTGTTTGATTTCGTTTTTTTTTTTTTTTTTTTCATTTACAAAATCAAAAAAGAAATAGAACTTAAAATTACAGATTTAGACAAATTAGAAATAAAATAAATAAATAAATAAATAAAAATTATTTCTGAATTTAAAACACAACATTGCGTATCATTATTTTTAAATCAAAACAATTTAGAAAATACACATTACATTCCGTACACGTGATAATATAACCAGCATTCTCCCCCTTATCAAAAAGAATAAAGAAACAAAACAGAACTTAATCTTTACAATACAACTTTTGTGGCAAGTAAAATTTAAGCAATTTCAAGTAAAATATTCAATGTTGTAGTGCATGAAATAAAATCTGAATTAATTGCATGCAATTACTGAAAGTGCAAATTTGTATGTACGAAAAAATCTAGGTGCTTACAAATAAGAAAGTTCGCTAATGGAATTCCAAAAAAAGAAGAGAAAACTAAAAATTTATTTAATTTCGTAGCTGATTATCCTTTTGATTGTTTTAAAAGAAAAACAATATAAGTACAAGTACTTGTAGTCCGTGGAGATCGAGATTCAGACAGAAAGTAAAGGTTTATTAACAAAAAGCAGACAAATACATACAAATTTAAAAAGAACGCCATCTGGCGGTATTAAAAAGAAAAAGACTTCATAGCAATCCTTTCCTGGGAATGACAACAATCTCCCCCTGCGAGAAGGATTTTAATTTTTAATACAAATAACAATATACATAAAAAATATTAATTCTCATAATATAAATTTCAAATTAAACTTATTTTTTCCAAAGAGAAAATTAACTTCTCAAAAGTTACAGCTTTAGTTAAAAAATCATAAATATTATCATTAGTATTCTTATAAACAGTTTTTAATATTTTATCTTCAATCATATCTCGCACAAAATGTAATTTAAGATTTACATGCCTGGTTTTGTTAGAAGATTTACCATTGTTCAACCAGTCAATAGCAGCTTGGCTATCAGAAAATATAGTAGCATTAATAAAATTTTTACAGTCCATTTCATTTAACATATTTATTATCCATGTAAGTTCTCGAGCTGTGTCAGCTGGAGCAACTAATTCGGCTTCATATGTTGAAAGTCCTACACATCTTTGTTTTCTACTTTTCCATGCTATAAGAGAATTACCTATCATAATTACACAACCTGAAAAAGATTTTCCTCTTTCTGCGTTGCCCCAACTTGCATCCGCACTACAGTTTAAAAAACCGAATTCTTTACTATAAAATATGACCCTATCTTTTGAACCGTTCAAATATTTCAAAACTCTTTTAGCCAAAACATAATGCCTTTTTTCGGGGCGTTTATTAAATTGTGGTAAATAACTAGTTACAAAAGCAATATCTGGTCGGGTTTTATTTGCTAAATATAAAAGTTCACCGACGATTTCCTGATAATCAGTCTGATCTACTAAATCATTAGAGGATTAAAACATCTATCTTACCCTTTAGTTATGGGAGTATTTATTTTCTTACAATTTTCCAAACCATATAAGTTTCAATGTAATGAGTTAGAGATAATCCAATTCTATTTTCTTTTTGTGAAATCTCAATGACTAAAAATTTTCAATAATTAGTAGTTTCTTTTAATTCAAATGTTTGATTAAGTTTTGAAAAGATATTCTTGTACAATTTCGAATTATTGGAAAAAAAAATTGCCAAATCATCTACGTATACACAAATTGCGAAAAAATCATTATCATTAATTTTAGTAAATACGCAATTGTCAGATGCAAGTTGAGTGAGACCAATCTTTTTAAGTTCATTTTTTTAACTTTTTATGCCAATTTCTACCAGATTGAGGTAGGCCACAAATACTTTTATTTAATTTGCACACTTTATTTTTACCATATTTTTATCTTCAAAACCTGGAGGTATTTCTATATATACATTTTCATCAATATCACCGCATAAATATGTAGTTTTAATATCAAACAATTTAGCAAATAAATCCAATTTTGCTGATCAACCAATTAATAACCTGAATGATTCAATATTTACCACAGATGAATATGATTCAGAATAATTAACAATTTTTATTTGATTAAATCCAACTGCAATCAGTCGCGCTTTGTAAATTTTGTTATTAACGTCATTTTTAATAGTATACACTCATTTATTTTTAATTATTTTTTCCTTCTTAGGCCTCTCAATTAATTCGAAAACCTTATGTTTCTTCATCGAAAGAAGTTCATTTTCCATTGCGGTTTTTTACTCCGAATATTTATTACTATTTATCGCCTGGTCGTAATTTTGAGGAACAGATGATCCTCTCGAGGCTAAGCTCGCGTTCATTTTATTTTTTATTCTTTCAGAACGTCTTAATGCCGGAATATTTTCATTATTTTCATTTTGCAAATCGGTACTTTCTTGAGACGATTTATGAGAAAAAGAATGTTCGCTCCTTCATTCGGTTGAGTGGGGAGTTATGGGTTTCAGTTTCAATTTGCGGTTGAGATATATTAAACTGGGTCAAATCCTCTATCTTCCATATCCTACATTCATTGTTGTTTGTTAGAAATATTCTTCCTCTTAATGATTCGTTAAATTTGACAGATCGCTCTTCAATTACAATATTTTTTATCGACATCATATATTCTTTAAGCGCGCCTTTGTCTAGAATAACTGACGAAAATCCAACCCTTTTCCCAGAACATCAAATTTATTTCGGAATTATTTAGGTATATGAAAATAAACGACGCATCCAAAGACCTTTAAGTAGTTAGGTTTATGTTTTTTTCCTGACCATATATCAATCGGAAGATTTTGTTTATTTTTACGCGGTGTAAGATTAGACATGTGAGTGCTAAAATTTATCGCTCTAGTCCAAAATTTTAATGGTAACTCACCTTCATTTAATAATATCCTAGCCCTTTCTACTAATAGTCTTATGGCTTGCTCAGCACGTCCATTCGACGAAGGATTATACGATACTGGTTTTTCATGTATGATCCCGTATTTCTCTAAAAATCTATCTATCTCGTTATTAGCAAATTCTAAACCGTTATCTGTTCTGAATCTTTTGATTTTCTTATTCATTGCATTTTCATATCTTTCCTTAAACGCACGCAACATTTCAAATACTTCATTTTTATGCTTCAAAAAATAAGAAAAGTACATCCCATAAAAATCATCCACTAGAACTAAAAAATATCTTTTACCTTAATTATGTCACAAGATTCACAATGATAATTTTCAAAATCTTTAAAATTTATGCCAAGGACATTTCGCATTTTAACCATGTATTGTGGATTTAAATTACAATGTCTTTTATGCCAAATATTAAAAGTATCCAAATTACTTACTTCATTACAAACTAACTCAAAATTATTTACATCATTATAATCAAATAATTAAGGTGAAGCGTTATTGCAGGTTTCCAATAAAATTTCAAAACGATTGTTTACTTCTCTTATTTTTGAAAACTTTCCTCGTAAACCTCTAACAGTACAATAAACAAGTTCTATTTCTGAAATTTCCAATCCCATTTCGTTTGAAGTCCTTGTGATCTTGCAATTTAGTCTGAAACACTTTCTTTCATTTCAAGGTTTTTTACTTCATTATTTGCATCGTTCCAGTAAATATGCTTTGAGTTTTTTTCCTATAGAATTTGAGCATTAGTTTCGTTTGCGAACTGAAGACTTGGGTCATCAGAAAGCGAAAATTGAATGCACGCTACAACGTCATCATAGTTTAGTGTTCTCGCAATCAACGGGAACTTCTTCAGTAAGCATATTTGCAATTTTCTTGAGTGTTAGCAAAGCCTTGACTTTTATTCGCCAGTTGTCACTATTAAGCAGTGGAATACTCGGCAGATCCAAGACTTCATAGCAATCCTTCCCTGGGAATGACAACAGTACTAATTACATTGCGTATATATTTAAAAATATAATCGGCCTGCTTCATTTTACAAAATAAACTGCACTCTTTGTTATTTTATATGGTGGCAAAATAATTTATGTTATAGAAAAATTATGCAAAAAGTTATAGAAAAATACGATAAATTCTTTATAAGCAAAATAATGTTTTTGAATTCGAGTATTGTATAATATATTATGGAGTAAGATATAACTTCTGAATAAATTGCATGCAATTTCAGAAAGTGAGAATTGACACTTACAAATACAATTCTTTCTACATGTTTATTATTAAGGCGAGCTCGTCTGTCATTTACTACGTATTCAGCTTTTGGAAAAATACGTTCACAAGGAACTGACGCAGCTACTATGCAAAGCTTTGTTTTTACAATTCTTGGTCACAATTGCACACAAAACTTTTATCTTCTGCAACTGAAAAGGGTTAGAAATCATGGGTGAAATGCGCCACCTATTTTCTTTTTATCTGAAATTGCCACCTTTCTTAGTAAAAATTCTTGAATTTTATGTTGCTGGAGGGAACTTGATTGCTGAACGCAGTTAGTCTGGTTTATCAATAATTGGAGAAAAGTTGCCTGATTCATCATTTGAATGGCAAGACCCACCGTTTCTAATGCACACAGGTTGCATTAGAAACGGGAGGAATATTTCGCTCTTCACGCCGGGAAAGATTTATTGTTGGGTGTTTACACAAAATATGTTTACTCAAATTGGTTACTGAACTTTTATAAGATAATTTCGTGCCACAAAGCTTAGATTTTGCTAATTTATTTTCACGATCGAGTCGCGTGAAAAAATTCCACACTTGAGTAGATTTTTTGTTCATGAGTGAAATAACGCAGATCAAACTGTATAAAATATGAAGAAAAAAAAATAAAATTTTAGAGAAAAGATTTAAAGTGAAACAACTAATTAAAAAATTTTACCTATGGACGTCAGACTCAAATGATTGTCAGAAAACACTGGTCGTAAAAGAAGGTGTTCCATATCGAATGTTACTCTATTTACACTTAGACAGTCACACTTAAAGGCACCACAAGCGGCTTACTCTCTATTTTGTTTATTTCTGTCGACTCTTTTTTATGCGCTATAGTTTATAGCACTATTTATTTTGTTGCAATTAGGGCAGGGCTCGAAAAAACTCGGAAATTTTAACCGTCCCTGAGGACGGCTTGTCCAACAATGTACCCGTCCTCCTTTTAAACTAACCCGTCACTTCTAAATAAATAAAAATATAATTTTCTCTTATTTATTACAAACATTTATCATATAAATTGCACAATGAATTAGTAGTTACTAGGATTACAAATACTAGGATTACATTATAGAATACTACATATAGAAGAAATACTAGGTTACTAATAGTAACCTAGTATTTATTTTATGAAATAATTTATTTCTTATATGAAATAATTTAAATGACAAAGGTCAAGTTATCTGGAATGTCAATTTATTCGAGGGTACTGCGTTTTTTTAAATGAATCAAATATGATGTTTGCCAGTTCCACAATCAATCCAATGATTTACAGAGGTTTGTGCTCAGAAATCTGAAAGGGGTTTTCCATTTAGGTAGATTTTCATAATTGCGTTTAACGCTTCTTGTTAAGACCAGTACGTAATGTGTTTTTTTGTAAGTTCATTGCTGAAAAGCTCCTTTCAACCGCTGCAGTACTCCCAGACAGAGAAAACATCAATTCCACCAAGCGCAGTATGTTGCTGTATTTCTAGATTAGAGGGTCATTATCGAAGTGAGGTGATAGACTCTTGTAAGATAACAAAAATTGAAAATGTATCAGGAACTTTAACGAGAAAAGGCCGTCCGCGCGGACGTCGGATTCGAGAAATTCGTTGTCCGCGAGGAATTTTTGACCGCCGAGGACGGGCGGTTTTTCGAGCCCTGAATTAGGGCGTAAAGACGTTTTAGTTCGAAGTTTAAGATAACTAACTTTCTACTTATTCCAATCTTAATGTGTACAGAAGTTCTAGAATATCTAACACTGAGGAATTTTTTTAAGCATTAGTTGTTAATCTTAATGTGGTTAATAGAAAAATAAACTACAAATTGTGACAAATTATCAACATATTTTGAAATTAGCAACAAGCAAAACCTATTCATTGAATAATAGTAATGTTAAAAAAATACTTATCCTTCACGTTAATTCCCATCCAACATATAGATGGCGCTGCAAGCGCGAATTAATTTGTTGAACTGAGCTGAAGCAGCAGTGTATGTGTTTGTGTAACGGGCTCACGAACGAGTCTGTAATGCTGGTACAAAATAAATGAGTATTAAATTAATACAGTCCAATTATTGTGATCTACTGATCTGATCAAACTGGTCACTTCACAATTAGTTTTAAAAATTTAATTTAAAAAAAAAACAGTGGTCAAACTTTTAACATGTCGTTTGCCTTAATGTTTAAAATTTATATTAAATTATTGAATGTTTTTTTTCTGAATTCAATTTTAGAGAAGATTATGAGATCTTCTATTTTTGTCTCTCAGAGATTTTGAAAAAAAAAATTTTTTTAGACACTTTTTTGTAATTTTATAAACAAATTTCTAAATATCAGACAAGTGGTGTAGAATACTTCAAAAGTGTGTTGTACTACCTCAATACAGTTTGTTTACTTAGTTACTTTTATGAATTAAACTGAGATTTACTGAGTGTTATTTTTATCTTCCAAAATCTTAGTTTTCGTTATACTTATTTAATCAAATTTTCAGAAAATATCGTTTGTCTCATAAGAATTTGACAAAATATAAAAGTACACACTTTCTTTTTACATGCTCACATAAATTCTATACCTTTTACACATTATGTAGCCAAAAATACTCTATTTCTTGATATATATATATATATATATATATATATATATATATATATATATATATATGGGGACGGCATGAGTTGGCGTCTTTGAATTAATGAGACACTGTACTTTAACAAAACATATATTGAACACTAAATTTACATAAAGACGGATGATAAACACATAATTAACACAAAAAGTAAATGAGTTCGTCTTTGCGATGTTTTTGTCAATTTCTACTCCTCGTTGGAGTCCATATACGTCTTTAATCCCCATTGCTTCCCAGTCGTGCACAGGGATCAGCTTGCGGCTTACTAGTCTGGCGAGACTTCCGGCTTAAGGCGACTTCTAGCTGACGGATCTGAGATCAGCTTGCCGCTTTGTGTACAAGAACTGGCACCACATATATTATAGTTAAGTTCAAAGAGCAACTGTAACCAACCAATTGCACTGATACAGACCAAATAACTTAATTAACTAGTATTTTTAATAGTCTTCAGTATCTCTGATAAGCATAAATAATCTAATATTATTTTGAGAAGTTAAATTTTTTCCCTTTCCTTAGAAAGAGAGTTAGAAATGTTTTTATACATAACTTAATGCACTAATGGTTGATATATATATTTAACTAAATCTGGTTATTATTTTTAATTTAACAGTGAACTCCACTATTCAGTATTATAACTATTTTTTATTCTGTTTCCTATGCTTTTTATTTAAACGAAGCATAGGACTTCAGTAAGCATTACTATCAAAGTAATTTAAAAAGTTATTAACATATAAAGTTATTAAAATGAATGTTATTACAATATGGACAAATTATCAGCTTGTTAAACTAGCTGACTTTTAGCAACCTTTTTTCAGTTTATATCAACTGGTTTTAATTATACTGCAAATATTGTTTTGATACATATTTTAACTTTAAATAAAAATAATGTAGAATTTGAACTCTTTTTTTAAAGGAATTTTAATTAAAAACTTAATCATGAAAATAAAGAAAAAATACAACAAATAAATTCAATATTTTTTAATTATAAAAACTTATAAAATCATGCCCTATTACACGAAGGAAAAAAAAATGATTTTGAAAATTTATACAATATTTTCTGAAAAAGGGTGTGCGACAAATGAAAAAGTGAAACCCCCCCCCTCCCCGAGCAAATTTTCATTAAATAATCGGATTTTCACACACTAGGACTCAATCTCAATGGGTTCAAAAGTCAAATCTTAAATGGGCAAATTAATTAATGCAGGCGATGTTTTAATGATATAAAAAATTACAAAATCCGACACAAAAACGTACTTTTTTTGAAAAAATATATCTCCTTATCACAGATTTGGAATTCTGATGCTCAAAATATGGATGTCAGCTGGCCACAATCTGAAAAATATGGTCGCAATAGTTTAGGCAGGAGGCAGTCGAAAGTTCTGAACTTTTAAAGTTAATTTCACTTTTTGTGCATTTCGCTAAATCACGAGAAATTTTTAAGCGAATTGAAAGAGTTTTGTACACAATTATAAAATTCGTTAATCCAAAGATAATTTCAATTTTTTTTTATAATTATTCATTATTTTATCTAAAAGTTATCGAAACATTTTTCTGTTATTACGTATACAAATTTGTACACCATTTTTAAGTATGTAATTTTAAATCCCAAAATTTAAACGAAATAGATCGAATAGTTTCTGAGTTAGCAAATTTCAAAACCCCGTATATTTGAATTTTGATTTTTCTAGAATTATTCCACCAATTTAATTAAAATTTTTGTTGTTTAAAATTACATATTGAACAATATTTATTTATTTATTTTAATGGTGGGCACTTGGGATGTATTGTCCCATTGAAATAGGAGGATTGCCAGAGTGCCAGAACTGCTACTCTCTTCTCGTTACCCAGTGGGCACCTGTACCGAAGCCACGGCGGTGGAGCAGTGTCGCCCACATACTTAACAATATAATACGTTACAATTAAATTTCCCTTCAGTAGATAAAATATATTATAATAAATATTATTTTATATAAAATTATATTCGGATAAAGGAATTTTAAAATTGTGTGCAAAAACTTTTTGATTTGCTTAGCAATTCCCAGAGATATGGCGAAATACGAATAAAGTGAAATGAACATGGAAAGGTTCAAAGTTTTAATCGCTCTCCTGTTTAAATTATTGAGACCATATTTTTCATATTTCGGCCACCCTCCCCCTTGGTGAGAATACCAAAACTGACAAAAAAAATTTTTTAAATATATGTTTTCCTGAGCAAGTAATTTTTTGAGTCTGATATCATAACTTAAAACATAGTCAGCATTAATTTGAAAGATTCATATTTAAGGTTAAGTCTTTGAACTACATACAAAGGTTGAGTATGCGAAAATCCAATCAATAGATTAGATTAAAAGTTATTCTGAATGTTCACTTTGCATTTTGCGCACAGCATATCAAATTTGGCTATTTAAACGTGAACTGGATTAGAACACCCGACTCCCCTTATAAACAAATTATTCATATGGTCTAAAATAAATTAAACTCATATTACGTTATAAAATATGCCTACTTTTTCCACATTAATTTTGAATCTAATTAAATTTTTCCATTGACAAGTATACGTAATTTTCATTTGATATAGTCTATTTAAAATCAATTAATTAAAGTGACTTATCTCATTATAAATAAAAATCCCATTACGCTGCTAAAACATTTTCAATAATCTATAAATGAAAAGGAGAAATACAAGTTAAAACTAAATTAATAAAAATAAGTTGTTACTTTTGACGTCAGTCGTGAAGTCTTCAAAGAATCTCTGGGGAATTCTTGTTTCCTATAGCCTCGTTGAATTATTAAATCTTAAAAAAGACTTTTCAAATTAAGTTAAGTTTCCTCGAACATGAAATAAAACAAAAGACACACTTAGCCAAGATCGAGTCGCACTCTAAAATCTGTTTAAGTTTCAAATGTTCAATTAAAAAGTGTTCGTGGAAAATGAGAAAATTGATGTAGTAATTGGTTTTAAGAAATATGCCAGTCAAGGAACCTCTCTTTTATTCACCCTCCTACTTTTCTGTAACAGAAGTTACCTCAAAGAAGTACAATTTAAAAGTTTCAATCTTATCCTCCGTATATAGAGAAGAAGTATTTTTCACTGAAAAAAGAAGCAAAAGTTTAGGGGGGATTTAGCGGTCCCCAAGATGTTTCAGAGGATGCTTTGACTTTGACATGTCAGAGTAGGAAATCAATTTGTTACACATGTTTACACAAAGCTTCTTCCCAGCTCTATTTTTGTATTTCAGGTGCAATTCACCGACTATATAGGTGGTCTGTTAGGAAAAAGCATTGGTCGTTTTGTGAATGCACCACTTTCTTTTTCGTGTCGGCGTGATTGAAATAATTATAAGTAATCAATTAGCAAAGTAACTCGTTAAATTATTAGATTTAAATCAGCACTAAAAAAATTATAATAATGGAACAAAAATTTTACTTTGCTCACTTTCAAAAATTAAATTGGAAAAAAAAACCATATTATCTATTAGAATTATTTAAGTAAAAATTTAACTACTTTCTGAGCTATCTACTTTTTTAGAGACTTTGTAGAAATAGAAAATTTGTAGGGCCCCTCGCAATGTCTGGCGACGGCCCTGTGACAATCACATAAATAGAACGTGATCTTTTCGATTTTTCTTCGTTAAAACTGTACAAAGATGGTTAAAAACAATTTAAACATCATAAAAAAAAGTAAAAAAGATAAATTTTGATAAGATAATTGAATAACAATTTTTGCCTAGTATTTTGGAACATGCCTTTGGAAGTAACCTGTTACAAGAATAACGTGCCAATAACAGGTACAAAATACCTGTTCCAGAAAACAGTAGGCATTTTTAGTATTTCACAGGTTGTGAAGTTCACTTCTTAAATAATATACTTTTCTCTCTATATTGAAACATCGCTGCTTTGTTTTAGGTGATCAATTTTACGTTACATTTTGCTTTGTTGCGCAAAAACTGAAAAACTTAAACACTTGAAATTTTTCAAATAAATAAATAAAAAATACAGGAAACACAAATAAATTTAAAAAAATATCAGTTAATAATAAGGTCAAGAATTATTAACTGTTAAAATTGCAACGGAAAATATCATGCGGCTGCTCTGCTATCAACAACAGATTCGAAATTGGACGAATAGAAATGGATTAATTTGTTTACGAACTTAAAATTTTTTTAAAAATTCTTATTTCCTCAAAAACTATTGCGAGTTTAAGTGGTTCATTTGCAAATTCATTTGCAGTTTTTTTATTATATTTTATTATTTTTATTTATTTCCCTTTTTTTTTTTACATAACATTTAGTTTTGTAACGAAAAAACAAAACAATTTAAAAACTTGAAATTATGGACGTGCATAATAATATGTACAAGGAGTGCGATGAAATAAAAAAATAATAATATTTAATTATTTGTTCGAGAATTTTCAATTTTGAAACTTTTAAGTAACAAATACTTGCGTACTGATCCACATCCCACTGAAGTGCAACGATGAAGTTGAAACAAGATGAGTTAAAAGAACCATTGCTATTTTAAAACCAATTGAGAATTTTTTATTTTTTATTTTAAATATTACTTGGTTCAAAAGGCATTGCAGTTTAAAAACGTTGAGCGCCACGCTAATTTTACATGACTTGCCCGTCAGGCCACAACGGTAAATAACTACAAACTAAATTTGCAAATATTAGACAGATTTTGCTAGTTTTTAAAAGGTTTATCATAATAAAGTGGTGAATTATATAAGCGTACGAATTGTTTAGAAATAGTGGTGGGTAAAAACCTAGTAAATTGAATTTATTAAACCAAGAATCACAATAATTAAGTAAATTTTGAATAAATTTTCTGCAATTCCATAAAAGAGTGTAAATTTTATAGTTCTATATCATGTTATACGCTGTCAGCCAGCTGTTTTTCACGGCCTATGTGAAAGGTCAGTGTCAGCACCACGGTGCCTAAATGCAATTTCAGTGTCAGCCACCGATGGCTGACGCGGCCTAAATGGAAAGTCCAGTGTCAGCCACGGATGGCTGACGGGACGCTCAGCGTGTTAAGTAAAATTAATTCTCTTTATTTTTTTACTTTAAAAAAATGAGACGATTAATTTATTAATATATATATATATATATATATATATATATATATATATATATATATATATATATATATATATATATATATATATATATATATATATATATATATATATATAACACAACAAGAAGAGAAGAAGAGAGATAAAAAGGAGAAATTAAGACATTTGGCTTAATTATAAAACTTTACTATCTGCTTCGATTATTCGTACTTTTGTTGCAATTTTCTAAATAATTATCTTTCGTGGTTAGTAAAGTTATATTTCTTTTTATCAGAAGTTTTTTTTTTAATCTAAAGGAATATGTGTTTTTTAAAATCTTGCGTCAGCAACTTTAACTATAAGAAAGTGAGATAAATACGGATCATAAATTTGCTACCTTGTTTTAAATTATCAAGAACAGCTGCAAAATACTGCGTTAGATTCTGAAATTATCAACATGAGAATATCGCCATGTGCCCGACAGTTCCAAGTGTATTTCAGCTCTGATTTCTAACAGAGGAGGTGGCAAACTGGCTAAAGAATGGTGTTCATAAAATATGTTGGCTGTATTCTGCTGTTGGCTGTATTGACAGGTATGTTGCAATACTTTGGGATTATGCAGGACGAAATTCTAATTATTTGCATTTTTAAATTAATTAAGTTACCTAAAAATGAAATATAATTACATTATTTCCTAACTATCTGCGAGCAATAAGTTTTGACATAAAAAGATTTGGGTATAAAAGAAAATGTTTCCTTATTATATAAATTGTTAAATTGAAATAGTGAACGAATTGGCTGTTAAATTGAAAGGAATTTTCTACTTAAATAATATTTGCGAAGTTTTTAAACTTTTTAAGGAAAATAAATTATTTGAAATAACAGTTCTGCTCTTTAATAATAAATTTTTAAATTTATAGTTAATATTTTTTCTCATCTACATCCGCTTTCAATACATACGAATTTAACATTAGCAATAGAGTGATCTAGAGGATTTATTATGAGCACATAAAAAATAATTTATTGGAGTCTTTTATTAATTTACATCACTTATTTTACAATATTAAGTTCATATCAAAATATATTTACGATACCCGTGTAAAAATAAATATATTGCTAAATGAGTTTATATAAATACATAACCTTTTTTTTAATATATAACCTACTATCTTATTATTCAAAATTATACACAGATTATCCCACTTAATACCTAAGGATTATTACTAAATCATTTAGTATTTTTTTAAAGTAAAAAATATTTTTATATAATAAAAAATAAAAAATATTAAAAATATTCTAAAAATGATATAATCTAAAAAATTTGTTTCACCGTTAAACCATATTATTGTGCTATGCTGTTCAACTTTCAGATTGTACGATAGTTTTGCGTATTGTTTGTTTAATTTGTACGATAATGTGCTTCAACTTGGCCCCGTATTAATATCACTGTAATGTTAATCCACATTATGGTTAAATATGCAGTACAATTCATCCGAGACACGAAAAATAGATTTTTCAATAGTATTGCATTCGATTCATTGATGACAGCTACAATAAAATAGTGAAAACCTCGAATCGTTTTAATAGTATTGATAAAACTAATAAAATATTTAATTTTTGATTGCCGTCGTAAGAGGCATATCTGAACATAATTTAGGTAAGAAAACAAAAGATTTTTCTACAATTATTGTCTCTCTCATACATATCTTTGTCGAAAATAAAATTCCCTGCAGAAATATTTTAATTGCCGAATAAAATTACACTATATGCCAAAAATTAATGAATATTATTTGACCAAAATTAATTTATGAAGTAACATTAATTTTCAAAACAATAAGCAATATATGTCAAAAAGGAACTGATAAAGTTACATTGCATACCGTAAAGATAATCTCAATTTTTCGAATTGATATATAATTGTGAAGATTTATATAACTTTATGTGTGACAATTTTTTTCAGTTTTCGTTTTAATAATCTGAATAGTTTTGTGAATCAATATAAAGAAAACTAACGAATAATTAAAAGGGCACGAAATATGTATGAAATCACACTTTAAAAAATTTCGGTTTAAATTACGATAAAAAATACCGGAACTCAGGTACTTTTAACCGGAACATGTTGCTGAACAAAGGAATGATATAACGTGATTTTTACAGTAATAATTAAATTAAAATGACTGAGTCACTCTAAGTAAATAAATATTACTGTAAGAATTACAATGTATTACTTTACAGTAAAAATGGATTTTACGGAAAAATAGATTTTACAGATGGTGCACCTAAAGTGTCAATACTGTATACCGTAATTTTTCCCGGAAATTTTTACAGTTCACTCAAATAGTTTTTTTTCCTTTTGTGAAGAATTTATTTTATTCAGAAAGTAGCTTTAATATATTATTTTTGCTGTATTTATGAAGCTTAAATAATTTTGACTTTGCATATCTCAGTTTTATTATTATGTATCTTAATATAGATTTTTAACAAAAAATACGTTTTTTCAATCATTAAAGTACTTTTCCCAATTGTGTAAATGCATACTGCTGTAAAGACGTATAAATAGACGATTAGCTAGCATCCAAAATGTATTTATTCGCTCTCTTACAGATTCACAAACAGACACATAACAATATTAGCAGAGATACGAGATTTCAAAACCACCATCTTTTTTTACGACTCAATTTTTCGTCTCTTCAGAAAACAAAACAAATGAAATAATCGTTTGCTACGCCATCTAGTGACTTACGGTGCTACTGTTATGTAATTAACTTTCTTCAATGGTCACCTAGATAAGTAACAGTAGAAGCATACTTAAAATAAACTAAAACATACATTAATTATGACAAAGAAAACTGTGAATCTTGGAATAATTTTGATAAATTGTCATCCCTTCAAAGAAATTTCAATGCAAAATTTTGTATGTGAAAACTGTTTAATCATGAAAGAAATTTGAGCTCTAAATTCCGAAACCACGATCTTTCAAAAAGACAAAGTAAGAAAAAGTTTTGTATTAGAATAACAAGTTTTAAACAGATCTTCATTTCAACTCTCACAACGGTCTTCATACTTACGATATTTCTTTGAAACACTCTACATTCTTATAATGGTTATCCTAATAATTAAAAACAAAGCCATTTTAATTGCAACAATGGTCCTCATATCCAATACTGAGTTTTATCATTGATTTAAAATAAATTAATCTGCATTTTAATTAGTCTTTATATTTACTACCCCAACATTCTAACTAATTATAGACAAAGCCAACTCCAATAACTTCTTTATATTTATTATCTTATCATTTGATTTAATAAAAAGCATTTCATGAATCCATTTTTTCAGCCGCTGATATCGATGACTACCAGTGTCACGATCTTTATGAATACGACGCATCAAAAGTAGGAACTGTCGAAAGTCCCTTCTTTGGTAAGAGAAACTATCATAATGGATTGTGGTGTGAATACAGAATCAGAGCTCCAGAAGGATATGTAAGAGTTCTTTTTCGAACCATTTACATTTAGACACTATTATTTACCCTCACATTATACCGATTAGTTTTCAAAATATGAAATGATACCAGAAGAGAGAATGATTTACCAGAAGAAAACTCAAACGTTCAGCTAAATACAGCGATCACTTGAATTTGATTACATATTTTAGTTCTCTACCCGTTTAAACATGCACATGATCACACTGGCAGAGCTTTTATTATCAACAAGAGAGTAATAGAGAGTGTTAATTAGAAACCATTTACAAATCCCCTAGTTAACCTTTCAGCCCATTCCCCTAATCAAAAGTACCTTTAAAATTAATTATAATTAATACGAATCTCATCAATAAAGAGCTCCCTTAATGTGATTGATGAAGCTCTAATATCATTGATTCTATCCACAGACAATTGATCAATAATCTCACTAAATCGAACTTTATAAATTTGATTGTTTAGCCTTATTAATCAACAGTCCTAGAATTTGAATGAATTTGAGATTAAAATCGTTTTTTAACCCCTTTATGTTTTTGACAATAAAAGCTTAGAGATTTATCAAAATTTCTGCCAGTGTGATCCTGTGCTAACCACCAAAAATGAGAACGTCAAAAAAATAATTAGACGCTTTTGTTCAAACTTGAATTGTATACACTATACAGAGATTGTCAGAATATTACGAAAGCGGTCTATGCCTATTAACGTGAAACAATCGTCTGCAAAAACATAAGAGTTTCACTTCAAATTTGCTCATACACCGGATGTGTACGATGGAGTTGAGATGCATACCAATAGCTGAGTCATCGCTGTATTTACCTAATTTTTATTTATTTATATATTATTATAATTATACCGCACAGTGTCATTTTCAGTTTAAGTGGATTCCTATTCAAAATCCTACTGAAAATTGTTGTGAACAGAAATTCATTTAAATTTTATTCGCTTTGAGAAAGAAACAAACATTTTCCAAAATTTCTCTATCTGAGTGAAAATTTAGTTTTCTAGCATACCGCAGTTAAATTTGAACTGTTCGAGTAATGAATTGAATCGAATTAGAATGATATAATCATACATCAATCTGCTTTGCAGTTGTTTTCTGGTCCACATGATGAAAACTTTTCTCTGGCAGATATCTACTTCTTGAGTCAAACACGAACTGACCTATTTGTTAATCATTTACCAACTGATGGTATAAGTAAACCTGACATTATTCATAATAACACGTGTTGTGTCATGATAATTCTTGCCTGCATATTTCTGGCATTTATTTCAACGGATAAATAATTTACGCATAAACTTTCATTTAACAAAATAAATATATTTTATTTTACAGAGGATTAAACTGAAATTTTTAGAATTCGACGTTGACCCATCGAGTGGCTGCTCTCAAGACCAGCTCGTTGTCTACGGAAAAGACAAGAAGTCAGTGTTGGGTCTTTTCTGTGGTTATGAATTACCAAAACCCATACTTTCAAATGAAGGGGAAAATGAGATACGATTTCTTTTTCGAACAGATTTCATGGTATCAGGAAAAGGATTTAAGGTTCAATACGAGTCTTCACCCTATTTAAGTAAGTCCTTTTACAATAACGCTTTCATCTCAAAACTTTTTGTTAATTAAAAAGCTCTTAAAGTACAAGGATGCTTTTTTATCATAGCTATTTTAAAAGATCTCTCCATACAGATCTTCTAATCATAATTAGATCCTCCCTAACCAAGGGAGGTTTTCTTCTCTATGTGCGGGTTAGTTCCATCAAAAAGCAAATTTCTCCCAATACTTGATCCAGGAGTTCTCTTGTCTTCTGTATTGGGTTCAAAATGACCAGACAACGGAGTTAACCAATAGTAGTCGTAAACCCAAAAGATTGGGTCAGCTGTTCAACGACGGTTATATATTAAAATAAAATTGTTTCTACTTATTTTTTCAGAAAGTGTGTGTGAAGCTGGTCAGACTCAATGTGTTAACAGGAACTGCTTTACGAAAGATCAGAAATGCAACGGCGTAGATGATTGCGGCGATGGAACTGACGAAGAAGATTGCGGTGAGGATAAATTTTCTTCTCGTGTTATGTTTTTTTCTTTCTAATCCATCACAGGTATTAGTCACTATTAATGAACACCGATGAATCTTAATAGTCATTGAGGTTAATGTAAACTGGAAAAAAAAAATGCAATACTGTATTTTAAGCATGTATGTATCTTTCGAACGACTGTAATAATATATGTATGCTTAACAAAGAAAAGCAAAAAAAAAAAAAAAAGAAAAAAAAAGAAGAAAAAAAAAGAAAAAAAAAATTCAGGCTATTTTAATATATATACGCCGTTCTGTTCGCAATAAAGAAATATCTCCTTCCATCATCCATATTATTTATAATACAAGACTTCAAACACCCGATCGTAGCTGAACTCTTGTTGATATTCGTCCTTTCTAGAAATGATTTATTCAAACTCAATATAAAATTCATTACTGGACTATGCCTTTTTTCACTAGTTACAATAATTAATTTTTAAATTGTGAGATTTAACAGGCAAAGTACAGAATCAATGAATAAACAGGCAATTACCGGCCTAAAATTGGACGGTTAAATATAAAATGATTTCATTCTTAATTTAAAGCAGTAAAAAATAAAACAACATGTAAAATCCAAAACATTCTACGCCAGTCAATTCCTTTAAACTTCTGTTGGGTTGCAGATAAACTACAACATAAAAGGATAAATACGCTCAAACGGTGTATTAACAGAAACTGTTTTTGGTGAAAAAATATTTAGAAAGACTCTGACATTTATCCGGATATCATAATACAAAACAAATGAGACCCATTTTATTCAGTCTTTTAAGATAGAGCTTCCAAACCAACTAAAAGATGAAACACAGCGTCAACTGTGTCTAGCGTGACACAAACTGGTAATAATTTGCGATTTACCGAAAAGTTGTTAGTTATCGAAGAGATTTTTCCAGGTAATATAAGCTACCATGTATATATACATTGTTTGGCAATAAAGTTATTTTTTCTATAATCCAAAAGCTGTTAGAAAAAATTTATGCATTTTCTTTAAATGTCCAAAAGATAAGTAAATAAAAATGTCTATTTTTCACTTTTGAAAATGTCGAACTAATTAAATGACTTGCTCTAGGTTTCCCATATGAGACGCAGCCACAGAAGTGCGGAGTGCAAACTATCGAGCCAAACACAATTTTTAAGAAGCAGGGGGTAGAAGGTGAGGATAGGATGGTGGGAGGAGAATCTGTCATTCCCAACAGTTGGCCATGGCAAGTTTCTCTGCAGAACACATTTAGTGAACCAAATGGACATTTTTGTGGAGGTACACTCATAAATGCTCAATGGGTTCTCACTGCTACCCACTGCGTCGCTGGGTAAGTGTTATTTGTTTATTCTGTTATGTTATACAGTTTACTTAGAAATTCTTACTCTTAAAATTATTCGTATAACATTTCTAAATTGTAAAAAAATAAAAAATAAAAAAATAAATAATTACAATATAATTTGAAGTACGTTTATAATACCAGTTATATTGCATTTATAGTTCAAAAATAAGTGTTTTATCTGATTAGAGCTTTTCTTTCCACTCAATTTTAATTCGATACTTTTTTTTTTCCTCCTCAAGTATAAGATCCCTTAAAATAAAACAGACTTTGAAATAGCACTGATTAACTGGTAAATAAAAATATTTCCACTGGATTTGTTTCTATAAAAGTTTAGAGCATTTTAAAACAACATCAAAATCATTTTCCTAAACACTTATTTTCGATTTGAATGATAAAATGTTTCCTATTCACAGACCTAACACTTAAATTTTAGATATCCTTATCCTGGAAACATCAAGATTCATTTGGGCGCTCACAGTAAATTCAGAAAAACTCAATACGAACAGATAAGAAGGAGTAAAAAAGTCATCTCATATCCAAATTTAGAAGGAGAAGATGTAAGCATTTTTATTTTCTTTAACATTTGATTTTACAAAACAAATATATTAGCTTATGTTTAGGCTGGATAGCAAAATTATAACCGGCAGCATTTTATAAAGTTACAAACATTGATTTAAAAAAAAGGATAAGTATTGTCAACATTTTTGGTGTCTAAAGTCGGTTTTTTTTATTTACATTTTCACTGTAATTACTCATTATCAAAATGGGTCTTGTTTTGGGTTTGATGGCGTGCGCATCTTATTTGGACATCATCACACTTTTCAATTGTGTTCAAGAGTTAGAGCAAACAGTGTGCATGCGTCGTCATTGCGTGCGTTGCTATAGCGATCGCTGCTGTTTGGTAATTTATTTATTTTTTTTTAAAATGTTTTTTTTTTCACTTTTAATTTTGTTATGCATTAAGTTGGTGAGTTTATTTTCGAGATATGGGACCAGAGAGGACCCATAAATACTTATTGTGCTCTGAACAGAAGAGAATTTCCTTATTTGAACGATATTTTTGTTCTTATTGTTTTAATTAAGAATCAGAAATTCTAACCTATAGTTCAAACTGGATCGTTTTCAATACTAATTCAGGTGAATATCACAAATAGAGAGGGTCCCAAACTGATTAACACGGTTTTCAAAGGTTAGAGTTGAAGCAAGGAAAAAAAAAAAAAAAAAAAAAAACGATGCATAGGCCTAAACTTATCGAGACTGAAAAAGCCAAAGCCAAAGAACGCAGACGGGAATACCTTAAGCGTTACACCCAAACGGAAAAACGAAAGGATTCCGTTCGCAAACGCAAGCATGACGACCGTTCCTCACAAAAGTTTCAAAGTGGTTAACAGAATTAAAACCCACCGAAGAGCGAATGGTGGCTTTCCGAACCCCTTTTATGCAAACACGAGAGCTGGGTGTTGATCAGCAGTTAGGGATAAAAGGATCCATTGACAATGTACCCAATGATTTGCACAAGACCATAAAATGTCTTCCACGCAATATAAATGATTCATTCTCCATTCATGCATGAACTCGTGAATCGAAACGGGTGTATGATGCAGCTTACAATCTCCTTCATACATCATTGCACCAATCCGAAAATGTTAATATTGATCTTAATTGGCTGTTCAATCATCAAAAGAATTTACACAGAATATGTCTGAGCTACATTCAAATATGTCTGCGAAATTATGTACGCAGCAGTTCAGGATTAGCAATTAAAGATGTCCAAGATAAAAACACAATAAAGCTACTTTTCTAAAATAATAATAATAATAATTAGTCAACAACCATTTTTCCAATGGTTAACCGGTGAACGCCTTGCGGGGATGACAAATATTTTTTAATTCTATGTTTCTTTTGCTTTTGATTTGAAATATTTCGTTTCTTCTACAGTTGAACAAATTTTTTTTCTTTATTCATTTTTTGTTTGTTTCTTTGACAAAACTATATTTTGATGCACATTAGAATTAAATTAATGGCTACATTTGAAAAACATTTCGTTTAAAAAACAAGCAGTAATAAAATCGCATTTATTTTTTCAAACAATTGTTTTTGGCTAATTTTATATAATTTTTTGTATGATGATAGTTCTGTATGCATTCGTTTTACCTCGCAAGACAAAAAATGTTGGTAACTATACTCCAAAATTTCTTACGATATGATTCATTTGATTAAAACAAACTCTAGCTTAGATAAAGAAAGTGGTTGCAGATCAGCGTTACAATAGTATCTGTTAAAAAACAGAATTAAAAGTATAAAATGTTGGAAGCAACTTTATTTAACGTTATGTATTTTAGATCAGGAGATTCAGCATGACTGATGATATTTCTCTCATTAAACTGAATGCTCCCGTGAAATTCAATGATGGCGTACAACCAGCATGTTTGCCAGGTCTTGGTTGGAAGGCTGATGCTGGATGGCACTGCTATGTCACCGGATGGGGTGAAACTAGAGGTAAGAAGTTTTTAAGAAAAATGTTTTTCGAAAGAAAGGATTAGCTATTTGAAAAATCTATTTACTATTCTAAATTATCTTTTAAAAAAGTCTCGTTAGTAAGGAAATGCGATAATTAATGATGGAATCGGATATTATCTGTTTAGGATGCTAAGGTAATCGTTGATAAAATCGAGTTTTTAAAACGACTCAAAAGATACAAAAAATAAATAATTCTGAATTCAAATATTTTACACGTATCTATAATTAAAAAAAAGTGCCAATGAGTAAGCAATTTTAAGTTTTTATTTACTTTTAAAGATAACAAAATAGAAAATTTATCATGATTTAATAAATCAATTCCATACTTTTAGAAAACACATCGCTGATATTTTTCTGAATGGTTTAAATCAGAAAAATGAGGCTTAAAAACTATTAGAGTGACTTTGGATGTTTCTATGTAAGAACAGTTTCTGACCCTAAAGAAGACAAAATATCTTTAACTCATTCCTATCAAAATCAGATAGTTTAAATAAATATTTTTTTATTATTAACACGTTATACATGACGCGGAATCATCGATTACGGATTGTTATAGAAATACATTACGCGGTCTAAACGAATAAAAAGTAATATATGGTAATAGTTCATTTTCCGTTAGATTTTTCCTGTTTTTTGCGCCCTATTATTCCCACTTTCCCAAATAAAAAAAATTATTTTTTATGTATAGTTCCCTCGCTCTAAAATATCGAAAAACACATTAAATTAATAATATAATGCAAAATTAGCAAAAGAAATTTTTAAAAAAAATTTAAAAATTGTCCACAGCCGGGATTCAAACTCGCGCAACCTCGCTGCAGGCGCCAGCCTACTAGCACGCAGTCTTGACAGTTCGACCACGCTTACACGGGGAGCGTGCTCCTACGTGGCTTCAAAAGCACTCTCCCGGTCAGTTGAAAAGTTGACTTTGGGGGCCCATTGCGCCGCCCCCCTAATTCACTTATAATTATTTCCTTTGGCATAGGGGTTCGGCACATGGGACCCTAATTTGGGACCGAGTTTGATAATAATAGCTTAATATTAAAGGGAGTTACGCGGTCTTGAAATTTGAGCCATTTCGCGCCATTTTATTTTATTCTTTATTCCATTATGCGATCTTCAGCGAAGAAAGATGATTGTTTTTATATATAGAAATACATTACGCGATCTAAACGAATAAAAAGCAATGTATGGTAATAGTTCATTTTCCGTTAGATTTTTCCTGTTTCTTGCGCCCTATTATTCCCACTTTCCCATCCATTTACCGTCCATTTAAAAAAAATACCTCTGATCAAAAAAGTTATTGTTTTGTTTGGAGAATAAATCAAAAACGCATTATATAATGTTTGCAGTACGCGAAGCAAAAAAAAAGAAGAAAAAAAAGGGAAAAAAAAAAGAAGAAAGGCTTTTTTAAAGACTTCAGTTTAACCTTCTTACCAATGTCAGAGCATTCATTGAGAAAGAAAGCTCTCTTATTGAAGATGCATTTATTACTATTGTTATTATATGTAGAACCGTTCATTTTATAGTCCATGTCATTGTCCGATAACAAACTCAATCGAAAAGATCAATTGTGGTCTATTGAATCTTTCCAGAAACATCGTTTCTTCTGTATTGATTTTCTCCTTTTTATGGCAACCGATATTTTCTATGATTTTTGTATAGTTCAGAAGTTTTGCTTTTATTTGCATAAAATTTTGACACTTCCTAAAATTTAGACATAAAAGTTTTGTATTATGCGTACTTTTTGATACTGTAATGAGAATACGACAGCGTATTTCCTTCTGTTGTTGATTTCGAATCGGTTCAATTTTGTGTGTAAATTACAAAGTACACTCTATAACAAAAACATCGACGCACACTGCCGAGTCAGATTACAGTGGTGCATGGCTCGGTCAGGCTGGAATGATGCCGACTGGGGACGTATAGTCTTTAGCGACGAATCCCGCTTCCAACTGTGTCCTGACGATCATCGAAGACGTGTTTGGAGACGCACAGGGTAGAGGGGGGATCCTGCCTTCACTATTGCACGCCACACCGGCCCTCAACAAGGCATTATGGTCTGGAGTGCCATTTCCTTTGACAGCCGGACCTCTTTGGTCGTCATTAGAGGCACACTTACTGCACAGCGGTACGTCGACGACATCCTAAGACCTGTTTTGCTACCGTTCCTTTTGCAGCACCCTGGGCTGGTTTTTCAGCAGGACAATGCCAGACCACATACGGCACGTGTTGCTATGAACTGTCTGCAAGCTTGTCAAACTCTTTCTTGGCCTGCCAGATAACCAGATCTCTCTCCCATCGATCATGTCTGGGATATGATGGGAAGGCGATTGCATCTGGCACGGAATGTTGATGACCTCGTTCGACAATTGGATCGAATTTGGCAGGAAATACCGCAAGAGACCATCCGGGAGCTTTATCGGTCTATGCCACGCCGTGTGGCAGCTTGTATCCAGAGGCGGGTCAACACCTTATTGAACTTGTTACTGTAACTCTGCAATAAATTATTCAATTGTTCTGAAATTTTAATCATTTACTATTCTGTACATTGTCTTCCTATCCACCAATTTTCGTTTCAATCGGACAACTCCTTCTCGGTGCGTCGATTTTTTTTGTTATAGAGTGTAGTTGAATAGACTTAAATTAAAACAATTTATTTTAGTAAGTTAGTTACCGTCTTATCTTCGAGTCATTCGATATATTTTGCCCTCTCATGTAAATCTTGCGCATACTCGTACGTAAATCCTGCGCAATGTAGTTTCCACAAAATAAACTCGGTTCCCAACAGACCTTGCGCCGAGTTAGCGTGTGGGAAGCTATGCAAAATTGCAAAATATTTCCAATTTATGTGATATATGCTCAACTGTGGAATGTTGCCGAAATGCTTTATTTCTCTTCCTCAGCCGAAACGGCCATACAATTATTATAAACTAGCTGTACCCTGCGTTGCAACGTTTTCTGTTTGAATTTAAATTTTTTTATTTAAGTGTGTAAATGAGATTTGCGATTATGATTTGAAATGAGAATTTTATTTAATGGTGAAAAAACCAGTGATAGTCTCAGCAGTTAATTCTTTAGGATATCGTTAGTGCATTTTCAAACAGACATGTATGGTGATGCACATCGACCATGAAACATATTTTGGATGATGATCTGAAAAAAGTCTGGATCAATGGCGACATCAGGTATTTCTGCTGATATGAGCTGACCAATTTGTCATGGTGTGATTTTTTCAATAAGCTAAATCATGTGGCAATTCTCTTTTTTTGCCATTCAGAAGAATACATCAAACACCGTGTCTCTCCAAAAACATGACTTTTCGCAATAAAATCAAGTAGTATAGAGCTTAATATTTGTTTTAACTCACGTGCGGTAATGCATCATGAAGATCCGTTGATGTTTGCCTAGTTGTTGATGTTGCGATGAGGTTACAAAAGCTCTTTAATTTTAGCTCAAGCAGGATTGCATGTGAATGTAATAAATAACCCATATGCGCACCGATACTTGTAGCACCGAATGAAGTCATTTGGAAACACAAATGTACTGACATATATTCGCAAAGAAAAGTTTCTATTGATTTGCTTGACCCGATAACAACACTGATAATGGCTCGGCTGGCGACGTTAAATCTGGTAGTTTCACTTTGCCTCCAGAACAGCAAATTCCAGCTGTTTCATTCTTAAATTTGAGAGCACTACAAAACATACATAATTGATCCATTTTTACGATGATGACGCTTGGGTGAAAGATTATAGTCGGTGGCGAAGTGCGTTCTTGATTATTTTTCATTCTTGCATCCCGTTGCTTTGATGTTTCCGACTAACGGGCTTGAGTAGTGCGTAGTTGATTTGTTAACATTCTTCTTTCCCGTTGCTCTGTTGTTTCCAACGAACGGGCTTGAGTAGTGCGTTGTTGATTCGTTAACAGTCTTCTTTCCCGTTGCTCTGATGTTTCCAACGAACGGGCTTGAGCAGTGCGTAGTTGATTTGTTAACAGTCTTCTTTCCTGTTGCTCAGACGTTTCTAAGGAACGGGCTAAAGCATTGTGTTCTCGATTAGTCTCAAGTCTTTTTTCCCGTTGCGCCGATGTTTCTGAAACACGGGTAGTTCTCTTTTTGCGTGCTTGAGATGTTGATCGACTAAGAGCGATTCGTTTAGGCGGCATATTTTCTTTCAAACAAAAAGAAATGTAAAAGTTGACAGTGGTCGCAAATTTGCTAAATCGAAAATTCACATATTTATTTTAAATAATAAGAAAAAGCAATACAAATGAAATAAATTAAATAAGAAATATAATAATGATAAAATTTAAAACAAAAATCTATTTTTTAAACGAAAGAAATAAAATGAATGTGAATTCGTAAATTTTGTAATAATAAACAATCTAGTAGTTTTTAAATGACAACTGTCAGCAATGAAACCTTCAAAAACTATATTTAGTTGTGCTAACCTGAAATTGCATACTTAATATAAATAATTATTAGAAGCGTGCAATTTGAATAAAATTTGCTTTTGCCTTTATTTTTATTAAACAGTTTTCACAATTCGCGATCGCAACGAACTATAGGGGGTTTCCATATGAACAGTCATTTAGTTACACTGGAGACGTTTTTAATGTAGCATGTAGCATTGTAACGTTCCATCTTTATTGTGGCTGATTAAATTTAAAAAAGAGAAATGTTTGTTTTCTTTCTTATGCAAACGAAAACAAAATGGTATCTCTTTTTTTTATAGAAGGAACATCCAGAACACATCGGAAAAATATTTGTCAATAAAGAGAAAAAAATAGGTATATTCTTATAAGAGTTCAAACCTAATGCCTGAGAAATAGTTTTAATAAATTTAATGATATAACATGAAAGGCCCATTTAAATTTTAACGTAAAATAAAGAATGCTTACGAAACAAAAAAAAAAAAACAAAAAAAAAAAAAAAAAAAAAGAACCATTCTTTTTTTTTTCGCCATTTTTTAGTGTTACGAAAATGCGTCTTTGGGACTTGCCAAAAACAAAACAAGATGTAATTTTATTTTTTTAGGACCGAAATATTTTATGGAGTGAAATATAACGAAAATGTACAAATGTTCATAACATGAAACTTTATCTTAGTCATCCGTTATAAAACATCCGTTTTGGAAATGTTATTTCATTTTGAATCTTATTTATCAGAGTTAATAATGGCTATAGAATCAGGTGAGAGAAAAGTTTGTTTTGAATCTATGCTAAACTCTATATCGGCCCATTTTCCACCGAAATCCGATTGACTACTTTGATTTTAAACAAAGTGTTTCATTTTAAGATTTTTTCCAAAAATTTTAAGTGTAGATTGGCGGCACTTAAAAATCTGCCAAATCTGTAGCTGTGTTTAATACGTAAGTACCGAATTTTTCTTCCATACTTTTCTGAATCATATTACTTCAAATATTAGAATATGCAAGAATTATACATATACACATAATTTAATACCATTTAATTTTTCAAAAAAAGTATTTTGACAACAATTTTATCAAAAAATTATAAACTAAAAAACGTAAAATAAAGAATTTTTAGGATAAAAATTCCTCATTTTTCAATAAAAACTTTCGTATTGTTTCTTTTTTTTAAATTCTTATAGTATTTAATCAGACGTAAAAAAACCATTTTGTAGAGAACGATCATCAAGTAAGAAAAAAAATTATTTACAAGCAAATTTTTTTATTATAAAAATCATAACACTTACCTGATTTATAAGTCCGGAGAATTCCAAAATGATATGTTCTTTGTTTGAAAACTTTATTCTCAAATAATATATACATAGTTTATCCCTTCATTACTTTTAGGTAACATACCACACATTAAAATTTTATAATCGTAAGATCTCGATATGAATTTTAATATGTAGCTTAAAAACAGAATAGCTGAATTCTAGTTGAAATTCTTTCAAAACTAAAAAACACTTACCAAGAAAACGATAAAAAAAAATTTCATAATCAGCACAAAAGATACTTTTTCAAGTAATTCGGATTATTCTTTATTGTTGTCTTCTGAATTATGTAGATACAGAAATATATACTATTCTATGAAGAAGAAGAATATTCTATAACTATTACAGTTCTATATGGAATTCATTGGAAAACATTTATTCATTGGAATGACGAAAGCAATGTTGACTTCATTTTAACTTGTAATGAATTGAAGACAGAAAAATTATTTTACCGCAATACACACATCTGTAACAGCAAGTGATCATGAAATCATGTTATGTTGTTGGTAATAGAAAGGTAAAAATTATTGAGAAGTTGTTCTTCAAATGCTTGGCGTGTTCTGCTTCAATGTTTGGCATGTTCTGATTAGTTTTTTCAAGAAGTTTTACCTTTTCTTTAGGGAAATTTTGCTTCTTTTTTTATGCTAAGAAAATGGCGTCCGTCATTGCCAATGGTTATGTGGGAACTAATGCCCGATATTTACAGTCTCCCGCTAGATGGCGTACTCGAGTGTTGCGATCGCGAATACTAAATTAGTGATACGACCAATAATTACGAAATCTATTCTCGTTGATTTTATGTGCTTGTGCTCACTTGACATAAAGAAACTTGCGCGAATTATAATTAAATATTAAAGTATATGTAATTTAATTTTCTAAAAGAATAGAGCTATAAGATAGAAAATATCACTTTTGTTATCTTCAAGATATTTGAAAACTGAATCGTTTATAGCAAAATTTAAAACAATGGCTAACGTTTAACCAATCAGAAAATTCCATTTCGATTTTCGCTGATACCGCTGGAACGGTTTGTCTCAGAATGTTTTAATGTCGACAGAAACCTTCCTCGTGCTTTGAACTATCTGTACGCCAAGTTTCAAAGCTTTCTGTCGGATGGTTTAGGAGTCTATAAAGGACAAACAGACAGACAGACATACATTCATTTATATATAGATAAGTCCTATGCCCCTTGAATGGGGATTAAATTAATGAAGACCAAGGGCGAAGTTAATATTAATTTTTAACAAATAAATAAATAAAATAATAACATTTTGGATTAGGAACTGATACAATTTGAGGACTACTAAGTTTTTACCAATAAATAAAGTGAAAAATCGGTTTTCCCCTATAATTATTACCCCCTGAGGTTATGCCGTAGTGTGTATAACACTATTTTTTTTCCGTCCTTAAAATCGCTTTCTTTTTCCGAATAAGCTACTATGGACCAAACTGGACTACGTGGTTTTCAAATTTGATATTTCCTCATTATTTTTAATGTAAATGAAAAAGCAATATGCCTGGAAAGAGAAACCATTCGATTTCGAATACTTTTTCTTGTAGGATCTGGGGGATCAGATGTACTCAAACAGCAAGAGCAAGTTGTACAAACTCTCCAACAATGCAGTTATAATGAACACACTCAAATTTGCGTAGAACAGAGAAATCAATCCCCATGCCACGTAAGTTTTGTTACCATTGGTTATAGGCTGCCTCTGTAGAAAACATTATTTCTTTTAAAATTATGTAAGGAATTTTATTTAATGAAGACATTTCAAGCCCTTGATTCGGGAAAATAATCAATTGCTTTTAATGAGATTTACGGGCTTGCAATTGTAGATCAGTGTTATTGTTTTTATAGAATAATTGCTAATCAAAATTTTTAGTTTTATTTGAAAATTATAACTGTTTTTTTTTTATCTCGATTACAAATAATTGTAAGTACTTTTAATAATTGGTACTAAAAATAGATAAATTGTAATCAACTTTATTGTGTCTAAATCCGTCTGGCGTTTTGAAAAAGTTAAAGTAAAATTTTGAAAAATTTAAAGTATCGTATAGTGTTTATATTTAAAGATAGTGAATATTTTTTATTTAATTTCAATTCAATTTATCATAATTGAAAGATCTTAAAAATATTTAGAATTGATTTTTAATCATGCATCGTTCATTACATGCTTCGTGTTAGAGTACAAATCAGATTTATCCGTTTAGTCTGAAGATAAGTTACAATTCTTGAAAGACACTTTTAAAAGAAAGCATGGAATAGATAAACAGTAAATGACCTTCTCGAATATTACTGCTGTTGTTTTGTTTCTACCACGTGTTTTAGAGAAATTCTTCTTAAGCTAGATTTTTTTTTCAGTAAGCTGATTTACAGTACAAAGTTTGAAATGAATTAATTAAAAAGTTCTTTAAAAATTGAAAATTGCAATATCTTAAATCTTTTAATTCGAGAACTATTCAACCGATTTTAAACAGAACTTGTATCGAACAAATTATGTATTTTTACAAAAAATGAAAATGCATATCACATACCTTTTCTTTTTCTTCATCATTATGAAAAATAAAGAACCGATCTAATTAAATCGTAGATAATGATAGTTTTATTATGAATTCATATTTGAGCTGTTAAGTTTCACAATGGGATACCTGCAAGTGACGTTGTGTGGGTATCTCGATCCTGATTGGTTATTGAAACGTGGCATTTGTTTACGTCAACAACTGTTCTTTCCATTCTATTTCAAGTAAGCCAAGCCTGTCAAGCATCAATACTCTTAAATGACACATTCTATATTCTAACTCAAAGATTCTTTCACAAAGATTTCACTTTTTTCAATATATATTTTTTACCTAATGCAAAGATAGACACGAAGCCCTGTAGAAAAAGCAAACAAATTATGTATCGAAGTTGCCATGTACATAAAACAAAAATATATCATGGTTATAATAAAATGCATAAGCAAATAAGAAGATGAGAAAGATATACATATTTTAATAAATTCAATCTGTGATAAGGAACTGTATTTAATTAACTTCACGTTCATTACCTTATATGGATCAACTTAGCTCAACTTAAACATGCCATTTTGTTTATAAACGATTAGGTGGCTCTGACGTCATAAGTCACATGTATGGGTATCCGTAGTCTTCTTCTTGAAGTGCAATTACCCAATTGTATAAAGATCACGTATAAATATAACAATTGTGTATAAATATCACGTGATTCATGGAATTTGTTTTAGAGATAAAGCTAAAACCTCAAATAATAAATTATAGATTATAGTTCATACTTTCTAATCTTTGAGTTTATGAGTTCAAAATAAGCGCATTGCTGTTTTATTCACTGCGGAATATCGCCCCTCTAGTTCACTAATAAATTCTCTGACACTTTTTGATTTTCTGTACCATGCACACTTTGAAAAATGCTCTCAAATTCATGACACACTTCCATCTATGCTGCTGACGGAACAATTAGTCCTCCCTTAGATTAGAGAGCGCTTGGTAGAGTTAGAGCCATTTACAAAATCATTCTTATCGGCAATCCAAGCAAACGATTTCTCATATCTTCATAATCTTGTTTTAAGAAATGCTTACTACATATTCGTTCATATTTAATATTAACTGGGTCATTTCGCTTGCAATGTTGAAGCCATTCTTTACATAGTTGTTCATTTACTTTAGGGAACACGTGATAAATTATATATTTTCTATTTGCGTTTTTATCAGAATTTTTGTAAGTTGCAATCGCGCAAACTGGCATTTCATAAATAATTTAAAAATTTTGTAATTCACTTAACAAACTGAGAAAAATCATTATAGAAAACAAAGAATGTCTTGGAATATGTCACAAACAGGAATGTTACAGGAATATTAGTTAACGCTAGTTAGACCGAACGCTTCGTTCTTGAAGTAAAAGCTCAAGCTTTGCGCCACCGTGACGTCACAGGCAAAAATCGGTGGTTTGGCGAGGCGAAAGTTTCTTCAAAGGCGTGAACTAGTCCTTCTATTCTCTTTAGCCCTGGGTCTCACCGAGCAATAATAGCTATGCGGTATCCTCACTACTCATTCAAACAACAACTGCCCCCTGACGCAGTTGTGAAATGAGACTATAATACTTCAACTTCTGCTAACCGATCTTTGAACTGAAGTGAACAGTAGTTTGTTATGAATTATTCATTCACGCACAAATTTGTTCGCAAGATGTTGTTTATCTGTTAACCACATATTTTCCACTCGCAATCCTGGGCGAGATATTTTTCATTCAATGTAACTTTTAACCATATATTTTAGTTACATTAAAATGCAATATATTGGAAAAAAAATTTGAATTTATTATTTTGCATGTTTACTACATAAAGGACAGGATTGGACTTGATGATTGGGTCTGAACCTGTAGTGGTGACCCTTGTGAAAATTATTTAAGCATGTAGTAGCGACAGAGGATCTTGTTACATCCTCGCTATAATTCAAATCTTCCACGTTTAAAGACTTTAAATGGACTGAGACGGTGCTATAGCTACTAAACATACCTTCATTTTGTACTCTTCACACGTTGTTTTCTCCACGAATGGATAATTTCACACTCTAGAGGATAATTGGATAAACTGCATCGTCAAAGCCTTTCCAATACAAATTAGGACCTCATATCTGTCCATTTTTCTTATCAGTTTTTTGAGCTTTATTACCATGCCGAACGAGGACCCTCAACAAACGCAGGTTAACAGAGTAGGGTTAAAATTACCTTCCTTTTGGGATAAGCACGCCATACTTTGGTTCGCTAATATTGAAGCGCAGTTCGTTGTATCCGGAATTACTCAAGATGATACAAAGTTTCATTGCGTAGTATCGGTCCTTCCCTCCGACATCTTGAGTTATGTTAGCAATATCGTGCTCTTAAATCTCGGTTAATAAGCTAATTTTCAGATTCGGAACAGAGAAGAATTAAAGCTGTACTATCAGAATTAATCTTGGGAGACGACAAACCTTCCCATTTATTGCGAAAGATGAAGCAATTGGCTGACAAAATTCTGAGGTATGATGTACTTAAATCGCTTTGGCTACACCGCTTACCAAATCAAGTACAGGCGATACTTTCAGTCTCTGACGATGATAAGGAAAAACTCGCAGTAATGGCGGACAAAATTCATAAAACCTCGGGCGCTAATGTTGACGCAGTACGTTGCTCAAATCCATCTTCCGAAATGAGTGAATTGCGAACACAAATAGCAGAACTTACTAAACAAGTTGAACGCCTTTCCCAAAATTGCGAACGTAAAAACACTTTTCGCCAGCGTAATCGCTCACAAACACCCAAAAAGTATGATTAGTGTTGGTATCATTTTAAATTTGGAAATGCAGCGAAACGCTAAACTGGCAAGTCTCCTTGCCAGTTTAAAAAGCAGGAAAACCAGAAAAGAAATCACATACTTTGGCGCAATATGATTTCAAACCCGATAATAAAAGTCGCCTTTTTGTATCTGACCCTATTTCAAAATTAACATATTTAGCGATAGTAATGTTTGTGTTTTACCGTATAAGCGACACAATTTTAAAGTTAGCAGCGAAAATAATATAACATTATACTCCGCGAATGGAACAACAATCAAAACATATGGCGTTAAAATGGTAAAGCTAAGTCTAAATTTACGTCGTAAATTTCAGTGGACATTTATTCTTGCTGACATAAGTAAGCCTATAATCGGGGCAGATTTTTTGCGACATTAAGGTTTGTTGATAGACCTTAAGTACGATTGTCTTAAAGATCCGCTGACCAATCTTGTCAGTACAGGCACTAAGTCCGCGGACGCCACACCCCAAGTGACTTTAATTGCAAATGACGCTGCTTATCGTTATATTTTGAACAAACACAGTGAGGTGATACGCCCCTGTCCTAAAATAAGAGAAGTAAAACATAACACCGTTCACAATCTCTTAACTCGCAGACAGCTGGTTTTTGCGCGACCGCACAGATTACACCCTGCAAAATTAGCGGCAGCCAAACGCGAATATGAATATATGTTAGAACATGGTATGTGCCGCCCTTGTACATCGAATTGCTCTAGTCCTCCGTACCTAGTGCCTAAAGACAACGGAAATGATTTTCGACCGACTGGAGATTACAGAGCATTAAACCGGATCACAATTCCGGATAGATATCCTTTGCCCCATTTACAAGACTTTTCCAGCCAATTGCATGGTAAAGTTATTTTTTCGAAAGTAGATTTAGTTCGGGCATATCACCAGATACCAGTACACCCAGACGATATTTCCAAAACTGCAGTAACAACCCCATTTGATTTATACGAGTTTTTATTCACGCCGTTTGGATTGTCCAACGCAAACATTCCAAAGATTCATTAATGAAGTTTTGCAAGGTTCTGTTTTTTCAAGCAGTACAGAGGAAGAACGTAAAAAACACTTCGAAATGGTTTTGAAAAGACTCGCGGATAACGGTATTCGTATTAATTTAAACAAGTGTGTTTTGGGTGTCCCGGAATTATCCTTTTTAGGTTATTGGGTAAATAAAGATGGAATTAGACCACAACCGGAACGCGTTGAACTAATCTTAAAGTGTGCCTCAAACCACAAAGGAGTTGCAGCGCTTCCTTAGGTTATTAAATTATTATCGTAGAAACGGTAAAAATGCTTGGATGTAATGAAAGTTATTTAATGATTGATTATTATCCACAATTTTATTTTGTACATATCAGCAAAAAAACATTTTTTGATTCTTTCTACGGTGGATAAAAAGAATTAATTTAAGCAATTTATGGTCCATCTGACATAAAGGCTTAAGTTGAGTTACGTACTATTAACTTAAAATGACTGTTTTTTAAACGTCTAAGCTAATATGCCATTTTCCTGGCATTCAAGATTTGGTGAATTTCTATTTTATTTTTTGCCCCGAACAAATGTCAATAAACTACACTGCTGTCTATAAGATATTAATAAGTGTAACTAAAGAAGTATACAAAAAAAATTTTAGATCATTTTGACGACTTTAAATTTAAAGAAATTTTTTGGTCCGAATTGTCATATTTCGTGAGAATCACACGCACACACACACACGCGTGTGTGTGTATGTGTGTTACGGCCAAAGCCCGAAGTCCGAAATTTTCTTGATTTCGGGAAGTGGCCGAGGATGGCTGACCAAAGTCCGAAATAATCGAAACGATCAGTGTATATACTTTTGCGGCCTTCTATAATTATATAAATAATTCTTATGCATCTTCTAATTTAAAAATATAAAAGAATAGAAGTTTTTAAATTGTCTGTTAAATAATCATTAATTTAATAATCATTATTAAATTGTCTAGTCATACTAGTCATACATACACCAAAAGTTTAGTCATACTAGGTCTAGTTAAGCGCCACTGCCCGGTATATATTTGCCCGGTATATCCTACACTGATGTTTTTTAAGGTCAAGTGCTACTACCCAGTATACATTTGCCCGGTATACCCTACACTGATGTTTTTTAAGGTCAAGTGCTACTACACAGTATACATTTGCCCGGTATACCCTACACTGATGTTTTTTCAAGGTTCAGTGCCACTGCCTGGTATATCCCACACTATTTCGGACTTTGGCCAGCCATTCTCGGTTAATTCGCAATCTGGCCGGCCAACTCCCGAAATCAAGAAAACTTTCGGACTTTGGCCAGCTATTTTACAGCGTTCTTGGCCAATTCGCGATTTGGTCGGCCAGATCGCGAATTGGCCGACTTCGGACTTTGACCGTAACATATATATATATGCATTCCAAATTCATGTGAATAGTTAGATAAATAGCTATATATTAACAAAATCTATTATTTAAGTGATAGTACATATTTTTCTCATTAAGACATAGTATACAATTACAAAAACAGAATATTTGGTAATTCCATTTCACTATCTTAACATTTCATTCTTTGTAAATATTAAAGATTGATACAAAACATGGATTAAATTAATTTGATCCTATTCAGAACACTCATATAAAGCCTACTTCATACAAATAGGTAAAATTATAGTTATGTGTCATTATATGTAAATTAATTTTACATGAATAAATATTGCAATTAATATTATTAAGTAATATAATTTCAATATGATTAGGACAATCTTAATGCTTTATTTATTATTTCTCACATGATTAGGCGAAGCATAATTTGCCTTAAAATATGTATTTGTAACACAGAAGATTTAAAAAGATTCTTAGAATTGAAGAAACAAAAATAGACAAGTATATAATGAAACTTTACTGAAATTATACAATTAGTTGTTAATTATGTGGTTTTGAGCATTTAAGTACAATTTAAAAACTAATGCCTATAAATAATGTTTCATAGAAATTCAGCCACTTAATAACCCTTTGCATTCTGAGTACTTATAAATGATTTATTTTTTCTTACAAGTTTATTTAAAATATACAATGGATTGCCAATTTTTAATAACTAACAATCATAAAATAATGTAATTAATATTAAAAAAAATTTTAAGTGGTTACTTTTGATGTCACTTCAGAATGATTAGAAAATTTCAAAAATAATAGGTATATCCTTTCTTAAAATAATGGGTATATCCATTCTTAAAATATAAGTTATCTTGCCATATTGTACTTACTGTTATTATGCCTTATACTTACTGAAGTAATAAATATTTATCAAATAAGTAAGACCAAGAGAAGCATATTTTATCTTCAAAACCATTTAACACACGACAAAATATTAAAATTATATAAGAAACATCAATTAAGAAAATTACCTAACTCAAACTGTATATAAGCTCATGTACTAGTAAAAACTGAAACGTAGGCTTATTATTTGGGAATTCATGTGAAAACCTTGTCCAATAAATAAAAAAATTAACGTTTGTAAATAAAAATGCACCCTCTTGAAATAACGGTACGTAAATGATTCATGATTAGATGATTAAATAATAAAAGTATTCCATTCAAATTGTCATTATGTTTCTTTTAAATTTTTATATTCATCTATTTTATGGTTTGTAAGCAAGTTTCACAATATTTATCAACTGTCATTATTTCGCCTCAAAAGGAGAGGCACTTTTGGTAATGTCCTAGTGTAGCTAGTGAATCGTATAAGCTGACATTTAGCATTCATAAATGTTTTGCTCATAATTGGACATGGTAATTAAAACACATTGGGCACCTCACTAAACTCTCCTATTTTGGCTCTTAGATTTAGTAAGATAATGCAGCACTTAATATGCACCATACAAAATTGTTAAACATCTAGGTATGCAAAATCCATAGGTTAAATGAACTATTTATTAGCTGCTAAAAAAACTTAAATATAATGCAGTACATGTCAACTATATTTTATATTGTGACATGGAATTCCACATACAACTTAATAATACAATATATATCTCTTTTTATGAGGATGTAAACAAAAAGTATATAAGGTAAAATACTCACCATTATACTTACTAATACACCTATATTATTAGATTCCCAAAAAATTCCACATCGAGAGAGTTGTTTGTGGAAAACAAAAGATGCGGCTTGGAAGGGGCAATGGAAGGAAAGATTTGATATCAAATTAATAAACAAGTTCCCTCACTAAGGCCCCACTGAGACATCGTGCATCATAGATTATCGCTAAACTGCATCACTTCTCCACAGTTAATGGTAATGCTTGCACAACCTCTGCTTAGGAAATCTTACAGTACTTATATGCATTCTGGTATTTCATCAATTATGGATGGAAAATATTATAAAATAATCTTAGCTTTACTGGCACTTTGCTCAAGTAGATTCAGTTGAAAATATGTCGCTAAATACATCATTTAGTCAAAAATACACCATTTATGAAACAATAAATGTATCACATAACATTTGATAGATTTATTGCAGTGCTATTTTATATTAACTTACTTAAGTTTAATTCAATGTGATATACAAGTCTACAGTTACCACATTACTACGTAAGCTCAATCATAGTAGTCAATTTTTTTATCATCAGAAAAACAATAAGGATTATAAACTCAATACGTCTAAAAATTGCAATAAATTCATCTTTATAAGTATCATAATTTAAAAATCTACATACGGTTATATAATCTTAAAGAAAAATAATTATCGATGACAATTTACCATCATTTACAATTAAAAACCTTTTAATTGTAAATGATGGTACATTGACACCTACCTTTTATTATATTTTACTATATTTTCTACACACATAAAAGAATTAAACAGTTTAGAATTTTTTTTATTGATTATAGTTTTTATATACAAAAGAATAAACTATCGTATCTTTAAAATAATACTCTTTTTATTAACAGACATTTCTATCATATCAAAGATAAAACCAGAAAACAAGTACTATGTTACTAGGCCTAACTCAGTAACGTGGAAATCTTTAACTACTTTAACACAGATAATTAGAATTATAAAATGTGGTAAACGTTTAAAATACATTGATGCAGCATTATAAACAGAGAAAAATTATTCAAAACAATTAACTTACTTTATTTACTAAATCATAAATGAAGAGCTTAAAATAACAATAGTCAACATAGCTACACTTGATTACACCTGTAAGCAACATATGTATACCTCCGCGCAATTTCTTCAGCAGGGTTACTTTTCAAAAATTCTTTGGTGAGAATTAAATTTTAGCCTAGCACATCTAGCGCATGCGCATTTGCTCAACCGGTTGTACGTACAGACACAAGTAATTATTCATTCACGCACAAGTTTGTTCACAAGATGTTGTTTATCTGTTAACCACATATTTTCCACTCGCAATCCTCGGCGAGATATGATTTTTCATTGAATGTAACTTTAACTATAAATTTTAATTACATTAAAATGTAATATATTGGAACAAGATTTGAATTTATTATTTTGCATGTTTACTGCATAAAGGACAGGATTAGACTTGATTATTGGGTCTGATGGACCCAATTGAGATGATTGGACTGATGATCTATAACTAAAGAGCCATCCAACACTTTCTTTTAATCAAGATAGTGATAACACATAAAATCTTCAAATTTTTTTTAAAATTTACAGCTTTGATATAATTTTATTTTTATAAGTTAGAAATAAGAAAAAACTTTCCAACAATGAGTATATTTTTATTTCAGGGTGACAGCGGTGGCCCATTGCACTGCAGACTTGGAGATAAATGGTTTGTTTTTGGAGCTGCAAGCTTTGTTACCACCACCAACTATATGAGTGGTCTCTGCACAGGACCTGGTGCCAAGACTGTCTATGCAAGTTCAGCTGACAAAGCTGAATGGATAAAAACCATTATTAATAAATACGGTTAAATTTCTTTCGCAATAAAGTGCCTTTGAAATATTATAATGATATTTATATTTTCTTTGCTTAAATAAAATTGCTGTTAGAAGAAAGCATTTAATACTTTAAAAACAATTTATAGCATCACAATACATTGTGTTAAACATAGAAATAAAACATGCTTAATATTAGCAGCACATAACTTATTAAATTTCATAAGACTTAAGGTAGTTCAACTTTCGAAAAAAATATATACATTACAACATAAATATTAATAACATATAAACCAGTAACTTTAAAATAATTTAATTATTGACCAACTGGTTATTTCAAACTAAAGTGCACTTTCGAAGCCTTTAAATTTAAATCTAAATGCTAACATTTAATTCAAATTTTATGACCTAGGGACTTTAAATTTATTACGATTTATCAAGACAGCTCAGTTAAAATTAATCAAAAATTAAAGAACTTTTTTTGGAAGAAAACATGAGGTAAAATAATTCAGTTAAATAAATTTGCATAATTTTGTTAAAATTATTTTTTTGAAATTTCTAAATTTTATTTTCTTATTTTGGTGCCTGGCTTTAAATTTTCATCATATTTGTTTCATATCCTTCTTAATTCTATTAATTAAAACCGAAATTTTTTATTCAAATATTTTATAAGTAAATTCAGAATACTTTTTATTTTCTGTAAAATAAACTTAACAACATTTTCTCAAGCCGTACTACAATTTTCATTTAATTTCAAACACATTACTACACTGCTAGAATTTTCTTTAAAAAATTAGGGTAAAATGACCGGCTGTGGTCTATCCATCCAATTAACCGTAAAGTTTAAGGCTAGGAAATACGGTGTACCTTTACGGGCTTAAAACCATTTACAATTTTTATAACTCAAAAACCCGTGAATAGAAAACGATGTGGTTTTACAACCATTAACAACTAAAAGGGTTTCAAAACCGTAAAAATTAAATTTAACTGGACAAAAGAGTTTACATTGGAGTTAGGTTGTTTCAAGCCTTTCGTTAAGAAATGGACAATGCAGTTAGTGTTGGTTTGAGGTTGAATTGTGTTTTGTCAAGTGAACCGTTCATTGTAGCTTATTTAGTTTAAATAGAGGTGCCATCTATAGGAAGATGAAGGAAATACTAGACGCTTTTGTGTTAAGCCCCTATGTGGTGCTGAAATCAATGCGTGAGCGAGAGTTTCGTATTCCAATAATCCGATTACCGATTGAGAAGTTTTAGACACTGAATAATCCTCATATTTTAAAAGAAAAAAAGAAGCATAGTACTTTCAACGTGGGAATATGAACCTTCGTCCAGTCAGTCATGATATTGTCAGATTTACCCTCTTGGCAAAAGTATGTATCCAGCTGTAAGGATATTTTAGTTTTGTCCCTTGATTACGAGTTATTTTGAACTAAGTTCTACTTAGACCAAAAAGAAATGCATATCTGTTTAATTAAAAATTCGTTTCAATCTCTGACTAATATAATAATTCCAATTTTTACGAGTATCTGTAACTTATGGCATAAAATGCATATTCTTTTCTTTATAATACAATACAAAATCTATGCTGTTATAAAAAATTAGGGAAGCAAGCAAAAAAGTTCAAAAACCTTTGCGTGAGCATAAAATGGAGAGTACAACTGCAACAGAAAGCAACACAGATAAAAAGAAGTAAAAAACAATTGCTTAAATTCTTTGGAAAGAACATTAAATGACGCTACATGGCAACAGTTTGTGATTACATGTAAATAATAAAATAAAAAAACTGATTATTTGGAAAAATTATTCAGAATATTGGTCCCCTCCGAACTTTTAAGATACCCATTTTGCATGGATGCGATGAGATTACAGTGAGGAATAATGTTCCACTCTAGATGAAGCGCAATCTTCAAAGTCAGTAACAGGAGGTCTTGCAGCATTTCAAATATGCTCGATTGGAGTAATATCAGGAGAGCATGTTGCCCTGCGTATATTGTCTCATCTACAAGAAAGTTCTTTAGATAAGGACTTGTCTAATATTATCCGGTATCAAAAGACATATGATCTCTTTCAAATTTTCAGTCTGAATAATATGAAGATGTTAGCCTTTGCTGACCGTCCGTAATGTCATCTTTATCGAACGAATATAGTGTTATATCGAATGACCTTTTCTCACCATGCCAAAACAAGTCTGATGTCAAAACTGACTTATCCGTAAGGAGCACTTGACTGAACCAAATCACGATATTCAGCTGCCCACTTTATTCAGGGTATATGGCTGAATACACAGACAACCCTCATGAAGGGATTTTTCGACTTGAGATCATGTTGCGAAAAGGGAACAAAGGACTGTTTGGCATCTCCAAGCATTAGATTCTTACAATCTCAATTGGCAGAATAAAATCTCCACTATCTACATCTGGATATGAAATTTTGTTAGTAAAGCTTTATCAGTCACAGACATAATTTTTTTTAAAAAATCTTACTCTTGTGTTTCGTGTCGAAGAATTTTCAGTTTATGATAATGCAAACTTGCCAAATAAAATGTATGTTTTATGTGTCTGTTGCACGAAAGTTTGACAAACAGGAGCGTTTTTACTTCACTGTTGCTAAACTTTAGATATTCTTACAGATACTTTCTTGATTTTAACTTCGGAACCACTGTTGTCAGTTGATGCTTCGTCTAAAGTTTACTTGTCTAAGATTCTGTATACATACATTGCATATTTGTATTGCTACTCGAATTGCAAATTACAACATTCACGGTAGAAAAATCGGCTCAGCTGACTGGAACTGAATGTCGAAAATGGAACATTGGTCTATAGTGATCGCTGCCACTGTTTTAGGTTTTGCATTGCGATGCAAAAACTATGAGACGTTTAGACGCTGAGACCTCAGAGCTTTGCAATTTAATTACTCCAAATAGATTAAAAATTTAATTAAATATTAAAAACAAAGAACAACATATTAACTATAAAACAAATTTACACAAATTCACTAAACCTACACTTATAGAAAGTATGAGTAGATTTATCACATGAGTAGACTTATACAGGGCTACTATAATTATTTTATTAAATGTACAAAACTAAAATTAAAAATGCAAATATTTTCTATAACCACGTAGTGTAGAAAGTGTATGATCTTCGTAGTTGACAGAAAAAGAAAGAATCAAAATTTACTGAAACAAAAAGACAATAAGAAAATTAAAATTAGTTTGAATTTAAAATACCTTAATCAAAATTTAAGAATTCATAATTATTAAAATAATATCCCAAATCATTATATCTGAGAATATTTCCGAAATTACTTTCCTTCGTAAGCCAGAGAAACGTTTTTAAGAACAAATTACTCCCTGAAAGAGTACATTCTTATAGATTTGAAGAGAGAAGAAAGTTCTAAGTGACATTGAAAAAAAAAAGAAGTATTTCTTATAGAATGATCTGAATTGTAGATAAAACATTGAGAACACTTTCAAATGAGTGTATAATATAGATTTTAGCAAATTAGAATAGTGCAAACAAGGAAAAGACGAGGCATTTCTTCATTATCACAGAACAATTTATTTACTCTAAATCACATTTACTCAAATTCACAAAAATGACATTTAGTAGAGTGTAGGAGAGTGTCGGGTACCCCCGCCCACTGTCAATTTCTTTCATGTCAATGGGCCATCGGACATTAATTGTTATATTAAAAAAAGATTATTTTCAAAGTTTCAAATATTTATGCAGCTAGCAACATGGTGAACAATAGTTTTGAAAATATGTTGAATACAGTAGTCAAATTTTTTTTTTAATTTCTATTTTTTTTAAGTTAAACTATTATTTTTTTTTTTTTATTTTTTTTTTTTGCATTATTTAATTAGATGGTAAAACAATAGAAAAATACAAAAATATTGATTATTACTCAATATTATACAGAAATATAAGCAATACTCCTTAAGTGGGCGGGGCTACCCGACTCTCCCCTACGTATTTAAAAATTCTAAAAAAATAAAGAAAAAAAGCTTAGTTTTTCTTTTTAAATAGAGAATCTTATTAAAAATGGGCATTTTATAAGTAGGTATAACCTTATTTGGAAAAATGTAAACAACCCTTAAAACTAATTTATTTGTTTGTTTTTTTGATTTATTACTCAAGTAAACTGAAATTTAGGTAGTCTCCATTGGATATCCAAGATTGTGTTCTGATGAGCAATTATAAAATGTCCAAAAAATATTTTAGGACAAATAAAAATAAAACCATTTACAGAGTTTAATATGTTTTATAAAGTAATATTTTAATTAGCAAAATATCATGAGCTAATACAATATATTTCAACCAAAACTTTTTATAATCTCAATAAGTGAAAATTCATTGCCATTATTTATTGAAGAAATTTTAAATGTTTCATCAGTAAGAAATAACATAAAAATTACATAACCATAAACAACAGATTAATTAATGCCTCTAAAACATAACTAAAGTCTAAAAATTATAAAAATCCGAGGAAGATGTTTGTGCCAATCTTTGCATCGTTACCTCTAAAAATATTTTTATCTCAAATCATAAACATTTACCAAACATCAATAAATTTGGAGGATCAGGTAAGAGTTAACCCAGGTTCGAATGAGAATTATGGATCATTACCTATTAACTATCCGTAAAAATAATTTATTTTAAATTAGAAATAAATAAAAAAAAAATTGTCAAACATCTTTACATATGCCACAATTCATGTGCTTATACAAAACAACACAAGTATCTTGAAATAAAAAATGTGATATTAAGTTTAGAAAAAAAGGATGAAATTATACAGAAAAGAAGAAAAAAAAACTTTTATTAATTCATTAATATTTCTGTGACTCAAATGTGCTTGGAAACTTGATATATATCTTAAACTCTTTCTTCCAGAACAAAGGCTGGGATTTCAAACACTTATCGGACATAGTAATTATATTTCGTTATGTCCAGAATAAACGTTGCTCCACCGATTTCAACAAATTGCAACTTCGACACAGACGCTCTGTAAGGAAACTACGTCAGCTTTGGGTTTACATAAATATTTCATCATAATAGTTAGGGGCAGGGTCGGCGATCACTAAAAGCGCCAGAACCCAGATTTAATGTTCAATAAATTATTGATTTCCTTCTTTTTAAAAATATTGCTTGTTTAACAGATGTATTTATAGGTTTTTATTTTTTAATTATTTATTTTTTTCTTAGAATTAACTTTCTTGAAATACTTCTCTCTTGGTAAAAAGTTCTCTATGTAAAAGACTTTGTCCCAAAGAGTTAATGCCAGACAAAAGCAGAGGGAGTCCTTTCATTTAGTCCTAGATTAATTCTTTCCCTTTGGCGTGTCTTGTCATGCTATTATTATTATTTTGTTTTAAAGGCATTTTTTAATGAAACATCACTCTGGCCTTCATATAAGCAATCCAAACGTCTTTTGCCTTACTTTAAATTACTTTTTAATCAAACGTAAGATAAAAAAAAAAGTAAAAGAATGATTTTTTAATGCTGTCTGGATGCGTTATCAATTTTTTTTCTTCAATATTTGGCCCTTTCTTTTTTCTTTAAATAAAATTTCTGAGAATCCTATTCCAATTTTATTCGACTGATTTCGCTTAAATGTTGTATTTTCCCATGTAAAATTATATTTTATAAAATGAGCTAAAAAATTTTACGCCTCCAAAACTTAAAATTATTTTGATGATTATTAATTAAAATAATAAAAAATAATAAAGTATTAATTTTTTTTTACATGGAATTATCTTTGGTTAACGAATTTTATAATTGTGTGCAAATTTTTATTAAAATTCGTTTTAAAAGTTTTCGAACTGCTGAAAATACTGATACGCTAAAACTGAAATTAATATTAAGGGGTCCAAATAAAAAAATTAAAAAAACTAGTTAAGATTCTCTGGGAAGTAAGATTTTCTTTTCTCTACAAATATTTGCTAAAAGCAGGATTGATAACTTCTAAATTTATCTGATTTATTAAATTGATAAATTATTGTTGCAACTTACATTGTACGTAAGTTTTTATTTCTTTATTTATGTATGCAGTTTTATAAGCCTATATTAAACTGGGTAGAGAATATCTAATCTTACCTAAAAATTACTTTACAGTGATAATCGTTTAATATTTTTAGTTTATTTCAAACGGTTATTTTAAAGATAATATACAAACATTTTATTACAAGTTGATTAATGAAAGGTGGTGTATTAAAAAGGAGTCAGCAATAAATAGAAGTGAATTTTTCAAATAATTGAAAGGCATTGTTGTGAATGGTCAAATGAGTTTATAAATGCATAAAATTGTTTTTAAATATATAAATTGAATTCCAGCAACAATTTTTTATTTTTAAAATAATTTTTAACAAAATGACCTATACTGGATAAAAATATCTTGAAAAAAACTATTTAAACAAGTAAAATTATAAAAGATAAAAAAAAAAAATTATTAGATAATTTATCTCCAAATGATTTCATAATGTTCATTCATAAGAATAACTTAAAGGATAAGTTTAAGAATCGCACTATTTGTAATAAATGGTGAACGCTATTATATTAGTTAATTAAAAGCTATAAAAAATCGATCTACAATGTCACAAGAGAGACTAAATTCTTAGGCAATAATTTCTATCGAAAATAAAACCGAAAAAAAAAATAAATAAATAAATTTTTTTGAAAAGTCTTTGAAGTACGAAAAAATAAATTTTAGTGTTTATGCTCATACATTTGCGTGTCATAAAACGCTCATTAAAATAGATATAATCATAATAGATATAATAATAGATATAATTATAATAGATATTTATAGTGAAATACTTGAGGTGATATTCTCATCAATTAAACTAATCGCTTTCTTTTTTAACCTTAATTTACCTTCTTCAAATGTTTTTTTATCAACGAAGTCTAACCCCGCTATAGTGAATCTTCAAGGGACCGAAATTTCGGTTCACTGTAACCAGGAGTTCACTATATCCGTTCCGCAAACAATTTTAACTAATAGTTCCGAACCTCTTCCTTTTATTATACATTATTTAAATAAATGACGAATAAAATGAAATACAAAAAATGACTGAAAAATAATACGTAGTAACAAAAAATGTGTTAACTTGCTTTCATTTTTCATTACTCTTCGTCTTGTATTAAAAAAAAAAAAAAAACATTAGTAATCTTTAGCTTATGCGAAGCTGATTGAGGGAAAAATTTGTCTATACAATCTGCCTCTGGGTTGGCCTTTGTGTAGGGATGGAAAAGAGATAAAAGAAGCAGATCAGAAAAAAAGCTTATTGCTACATTCCACTCTAGAGATGGTTTTAAAAATCAGTTTAAGTATTTATTTAAGTAAGACATTTCAAAATTGTTGCAAAAAAATAAAAAAATAAAAATCCGTCGAAGACAGAAAAAAGTTCATAATATCCAACTTCCTCACTTTTTTGGTTCACTATATCCACAAAAAATAACATTATAGGTGTATAGCAAGGCGTGGGACCGAACCTTTCGTTCACTGCATTTGGGAGTAAAACCCCCACTATTAACCGTGCTCACTATAGTGGGATTTGTTGACTGCATTTAGAGATAATTTTCTTGAAGAATATTGTATTATAAAATATTAAAAGCAATTTTACACCAATTCAATTGGAAAAAAAGTTATTAATATAATTCCGATTACTTTTTCATAATTGAGTTATGGGTCTCATTTTCAGTATCGTCCAGAGGGCGTAAAAACGTCTTTCGCCGTCACTGGTAGGGGAAAATGCAATCATGTATTATTTTATCAGAATGGTTTATTATTTGTAGTGGTCAACCACGCTGACATATCTTCTGTCGCAATACTGTTTCGACACAAATATCATATAGATAAGTTTAACTCAACTAGTAAAATAACTAATTTAAAAGGAAAATAAAAACTTGACAAAATTACAATTACTGTGATAGTGTGGGGAAATAGTGAAGACTTGAATCATAGTGGTGCCATCTAGTTGACAGTTATGTTTTTAAACATTAAGAATCTTATAATAAATTAAAGTCAGTTCATTTCGATAAAAAGAAATAAAAAATTACATCAGATACAGAAACAAATTTTTTTTTAAACATAACGGAAGAAAACATCGGGAGCATTACATTTCTGATGTTAGATAACAATTTATTTTTTCAATTTAGAATATTTGATTCAAGCAAGACAGAAATAATTAGTGCAGTCCCTTATTGAAACATTAAGTAAACAATTCTGGCAGGAACAAAACAAATTCCCCAAGATTATATAGAAAATATATGTATGTAATAAATTATATTTATTACCGTTTTGGAGATTTCCTGGTTGAGACCCACAAAAATTTAAAAGAAGAAGAAAAAAAATATTATTAAAAGGGTCCACCTTAAATTGAACTATCCTCTTCCAAGGGAAACCTCACTATACATTATTTTTTTTACTTTTTCAAACTTAAAATCCTTGGTACTTAGACAATTATAATTGACAATAACAGGAACCTAAACAGAAATATCTGATGAAGCTATCAATAATTTCAATAAAGTTACTAAATACTTAATCTTTTCTACTAAAACAAGAACACTCTTAATTAAAAGTTTTTATAAATATTAGTTATCTGTCACAGCTAGCTGATCTAATGACTGAAATTTTCAAAATTTTCAAAATATAGTCCTAATAATAAAACCTGGAGATCCATCAATAGTTAAAGCGACCCCATGTCACTTTTTGAAAATTTTGTTTACATATATCATTAAAAAGGATTGTACAAATTAAATAGTTATTGTACATTATAAAACTTATTTACCTAAGAATTTTATGATGTCTATTCAAAAAAAATAATTTTTATAACTTTTCATTATTTAATCTAATGATTAATAAAATTGTGAATTAGATTACTAAAGAAATGTTACTATCTCTTAAAGTAAATAATATTGAGTGACAAAATAAAAATTATAAACACAATTGAATTAAATTTTATTGAGAAATAAAAATTTTAAAAAATTAAATTTTGGTTTCATTTTAAAATCTGTAAAAAATAATAAATGCTTGGTTATTTTTTTTCAAAATCACCTCACGTCAAAAGAAAAGAAAAAAAGAAAGAAAAAAAAAACAGGGAAAATGCTTATTCTACATTCTAAACTGAAAATTTTACCAGTTTTCAAGCAAGTTAATTTTTAATAACTTTTACATTTTGAATTTAGAATAATGTAGTAATTATTAATTGAGCATAAATAGCTTAGTTTGAACAATGTTTATTTTTAACATATTTTAGTAAAATTTGTACATTTTACAGATTAAAAATTTAGTATTCTAATTTTAAAATTAATGAGGATTCAATACAAAAAAATTTATAAAAAATTATAAAATATTATCATTCTGAAGATGTATAAGCGTCCATTTTGAAAAATTTGAAAATTGCTATGCCGTGATCTAAGCTTCAAAGAAAAGAAACATAACTTGGTGTATCGGACATCTAATTTTTTTAACATTTAGGTTTGATTAGTACATTTGAAATCAATGGACAATTTTAACTAATCAAAAACGAAATTGGTTTAAAGTTTTTAATAAAAATAGTTGCCCCCCCCCCCCTCATTTCTCTGAAGCACTCAAATTTGTTTTGATTCCAAAACGAATAAACTCAAATAATATCAATTTTTTTTACACATTTCGGACGTTAAACTTGGCGACGGAGGGTTTAAATTTTAAGGGAGACCCCTCAACGCCAGTGTTCCCCAACCTTTTTATCACTGCCAACGTTTGATAGTCCAAGACAAAAAATCAAGATGGTTTTCCATTGATGGACCAATTTAAATATGATGGTTACCAACTTGAATTCCCATCAAAAACCATCATACAGCTTGATGTGACCATTAAAATTTCCCAACATCCCAAGATAGGAATTGGCACCTTTTCAAGTTGGGCCAACATAGCATTCCCATCATCTCATGATGGATTTTTATAATGGGCCAACACAGCGTTCTCATCATGATATGATGGAATTTTATAATGGGCCAACATAGTATACCCATTATAGTATGCTGGGTTTTTATAATGGGCCAACATAGCATGCCCATCATAGTATAATGGATTTTTTTTTTGGGGCCAACAGAGCAATTCCATCATGACATGATGGATTTTTATAATGAGACAGCATAGCATTCCCATCATGGCTTGATGGATTTTTATAATGGGCTAACATAGCATACCCATCACAGTGCAATGGTTTTTTATGTTGGGCCAACATTGCATACCCATTATAGTAAACTGGTTTTTTATGTTGGGCCAACATTGCATACCCATTATAGTAAACTAATTTTTTATGTTGGGCCAACATTGCATACCCATTATAGTAAACTGGTTTTTTATGTTGGGCCAACATTGCATACCCATTATAGTAAGATAGATTTTTATAATGGGCCAACATAGCAAGCCCATCATAGAATAATGGATTTTTAGAGGGACTTAAAAAAACCTAAAAACAAAAACAGGTGTACACTTGTTTATTAAAATTTATTACTCTCTTGGTGATATTTTATAATGATCTTAGCAGACAATTGTATTAAAAAATAAAAATTTTCTCATTTTTTAAGTTACATATAATTTAAAACTCAAAGTGGATAATTTTTATAATTTTTTTGCTTTCACAGTGAAAGGAAATTACATTGTTTGTTTTTTTAGTTTTTGTTTAATATTATTATACTTTTTTTTAAAAAAAACAGTAATTTCATATATTAAGGAACTTTGGATTTCTTTAAAAAAATATCAATTAAAAAAGTCTCACTTAAAATTTTTTTTAAATAATCTGTACAATTCCCATACCTTATAGCAGCTTCCTTCAGAAAAAGGTGCGCTTATGGGCAAATTAGCATTAAGGTGAAAAATATGTCACCTAAGAGTTTAAGATTCCTCCATCTCTTTTAACGGCATAATTAAGAAATCATAAAATAGAAAAATCTTTCAATGTACCTGATTTTGTTTGTTTAATAAAAAGTAATTATTTCAACATTGATTTAATGCCTACATTTAAAATGTAGGTATTAAATCAATTTACAAAACACAAAATACTTTTGCAATAAATCAACAAGAAAAAAATTCAAAGTAATTTACTAAAAAATAATTATTTATAAAAAATTTTCAATACGTCTAATTTTATTTAAATAACATATCTTTTCTGATATGAATCTGTTTCTTTTCTTCAGATCTCTTGAATTTAATTAAGGCTTATTGGATTTTGATTCCATATATAGTCTCATATGAGTTGCTACTATTTGGGCTTCATCCCTCTCTTTCTTGAGCCGAGAACATTCAACTTTTAATTCACTTATTGTTCTCAACAGTTTCTGCTGGTTGAACCTATCCTCATCAAAAGTACCTATTAAAAATTACATATTATATAATTAAAAATTAGTATGAAATAAGTGGAAAGCATTTTTCAAAATTTTCTAAGAATTTAGGAGCATTTAACGAAACGATCAACTGTAGTATTAGTTGCAGTTTCACATAGTATAAGTCAATTTTTCTAAAACTTATTATTTTTGTACCATATTTATGTGAGAAATATCGCTATGAATAATTGAAAGCAATTTTAGTAGCAATTAGTCAATTTTAAATAACCATTGAGGAACTGTGTCAACAAAACTTGAAAAAACATGTTAAACTTCTAGAGTTCTTCAAATTTCCATAATGTTGTAAAATTTCCATGGTTGCACAAATTTTTTAGAAAATTTAGGAAATATCAGGTGGAATGCAGTCGTTGTTTCTAACGCTGATGACATAAATTTGATTGAAAGTTAGCACCAAACAAACGTATACAAATGAAAATGTGAATAAAGCTAGAGTGAAAAAAATTACCATCTTCAGAATCAGAAATCCGTGGTTGCGCATTACTGAATAATTCTTCTCTATTTTTCATTGCTTTGTCTAACAAAGTCTTCATCCATTGTTTTGATGAATCCTTATTTTTCTGCAATTTATAAAATGATTGTAATTTTTTTGCAATTGTTATGTGTAGTTAGGAAGAAAAATTAAAAGATTAAAGTTATGTTTTCTTTAAACTTATTAAGTTATAGCATAATAGTCTGAGTAATAGCACTTAGTAATTGCATAATAGGTTTAGTAAAAGGCAGGGCATAATTACGCATTTTTCAGAAATAATAAAAAAAAAAATTCTAGAGCTAAAAAATACTAGTCAAATCAGGTTCATACAAGGACATTTTAAAACTGTATTAAATTTATTTTACGATACAGAAAACTCAATATAATCATGGCAGTGCTACTGCAACAAATAATAATCACTGAATGGATAATATATATGCTTGTGTGAAAATTTAAATATTCAAATATGAGATTATGCATACGTTAGTATACGTGGTTATGCATGCGTTCATATTGAAAACATCAAGATTCTAAAAATGGTGCTGAAATTCCTGGGATGAAAAATAACTGTGGAGAAAATGGGCTATAAAATGAAGTAAATTGACGATAGAGTGATCACTAAATTCGAACATCAGGTGTTGCACTATTATGAGATTTTAACAAAAAAAATTTTAAAAATCATACGGTGATCACAAAAGAATGGTAATAAGTAACTTTTGAAAAATTATCGGCAAAAAATAATGATGATTAAAGATGGAATTGTCAATACTCAAGGGCAACTAATTCTAAATTTCCCATTGTAATATATTAAAAATATTCAAACTTAAAAAAAAAAAGAAAGAAATTCTTTGAAAATTATATTTGTCACCTTTATTATTTTCATATCATTATTAAAATGAATTGATCCATAGCATTTTCGTTTTATGTGCAATGAAAGAATGATAGGTTAGACTATATTTGAGGGTGCCCTTAATTCTCGCCAAGTTTGGATTGCGGTTGATAGCCAAGCTGGGCGATGTTGAAACAGAATCGCGATTCTGATTGGTTTAGATTTTAGTGTTATTTTTAAATGTTCAACGGTATGTAATTTCAGAGGTCCGTTAGTTCTACGTTGGATACCGGCTGGTAAGGTTACTTTTGCTTCTGGTCAATAAGATCGAAGGTAAGTGGAAAGTCATAAAATGGGACTTTAGAAAAAAATGTCACCGTCAGTCCGATACCACAGACGCCATTTTCGATTCGTATTTCACCGAATTTATATGGCGATGGAGATACACAGATTCTATTCATGATAAATTTAGACAGTATCAAAATGCTGTTGGAGAATTCTGTACACCTAAATCTGAGGATATTCAAGCTTAATGAAAAAGGGAGTTGTTTTTTCCTTTTCTTTCTGTGCTTACTTCATTAATTTTTGTTTCGATTCAAAATGCATTTTATTAATTTGTTAGTTTTGCTTATATTAGGTTATTGCAATTTTATAAAGCTTTGGCCAATGTTTTGTTGAAATTTTCCAATGTTTTATTGAAATATCATTATGTTTTGGCCGACATTCCTGTTACCACAGTGTTCCGCGCAAACAGGAATGGCGCCAAACATAAGTCGCCAATTTAGCCAAGGGGCACCCTCAAGTATATTTTTACCGAATGATAATCCAAAATCTTCAAATAATTTAAATTATTGTATATAAAGCGCCACTACTAAAAGTGAAATCCATTTTTAATCTTGTGGTGCATAATTTCAAGCTACTAGAGAGTAGTATCGATCGTAACGTAGTTATATAATGCATGATGCAAAATTTGGAATTACAATTTATTTTGAAACTAACCACATTTTTTAAGCACATGTTGTGCTTATATAAAAATATTTCAATAAAAATGATTTTTTTTCACTTACAATGTAGATAGAAACATTAATCGAATTACAGGTGGAAAATAGAAACTTACATTAAAGCAGATAAATTTCAATTCATCAATAATAAATTTTTAAATAATTACGTATAATTATTATTTTAGTAGGGCTATTAGCGTATTGCTAATTTAGTTATAAAAAAATAGAAATGGTCATAGAAAAAAAATTTGCATTAGAAAAAATATCTCGTATTCTCATCATTTTATTTCGATTCAATTCTTTGACAATTTAATTATATAAAAGAAAAGACAAACGCACCTCCTATGCGCAATACATCAGCACTGAAGTAGGATGTTCCTTTAAGTCAGTCCCATGAGTCCTTATGTGGCACTACCATTTTCTTGAGGTTTTCAACTTCCTCTTGATTAACAAGGAGATCCGGACAACAAAAGACTATAAGTTTTGGCCTTCTCGAAATCTTTTGTCGAATAAGACTTTAATAAAGTTATTAATGGGGACGCTGTACGTTTTCCCTGGCTGATCACGATAATTCGCGTAGGCGAACATTTCAAAAAATTATGCACAAAGTATCAACAAAATAGCTAATGTACACAAGAGTGAATTAATTAAGAAACAAAATTTCCCACGTGCATGAATTCTACATTTCTCTCGAGACAGTTGTGAAATATTATGTGCTCATGCGCATCGTATTTTTTGTTAAATAATTTACTTATTATATATCAGTTTATAGATTGTAACGAGAAGAGTTTTGTGGTTGCCATGGTAATAGTTTGGAATGTAAATAGTTTTTGAGTGAGTGTAAGATTTTTCTTTGGAATGACGATGCTATAATTTTTGTTGTTGAGATAATAAATCTTCCTTTTATTAAACGTAATAGTAGAGTTTTCTTAATTATTTGATTTGAAGTCCTTTGAGTTTTATTTGAGGTCAGTTTGTATTTTGTATTTTTTGACAACAGTATTGCCAGAACTCAAAATTAAAAAGTAGCGAATGGGAACAGCAGTAGCGAATTTGTGGAGCGAAAATCATCTTTCGATATTGTGATTAAAGACCATGCATGTTAATTAAAACTTGGCGACTTTTTATAGGGGCCCCGCCGAATGTGTTTGCGCCCAGAATCTAAGCATGGCGTGCTATTTCGAATTTTTATTTCCTATTTAAATTTTAGGAGAAAAAATAGTTCTTTTCAGAACTACACCTTTGTTATTTACTTTTTTTTACGTTTTAATTTTGTTTTATTAAGTCAAATATTCTGTTTTTTCATTATTTTGTTTTGTTAAGTTAATTATTTTGTTTCTTAATTTTTTTTCGTTGTTTTATTCCGTTAAATTTGATTAGCCATCGCATTTAGATAATGGAAAAAAAGACTAGATAGATACTAACGGTATTTAGATAAAACTTCTGAAGAATCAGTTCCAAATCGAACGTTGAGCCGGTGCAAGAAGACACATTTGTCACAACGTGTAGTCAAAAGTTATTCTGATATTAAGCGAAATGATTCGGATCCTCAACTCGAGATAAATTTTAATTCCTTGGAAAATCGACAAGATGCTGCTGATTGTTTTAAGAATAGAAAGATATAAATAAATCTTATTTTATAAAATTTTGCAGAAGTAAAATTAACTTTACTTGAAATATTGAAATAAGATCTCCCTTTCTAACTCTTTTCCTTGCTGGAGAATAAAAATTTATTTTGTGGTTACGTCTGTGTGTTTAGTTTCTTTACAATGTGCATATTATACATTAAAGAAGTTAATGTCAGTACTATATGTTTGAAGTTGTTTAAGATTGTAGTACTGATAAATTATGAAATTGACTATATTACTAATTGACTATGCATATAATATTAAAAGTGAAACATACATGTTTGTATATAAGGTTGGAGAGTATGCAGCATTAAAATTTGCTTAACAATACCTAACAGTATATTATCTCAGCTGTAAAAGTAACACTCATTATGTTAAAAAATGTAAAATAACACAAAATATTGTCAGCATCAAATGAATACATCATTATTCAATGTGAAATGGTTTATTATGAATTATTCTAACATGAAATGAAGGATGGCGCTTTATTATTAATAATAAACATTACTTGATAGGTTGCTATTCTACTTATCAGTAAATCAATACATTCCATCATCAAATAATGGGTATTGATGGTTCACCAATAGCACTCATTCTTTGATCGTTGTAGTTCTTCGATTAGTACTAGAACAACATTTTCCATCTTGAATTGGTGGAAGTTGTTTCTCCAAGAATTTCAAACATAGCATGTTGGTCCACCAAAATATGGTAAAATATCACCCTCCAACATGGAATGGTGGAAGTTTGTTGGCCAATAAAAATCCATTACCACATGATGGAAATAGTTGGATATTGATTAATTATTATTTAATTTTTAAAAACATAAAACGGTGCATAATACTGTCAGCATGCGAAAAAAATGCACCATTATTCAATGTGGAAATGGTTTAACATGAAATGGTTTTCTAACATGAAACGAAGGATGAAGTCTCATCATTAATAATACACATTATTTCGTAGGTTACTATTCTACTTGTAGTAAATCAACACATTCCATCATCAAATGATGGATATTATAGGTTCATCAGTAAGAAACATTCTTTGATCGTTGTAATTTTTTTAATAGTACTAAAACAACATTTTCCATCCTGAAATGATGGTAATTGTTGACCCAAGAATTTCAAATATAACATGTTGGTCCACCAACATGTAGTAAAATATCATATTCCATCATAGAATATCATATTTTATGATTTGTTAGATTTTTTTGATATGATTCTTTTTGTTGGCCCATCAAAATTCAATACCATATGATGGAAAATGTTGGATGTTAATAAAAACATTAAACAGCATGCAGGTGCATTATGTCAGCATGAGATAAAAAAAAAAAAAAACATCATTATTCTAAGTGAAATGGTTTATTATAAATTATTCCAAGGATGAAGCTCAGTGGAGAGAGCGCTCGCTTCTAAATGAGGTGACCTGGATTCGAATTCGTTGTAAAGACCACATTGCTACAGTAAAGTATCCTCAGTGATCATGGGGTAGAGGTCCCTTGCCGTCAGTCAATCCGTGATGGGATTTTTTTTTTTTTAAAGTTTTCCTCGCCATGTAACGCAAATACGGGTTAGTTCAATGAAAAAGTCCTCTACAAAAGCAAATTTCTTCCAGGAGTTACTCTGTCTTCTGGATTGGGCTCAAAATTACAAGGGTACGGAGATGAGCATTGATAGTCGTAAACTCAGAATTCTGTTGGTTGTTCAAAGTCTGTTTTAAAATATAAAACGCAATGAGTCTGTGATAAATATCAATAGGTTACCTATGCCGATCAGTTAATAGTAATCGGTTACTAGTACTTGATAGGTTACTTAGAAATGATAAATTAATACGTCCGTGTTGGTTAACTAAAAATAAACATTTTTTGATGGGTGAAAGTCATTAAAACAGAATATTTCATCATGAGATGATGAAGTTAGTTGACCCAAAAATTTCAAACATAACATGTTGGTTGACCATCATAGTACAAAAGCAACAGTTTCCATCATGAGATGATGGAAGTTGTTGGCCCAAGAATTTCAAACATAACAAGTTGGTCCACCAACATTCAGTAAAACAACATCTTCCAACATGACATGTTGGAAGTTAGTTGGCCCATCAAAATCCATTATCGCATAATGGGAATTATTGGATGTTGGTTCCCATCAAGTAGTGTTGGGCCAAAAAGAAACCAACATAAACCATCAAAATATCTTGATGGTCCCATCAAGAATTTTGTCTTGGGAGGCCCGCTGGGGGGGGGGGGAGAATTGATTGTTTATATTTTAGATCATTTTGATTTTTTAATTTTAATTTAAATGTATTTAAACATGTCCTTCAAAATAAAATATAGTTACACTAAAAAATAAATATAAAGTGATTTAAAATGTTAACTTACTAGAACGTTAAATCAATGAGAATTCTTTGCAATGAGACAGTTGAAAACAATGACACCCGAACTGTGTTGCTTATTCCGTTTTGGTTGCTGTTACTGCAGAAAACTCCGCTTCACACATGTCGGAATTGCACAAAAGGGATTTAAGCTATCTCGGAACACCGGCAGAGTCTCGAAAGTAGTTTTAAGGCAGCCGTCATTTGCAATCTCCAGCAGTTGATCTTCCTCCTGCACAGACATGTTAGATTCGCCTGATTTGTTGACAAATGGGTCACAGATCCATTCCTTACTCTTTTGTGGTTGGAAAGTAGCGCTCGAACTCTTTTAAAAGCAAAGAAAGGTGCACCAATTGGGAGAATAAATGTTCAGGCTCAGTCTTTTTTAAATAAATAAAATTTTAATGCAACTCATATATTTTTAATTGGGGGTATAAACCTAGGAATTTAAATTCAGTTTCAATGAAATGGGCGGCCCGGTCCCATTTGATCCACGGACCGGTTCTACGCCACAGGAATACAAACAGAGAGAACTATCCAAAATTATTTATTTATCATCCTTCTTCACTGTTTTTATAGCCCATAAAACAGCTCTAGTGCGTGCGACATAAATAAAGTACCTACCATCTTACTGTTTTTTTTTTTTTTTAAATTTGATTATCATTTTAAATTAAAGATAATGATGATTTTATTTAACGTTTCTTTATTAAAAAGTAATCAAATCAGAATACCTTATTAAACACTACTTTAGATCGGCACCTAAGCTATTTAACCCTTTTAAAACTATTCAACTAACTATCTTAATCTCATTGAAAAAAATGAAGATTATTGTCAAACATATTTAGGAATTAACTTTGTGCACTTTTACTTAATAATTATTAAAGTAAAATACACTTAACAAGTTTTAGTTTATTCGACCGAAAATTGAAGAAGAATTTAAAAAGTATGGTATTTGAAGTTGCAATGGTAAACGAGCAAAATCATTAGGCTTAAATTCTATATCAATAGAATCAGGAACTAAATTTGTGTCAATAAAATATTTTCTTTATCTTTACAAGCACGGGTAGAATAATATTATGTATAGTTAAAAAATTTTTGGTAAGTTGAAATTTTAAAATTTTTTTTCTTTTTAGACATGCAGAAAATTCTTATAATTGGGATTTTAAAATAATCGGAAATAAGCATTTGTATATTTATTTAATATGTATACGTTATGGGAAAGGAAAAATTTAAGGCAGCCACTAAATAGATAGATTAAATGAAGTTCGCTCACTTTACTGCAGATAAGCTTTTTTTAAAGCCCCTCGTAAGAAGCAAGTAAAATATTTACGATCCAAATTGAATTTAATTTTATAATTTTGTCTCTCAGTTGGAGAAGGATGATTAGTTGTATTCATCTACTAGATGACGTTCCCCTAAGAACTACTTCAGTAGAAAAAGCTGCCTACGACTTTAGTCGTAAACACAAAATTGGGTCGACTGTTAAACAACGGTTGTAAAAATAATATTATTGTAATATATTTAAAAAAATCTTTAAACTAATAGTAATTTTTCATCAATAAATTAAATCTATTAAGCAAAGAATAAATTGTTGATTAATTTACATTGATATAATACAAAAGATATGGGTTGAGTAGGGAGAAAGAAAAAATATAATAGTACTTTCATTTTTTATGTTAGTCTATTTTCCTCGGTCTTTCAATAAAGTGTATGCAGAGCATTCCCTTCAGAAAAAGTAATTTCTTATTAATATGGAACCCCTTGAATAACTTTTGACTTAATGATTGGATTTTCTAGGATCTAAGACTCAATCTTAATGGTTCAAAGGGCTCACATCAAATTTGCTAATTAATAAGTGCAGATGATATTTTAAGTTACGAAATCAGATACAAAAACGTACTTTCTCTTAATAAACATACCTTTTTTTTGACGTTTTCAGGTTTCTGGCACCCAAAATATCGGGGGTAGCTGCAATCTGGGAAATATGGTCTCCGTAGTTTGAACATAGTTTGGACCTCTTAATGTGTCAATTTTACTTTTGCGTTTTTCGCAATATCTCGAAAGCTTTTTAAGCGAATTGAAATTTTTTTGCACATAACTATAAAATGCGTTTATCTGAAAGTAATTCCGCGAAAAAAATAATTTTTACAATCTTTTATTTTTTATTTATGAGCGAAACAATTTTGAATATTAAGATACACAGTTTTTTGCATCATTTTAATGAATATAATTTTACATGATGAAGTACAATCGGTCGAACAGTTTCTGAGAAATTAAATTAAAAAAAGTCAGATATTTAAAATTCGATTTCTCAGGAACTATTCGACCGATTTCGCTACAATTTTGTATTTTACCATGTAAAATTAATCTGATCATTATATCAAAAATTATTCAGGATGGTCCATTTTTTTTGCACGCGGTACTTCCCTATTTTCATGTAGTTTATATTTTTCAGAAATCTTTCCGAAGAGATATGTTTTGCAAGGAGTGCCATATAAGCCTCCCCATTCTAGCAATTTTTCATGCTTACCTCTAATAGCTTGACAAATCAAAATAAATATAACATTTAGTTAAATATCGATCATTTAGATTAAATTAATTAATTAATTAGATTAGATTAATTTCTTCTCTATCATATAAATTATGTACTTTTTTCTATTTTGATGGAGAATTATAATTAAATTTTAATTTATGATGCAAACACCAATGATGTCAAAATTTAGCTTTTTTATTTTCACATAAATTGTACGTTAAAATATAATTTATTTTTTACAATTTTGATTTTTTTATCTGAGTTTTATAAACTATTTCCAGAAAAGTATGTAGCATTATCAAAGTTTTTCAAGATGTTGATGAATCTTTTCATAAAAAAAAAAAAATAATAATAAAGTAAATCTTTATTCCTTATTGTTCTTTTCTATTTTGATTGGGACTAAAATAACAAAAGATGCAACACCAATGATTTCAAAAATTATCATCATTATAATCATTATTTACGTAATTTTCTCTCTCAAACACACGCACAAACAAAGACACACACACGGTTTGAAAAATAATGGATAATCAAATGATCAATTCTTTTAGCACGAAAATTGAAACCACACATTAAAGAAATTAAAAGTTTTGCTTAATTCTAATAAGTTTACAAAAATCGCAATTGAAAGCGCCCACTGAACAATTTGCACGGAGTAAAACCTTTCGTCTCTATCCTTGACAGACAACATCCTTGAGTAACTCTGGAAATATTAGAGAAAATATGTCTACAAATTTGAAACGGCGAGAAAGAAAAAACAATTATTCTTTTCTTTTAATATTAAATAATGATGATTAATAAAAACATTTTAATTAAATAATAAAATATCGTGTAACTGAAGAAAGAAAAAAAAACAAAACATAATTTAATAATCAGATAGACTGCAAAAAAATCCATGGGAAATTACGGACTAAGGCCGGCTGCAAAAATTCCAGACTAAGCCCATAAAAAATATTAAGACATTAATTACAAATCATCCGCAATTTTTCATTGTAGCAAATATAGGATCAGCCTGTGAAATTTACAGCATTGGCCATAAAATAACAATTTCTGTTTAAAAAATCCACGGTCAAGGTAAAGACATTGACCTTAAAATAACACAATAATAAGATCCTTTTTAAAAGAATGGACATGGAAGAGTGTAAATAATGGAAGAAAGAACTATAAACTTTTATTCTAAATCAGATTCTTTTATAAGTAACATAAGTAAGAAGTAACATAAACATTAAAAACAAGTTTTAACAATATAGCGTTTGGTTAACCAATATGCGTTTGGGTTTTTCTTTTACAAAAAAACTTCAGACTTAAATAATTCATGAAAGATTGAATTCATTAAAGTTAATCTCAAATTCAAATACAAGTAATATCATCAAGTTTTGTTGTAATTGATAAATGTTAATCAAGCTTAAGCATGCAAATATTTGGTTGCGTTTTAACATGTATAAAGCAGATTTACTTTTTAAAAGAATATATTATGCAATTCTTCAAATATAGTCATTCGAAAATAAAGTTGTTAAATGTTGATTGACTATACTTGAAAAAATCTTATAAGATCATGGGACGAAACAACGAGAGAAGGCTAAAAGACCGTTCTCGTCTGTTAACTCTGGCAACTAAATAGTCTTGCATTCAATATATTTAAATAGTGTTTGCTAATTAAAAAGCACAAATCTCACCAAAAAATATTTGCACATTAATGTTAATATTATATCAGTATCGCAAAATTGACAATTTAAAAATGGTTTCAGTAATATTCTTTTAAAAATGTAAGTAATATGCTTTTTAAATAAGAACCAGGGGAATAATTTTTTTTAAATTAAGAGATGAAATTACATGTTGATCATAAAATATTATCTTTAATGTTAATAGTGTACTTAATACGTGCTATTTAATATATACATAATATTATTGAATTATATAAGGTTATTTATATTGATGAATCTTCATTTTCATTTAAAAATATTTTTCTTACATATGCCGTCCCGAATAAAAATAGAATGGAAAAATTATAATAATAAACATAAAATTTATTACGAATTTAAATTTTGTAGTGTGGTACATTTGTTTTACGAAGTCATATGAATCATCACTCTCTGAATCAGTTATATTGCATTTCTTGTCCATTACTTACAATACTCGCAATTAGTACAGGAGCTTAAATCAATACAAGAAAATGCATTTATTTGAAAAACAGGTGTGGTTATCATAAAATGCTTCTTAGAAAACCACACAAGGAATGCTTACATTAACTATCCACCCATATTCAGTTGGAAACTTATTATGTTTTTGTTCACTCTTTTAAAAGAGTTTATAATTAGGAGCAATATCAATTCATTTAATGAAGCACATACATTTCGCAAATAAATATTTCTAGAGTTTGATCCAGGATGTTCCAAATTCTTTGAATGCATCAGTTTTCACTTTTCATTGTACTAAGCACTCTTATCTTTAAATGAGCGGTCACATTCAGTAAAAATCACATTCAAGCTAACTGAACTTTTACTAAGGATATGTTTTCTCCAGAAAATCCATATTATTTGGAACAAGTGTAGAAATGTCAACAGGTAAAGAGGACAATCCCAACACATGGTTCTTATAAGTAGAAAATGAGAGGTTGGGTATCGGATAGTTGCCTCAAACAAATTAAATGTTTGTGCAATCGCATTTAAGGCTTATATAAGTTCCTACTCCTGGGTCTCAATAATTAGAAAGGAAAAGATTTTAATAGCAAAAATCTATCGTGTAGGCTCAAAAAAATTTAAACAAAGCTCGGCTGTTTTTAGTTCTTGAACAGCATGATTAAATCTAAATTAATTGTTTACTGATATGTGTATTCTTTTAACTTAAAGAAGTTTATAACAGTTAAAGTTCCATTTGTTTTGACGAAAAACTCCTTTCAAAGGAAATTCATTGGCTTGCATTTAAGACTGTACACATTGCAAGCACCGTTGCCCTGAGATCCATTGGTTTGCAGAAAAGAGGGTCTACTCTCGGCCGTTCTGCCATCAATTCTCGACGCTCAAGACCTGGTTTCACCCCTTACTTTTTTATACAATGTCACTTTATGAGGCTATCTGAAACAAGTTACTAGAGGAAAGGAGCACAATGAAAATTGTGACTGGAAATTGGTTTGCAAATTCCAAAAGGTTCAGAAATATTGATCTGTATTAATAAATTGTCACTGTCACCTCCGCTGTTTTGGATGTTCAACTTTACATTATAATTTGTCTTGCGACGAAAAAACTAGGAGAAATTTGAAATTACGTGGGTATGTAGAAAATGTTCGAGGCGTACAATTGACTAAAAATATTAATATTTAGTTAATAGTTCGAGAATTATGAACTGCTTAACATGTTGTAAAAAATACTTTGTTTTCGGATCTACTGCATGCTGAAATAAAACTAGAGAGCTGAAACTTGATATGACGAAGTAGTTACTTTAATTTATGAACTTAGCAGGAATCTTTTTCTTTTAAATTCCAATTTTTTCGAAAGTTATAAATCAATTTTAATTGCTTTTTTAATATTTAATTTTTTTATTATTATTTAAATAATGATTTTTATCTTCTGTTGTAGAAAGTTTAACTTATTTCTCTCGATATTTTTATTTTATAAGTTCGCACATGACTTGATTTCAAAAATAATAGAAAAATAATAAATCAAACTAAAAAAAAAAAAATAAGCGAAAGAGATTGGATGTTGCCAGAGAGATAAAAACCGTTTCCAATTTAAACTGTTATACAATATAAAGTTTTAACTACTTATTGTTAATTACTTTTTACCTTACTTCTTGTATCGCTATTTTGAATTCCCAAGTTAAACTTTTTTTTCAAGTACTGGTGAATATTTTTCAAATCCAAGTAATCATTCATTTAATTTCGATTTATATATTAACGAAATTTTTCTACGTAAAATTATATAAACTTAAAATATGATAATTATGTAAAAGGTAAGCAAAATTATTTTCTTGAAAATATTAAGAAAATGGCGAATGAGTTTGTGTGGAGTGAGTTAAAAGGTGGGATTTTAAATAATCGGGACAGAATAATCTACACTATACAAGAATGTGTGGAGGTTGGTATATTTGGTAGAATCACACTTGAACACTGAGAAGAAATCTGACTCAAATTTTTGTATAACTTTCAACGTGAAAATGTTCATGAGAAAGAATTATAGGTTTATGTCGTGTTACTTTATAAATAACATTTTTAGTTTAAATAAACAACTATCTTTATTAACACTTAAGGGGACACAGGACCTTTCAAATGAAAATTTATGAAAACTTGTTTTTATATTTATTTAAACTTTTATGAGCATAATTTATTTAGTTTTTAGCATATTTTAGGAAATAGGCTAAGTAAAAGCAATTTTGGCCTTAATTTTTTTAAAAATTTAACAAAACATTAAAATTTTGAAAAAATACAAAAATTGTCCCTTGCGTCTCAAATTTCTTCCAAATAATTTACAAATTTTTCTATACATAGATAATGATGATTTAAAGACTCTCTAGCATCAGTTACTGTTTCACTTCAACAGGTTTTGAGAAAAAAAATTTTTTTTAGTTCCGACGCTTTTTTTTCGAAAATTTTCCTTTCCTCCTACAGTTAAAGTTGTATAAAAAGCTTTATAATTAATATTTTATGAAAACAATGCTACATTGTCTTTATAACAGTCATATGAAGCTAATGAAAAATTTTCAGGCAAAATTTTTAAATATTCAGACGCAAGGGACAAAATATAGAAGTAAATTATGCAAAAAAAGTTAACGGAGAAAAACTACTTTTTTTGTGTTAACTACCTAAAACTCACTCTAATAGCTATATTATCATGCTTAAAATATAAAAAGAACTTCCAATGTATTCTTTATATAATAAATTCTAAATTTTTACCAATACAAACGATTTTTATATAAAAATATTGCTCGTTATGCATCATATCAGTATGTCATACGTAACCTTGAAACAAAGAAAAAGGATTGTTTTTGTGTGCATAAAAATTGCACTAAAAACATTATTCTCTATAATTTTAATAAAATAAATAATATATTTGATACCAGATAAATAAAAAAATTATTGACATTGAAATAGGAAAAGCATCGATGATATTGCAGAATTTCGATAACATACTAGAAAATTTCATGCTCATTTATATGAGTACATTTCATACTACATGAGTTCTAGACTCATTTAGATTGTTGTCACTAGTATCAACTGAACAAAAAGTATCAGACGACTTGTTCCATCTCTTTCTTGCTCTTTCAATAGCAAGTTGCTTCTTTTTAGATGAGCGAGATGTTGATTTATGCCATCTCGAACTTATTTTATCCATAGCTCAAATAAAAACAAGAGCCACAAAATAACTAACAAAACTACAACAAAAAAGCTAAAGTAAAAACAAAAAAGCTAACAAAAACAAAAAGATAACGAAAATATAATGAAAATAAAACAAAACAACGAAAAAAATCAACAAATAAGATATTTTATACGAGTTCGAAAATAATAGCAAACGTCGCAAAAAATAAACATAAACAAATGCGAAAACGTAAACAAAAGTACGGTTAAAGTTAATTTGGTGTTGCCAAACAGTGTCACATTATACTAATTAAAAAATATTTTATAGAAATATTGATTTGAACAGAAAAAGAATCAAAATAAGCTTGATAACTACAATGTAAACAAACAGACAGCTTATGGAACGTCAAAAGTGCCACGCCCACTTTTTAGAAAAACAGCTATAAAATCATAAAAAATCATCGTATCGAAAAAATTTGAACAACAAGTGATTCAGGCTGACTTTCTTTACATTTTTAACAACAAAAAAATTTTTCGAAAATTTTATGATTTCAAGGTCCTGTGTCCCCTTAAGAACTTGGTAAAATTAACTAAACATTTTAACATGCATAAAATATAACAACTTTAACATTCAAGCAGCATAAAAAAAGCTGCAAAATGAGTAACCGGCAAGAACATGCCTAATTGCTAGCTAGTTACTCACGAACCGACGGAGAGAGAGCGAGCTGTGGAGAGGCGGCCAAGTTATATCAAAATGCATCCTGTGCGAGTTTCGCCGATTTTATACTTCACGCATATACTCCGAGGAAATCTCCATTCAGGTGTGAGGTCTTCGTCATACAACAATTATCGGCTGCAAGCGACGTAATCCAACGTCAGAGATTCGTATATTCGGATTTTGCAAATCAGACCGCAACGCCACGGGTACTCCCCCTCCAGTCTGAAAGACGAAAAAAACAATTACAAACAATGTATGCAGTTATAAACATAAAATTGTGCATGCAAACATAATACGGTATACAAGCATTAATGTAATAAAAAATGGACAGTGCGTTTTGAACGGAGTTCTCTTGCATTGTCAGCTCCACTCAAAATGTAAGCTGGTTTTCGGCGGTTAATACCTATGTTGACCTCTTTATCTTTAATTTTGAGCTTATAAAATTTTTCATTACGCTCTAATACCTCATAAGGTCCATCGTACGGTTGCTGTAAGGGCTTACGCACGCAAACAAAAACATGGACGCAATCTGTTCATACATTCCTGCAAAACTTTTAGGAAATCATGATACTGTGGTAAATCAGTTGTATGACATCTAAAAAATTCTCCAGGCAGTCTTAAAGAACAGCCGTAAACTAACTCTGCTACTGAAACGCCGATATCAGGCTTCAAACTGGAACGAATGCCCAAAAGAATTACTGGTAGAACTTCACTCCAGCGGTCAGTAGCGTGACATTTGATAGCGTTCTTGAGTTGCCGGTGAAATCGTTCTACGATTCCGTTTGATGAGGGATTGTATGCTGTGGTCCGTCTCTTTTCACACCCAAGAAATCGAGCCAAATCTTGGAACTGATTGCCTTCGAACTGTGTGCCCTGATCGGACACTATTACATCTGGTACTTCGAAGCGAGCTATCCACCCAGAAAAGAAAATCTCAGACACGGTATTTGCTGTCTGGTCTGCAATTGGAAATGCTTCTGGCCATCGGCTATATCTGTCAACACATGTCAGACAATACCTGTATCCTTAGGTAGGGGATCTAATATATCTATGTGGACATGGCTGAACCGACATCGTGGAAGAGGATAAATGCCAGGTTCAGACTTTGTGTGTCGTTGAACCTTCGATTTCTGACACAGCAAGCAGGATTTTGTCCATTTTCTTACGTCTTATTTTTTTAAGGAATGCCAGACAATTCTTTGTCGGATCAAGTCAACAGTTGCCTGCACTCCTGGATGAGATAAATTATGAAGACTTTCGAAAACTATTTTTCGAAATGCATGAGGTACGTAAGGGCGTACCTTGCCAGTGGACGTGTCACACCATAGTTCTGAACCATCTGGCGTGAATACGAAAGGTTTGAGCTTTAAAACCTCTGATCTCCTAGCCTCATGCAACTCATCCCCGGAAGACTGTGCACGTGCCATTTCCTCATAATTGATATTATCAGCTATATGAATTTCAGAAACTCTGGAAAGTGCGTCAGCCACTAAATTTTCATTTTCCGAAATGAAACGTATATCTGTAGTAAATTGAGAAATATATTCGAGATATCTTACTTGTCGAGGCGAATTATTACCATTATTTTTACAAAACGCGTACGTCAATGGCTTGTGATCAGTATAAACGCAAAATTTTCGTCCTTCTAACATATGTTTACAGAGCTATAAATTGCAAGTAACTCATGATCAATAGTTACGTTCGATAGTCGTGAGTTTGCGTGAAATCCTGAATATGCGGTAAGGGATCCTCTAAAGCAGTGTTTCCCAAACTTATGACTTTTGTGTACCCTTTTCTAAATTTTTCGTAACGCTGTGTACCACCAACAAAAAAATGAATATATATTTTTTAAAAATTTGTTTATTTTCCTTTTTTCGTACAAAGTTTTGTAGATACAAACCAGCGATCCATATTCTATGTTAGGGATAAAAATTATATTTTATAAAAATAATCAAAATAAGTAGAATTTATTACAAACCTTTACTATAAAAAAATTGCACAAAAGTTAAAAATCACAACTAGTTGTTGACACCACTAATTATTAACTGTTAACTCTGCAAAAAATAGCCAAAAGAAAAACACGTAATCGTAAATTTTTATGGCTAGCTTCGTTTTTAAATAAAATGTTTTGAAATTTTCGTTTCTTGCAAGATATTTCACATAAGAACGCGTACCCCCAGTCAACTGTTCCCGTACCCCTGGGGGTACGCCTACCACACTTTGGGAAACACTGCTCTAAAGTGACCGAATTTAACTTTCGATAGTCGCCGCATACACGCCATTCATCATTCTTTTTTTTTAACTAAATGAATGGGACTAGACCATGGGCTATTTGAAAGAGAAACTATACCCTGTTCAAAAAGAATGTCAAACTCTTTTTTAGCTGCTTTAAGTTTGTCTGGAGCTAACCGTCGAGCCCTTGCACAAACCGGTGGACCTCTTATAATGATAGAAGGAGTAACATTGTGCTTTTTAGGACTTTTTAGAAAAGATTGATTTGTAATACCGGGAAATTTTGACAAAAGCTTATGATACTCAGTATTTCCGCAAATAGTAGTTAAACTGAACGATTTTCCACGAACCCGTGTACCCTTAGCTGAAAATCTCGAAGTACTATCAATCAATTTGCGATTTTTCATGTCAACCAATAAACCAAAAGATTCTAAAAAGTCTGACCCAAGATAGGTCGCACTACATCAGCAATAACAAAATTCCATATGAATTGCCTTTTTAAACCAAAATCTAACGTTAATCTACGAAAACCGTATGTGTTTATTTTGGTTCCGTTCGCCGCGAAGATTGCTGTCTCCGTAGTTGGTTGCTTATGAATGTGTGGGTCACGTGGAAAAACTGAAATTGACGTGCCAGTATCAACTGGAAAATTAAAACCTAATTTTCGGTCAAATATGTAGAGGCGACTGAACTTTAACCCTCTATTTGTCGTCACCGAAACAGAAGCGGAATTCAGTTTTCCGAGTATGAACATTTACCGGTACATTTTGTAGCATTTTTAACAAATTTAAAATGGTACCAACAATACTGCTTTTCCGAAGTTTTATTGACATTATTCGAATTCGAACGTGGCCTTGAATCAGACCGTTGACGAAATTTACTTCTATTGTAACTTTTTTGTCGAAAAATCAGTTTTTCAACTTTCTCGGAAGGTTCAGAAATTTGAGATTATAACCCTTTTAAATCAACGGAATAAATATTATGTTCTGTACTTGAAGTACCGAAACAAGAAACTTCGCTTATTTTATCCGCGATTTGAGCCAAATTATCAAGTTTGTCTTTACTAATTGACAATATTTGTTGGATATTAATAGGAAGCCGCTGAATAAACAATGTTTTTAAAACATCGTCGGATATTTAACTACCAGCTAACGATCTCATTTCATGTAATAATTATGTTGGTTTTTTCTCACCTAAATACAATTCCTGTGACAAAGTCCTCAATCACGAACTTTCGGAATGTGTAAAATGTTTTACAATACGTTCCTTAAGAACCTTGTATGGATTATCTATAGGTGGAACCTCAACGATATTTTTTACATAAGAAAGAACTTCCATATCTAACGCTGCAACAACGCGTGGAATTTTGTTACTTCCTTTTCAATTCCCGACATTCGAAAATTTGATTCTACTTGAAGAAACCATGAATTTATTTCGGTTTTCCAAACGGGTGGAGCTCGAAATGTAACTCTGGCTATTTCGTTTTCGTCCATTATGTTACAAAGTTAACGATTTAAATGCCTTTGCAAATGTATTAAAACTGATACATTATTCAAGAAAAAATATGAATAGTTTACGTAAGCATTAATTCATACTTTATGAATTCAAACCCAAATTGTGTTGTTTAATTCAATTATTTACATGTCCATAAGAATTTAGTTATAATCAATACGTTTAAATTTAAATTGCACTAGGGCATAGAAACATTAAAACCTATAAAAATGGCACATGCACAGCTCTGAAAAAGAGAAACATTAACCAGGAAATAACTACTCTCTGCGTACCAGGTAGCCAGCCACGTTCAATAAAAATAGTAATCCATAAATCCACGTTTTCTTTCATTCAGAAGGGTGTCACTACTTTCACGTCTGGATCACCACTTGTGGAGGTTGGTATATTTCGTAGAATCCCACTTGAACTCTGAGAAAAAATCTGACTCCAATTTTAGTATAACTTTCAACGTGAAAATGTTTATGAGAAAGAATTATAGGTTTATGTCGTGTTACTTTATAAATAACATTTTTAGTTTAAATAAACAACTATCTTTATTAACACTTGAGAACTTGGTAAATTTAACTAAACATTTTAACATAAATAAAATATAACAACTTTAACATTCAAACAGCATAAAAAAGCTGCAAAATGAGTAACCGGCAAGAACATGTCTAATTGCTAGCTAGTTACTCACGAACCGACGGAGAGAGAGCGAGCTGTGGAGAGGCGGCCAAGTTATATCAAAATGCATCCTGTGCGAGTTTCGCCGATTTTGTACTTCACGCATATACTCCGAGGAAATCTCCATTCAGGTGTGAGGTCTACGTCATACAACAATTATCGGCTGCAAGTGACGTAATCCAACGTCAGAGATTCGTAGATTCGGACTTTGCAAATCAGACCGCAACGCCACAAATGCTAAACTTAATAGTTACACTTGAACGGACAAATTAGTGTTTTAGGATCGGAGATAAAAATTACTCCAATTATTCAAGGTTTAGTGAATTAAAAGACACACACTGAGGCTCACAAAATTTTCTTTTATTATGAATGACATCAGTGCAATCAACTATATAGATTAATTGTTTTCTCTATCCAGTCTACTTTATCTGAAACCTTCATGAAAATTGTCTGCTGTTCTGGCATTGCGCACAAACCAGTTTGAAAATTGGTTAAAGTGCCGTAACTTGTTGCACCCATCACGTACCAGCGATCTCCGAATTTGCACGATAAAGGTCCTCCACTGTCTCCCTTAAATGATAATAAAAATGATATATAAATAGGATGGTTGCCTAAATGCAAGAATTAGTTTAGGAATAATAGAAGTGAAAAAGGTGAGTCCATTAACCAAATGTCATGAGAGCACTAAAAGTAAATGTAAAATCATGGATGTGTTCAGAACAAAACAACGCAAAGTATAAAATTTTTAGCGGAAGAAAATGAGGGTAATGTGGGGAACACTGTCTTTAACAAATGGTGTTTTCGTGAATAACGTACATTAATATTGGGTGTTTCTAAAGTAATCTAACTCCCAATGTATTCAGCGTTAAATGATTAGTGATATTAGAATAAACGTGACAGTATGAGGAGCGCGATTACCTTCTGTCCCTAAAAGTTGCATTACTCTACGTTTTTCCGTTCTAGACGCACACTTCATTCTACAATCACATTGAACACTCTCTTGTTAACAGACTATTCGCTGAATGCGTATCATTGCCTTTTTTATATCCTTAAAGTGATATATAGTACTATCATAACTGTATATCTTTCACATCTGTCAAAATTACATGTAGTCATTTCTTACAAATGTAATGTTTCGAATCTAGGAAATAAGAATTTAATTAAGAAGTATAATTATTATTAAAAGTATAATTATTAAGAAATATAAACGAAAGAAATTTTATTACAAGAAATCCTTCTCGTGTGGTTTCGAAACTCACGTGTTTTTATTCCCAACCCTCCCCAGCTAACGAAATAGTTTCTCTTTGGTTTAGATTGTCTTTATTTTGATTAAGGTTCTAATACTCATTCAATATTTTGAATCAAATGATCAAATATTATTATAAATTTAGGAATTAATTAAACTTATGAATCTCTTCAATCTGAAAATCTTTATAAGATAAAATTTTTTTGATACAATGTTTTTGGTGTTGACAAAACAGAATTTTAATTTTTTTTTTTTACAAATAGGTTAAAAATAATAATAATATTAGCCGACTAGCATTTTTTTATTCGTGATATTGCTAAGAGCAATTATCTGACGTAGATTTAGAATTTCTACATTAAGAATGTTGCATCCTCATGGAAGAAATGGGTTAATGTTTGCTGATAGTAAAGAAAAAAAAATCCCATCTAAATATAACAAACTTAATTGTTCTATAGCATTTTTAAATTAATTGTCCCGCATTAATTGCTTAAATTTTTTAAAACTTCTAAACTAATCAATATTTCAAGTCCAAATTATAGGGTAGAAGTAATAAATACCAATAATAATTAAAAAAATGAAAGTAATATCTTTTTACCGCATTTTTGATCGCGTATTTGTTTTCACTCATTTCATTGGAATTTACTTTACAAAAATATGTCAATATAATAAAAACATTTTCTATAACAGACATTAAGTCTATAAATTTTCCCTTAGCTTATTATAATTTGGGAATCAAGCATTGTTCTGAATTGCTGTAATCCTTGAAACACAGAATATACCGGCCTTTTGATATCGATTAATGATAGCACCTGAAGAATCATACAACATAGTTATACATTTTATCGTCAAATATCGCTTATGTTGTGAAGTGTGGACCTACATGGCAAGTTGAAGATTTCATATCTTTATTTTTTACGCATATCTGGCTCTTCTCATCGTAACCGCAGTCATATCTTGAGAGTACTGAAACATATGTCTGTTTCAAGACGTGATTGAATCCAGTACCTGCAATTTAAATCAATATATATTTCATAATGATAGTTAACGCATCAGCGATACTGTAAAAATATTAAGAGATGGCTATTAAATACTAGATTTATATACTAAGAGGTTTCGCTTGATCCACTCCCAAATTATTTTTCATCTTTGCTTACTTTTTCTAAGAAATTCGGTGTTTTTTTTTTTAAAAAATCATTTTGTTTAAAAAATATGTAAGTATTATTTTTTTATGTAAAAAGATTTTGTTAATATGTTAATCGTTAAAAAATATATGATAACTTGGATTTGAAAAATAACGAAATGTACTTGAAAAAAAATGTATACATACTTCGAAATATAGAATCTGTGATGCAATAAGAAATAATTTTTCTTATTAATAATATATAACCATAACCTTAAATTGTATAACAACTCGAATCGCATAAGTTTTTTTTAAATCTCTGTTAAGCCATTTATAGTTTTATAAAATTTCGATATAAATGTTATGATTTATCTGATCATTTTCTCTTACTTACATTTTAATTATCTATTTTTTTTTTGTTTCTTTTGACATCTACTTAGGAGCGAGCTAATAAATTGATGATTTCGAAAAAGAGAGTTAAAAATATTTCGAAAACAGTGAATTAATAATAATTATTTAAAGAAAAAAAATTCAAAAAAATACTTACATTTGCAAAAACTTTCAAGCAAATAGAAAAACAAGTTTGCATTATGTTTATAAATAAAAATGGCCTTATCAGCACTTCAAATTTTTACTCTATAGTTACATTTCAGCGGGCAGTAGATCGGCTAATATAGTTGTTTTATATTTCAAGTATAACACTTGGTGGTAATTCTCAAACTATTAATTGAATCTTAATTTTCTTTTCTATTTCTTCAAATATCTCATGCACTTTTACACAACTTTGTATTTATAAGGTTCTAAATGTCATAAAATTTTTAAAGCCAGAAAAAAAAATTATAAACGAGCGTAAGACAAAAGAAAAGTGAGCCAAAATTCTTAAAAAAAAGCACTTAAAATAACAATAATTTTCCAACCCGTGGCGTGTTCCGCGTGGTGCTTTTTCCTACAATTTTAATAGTTAATAAGTTTTGAACCAATTATTGAACGTTATAATTTTTATTTTTATTATCAAACTGCGTACTCACCATCGTATTTTCAAGTTTTTAAGTCTTATAGATTTTGCGCAGCAATACAAATAAATAGAATTTTTAATAAGGTGAAAGACGTCATCGCAAAGACCAGCAGTTTAGAGTCTAGAAAATTAAAATTATCTAAAAGAGAAATAATTAAAATTAACCACAGTATGGTTCGCAAGGAAGAGCCTTGAGGAATCCCAATATTTGCTGGAATTAAAAGGGTAAAATCAGTACATCAATAAGAAATATGATGGTCGTTCAAAAAGTCAAAAATTAACGCTAGTACCGAGTGGTCGAGTCCCAGACAGTTGAGCTTATTTTTGAGAAAACTCCAACTGGAGGAGTTAAAAGCATTTTTGATGTCTATGGCGACCCTCACGGTGTGTTATTTACCCTCTTTTTTTGAATCTCTAATGTACTTCACCACATTTCTTCAGTTCCCCTCCTGAAGCCGTATTGTTCGCTGTTAAGTATATATATATATATATATATATATATATATATATATATATATATATATATATATATATATATATATATATATATATATATATATATATATATATATAAATATATATATATATATATATATATATATATATATATATAAATATATATATATATATATATATATATATATATATATATATATATATATATATATATATATATATATATATATATATATATATATATATATATATATATATAATTCTGGTTTTAAAAAATATAGTTCTTATTACCTCTCATTTAGTTAAATTAAATAAAAAAATATAATAAAGTAAAAAATAAATGAAAAGTAAATGTAACCGTATAAATAGTTTTTATACCATGCTCTAAAGTATCATAACAAAGTTAGCAAATTTTAACACACATCATAAAACAATATTTCATTGTTAATTTACCAAAAGTGATAACCGAAGCACTTTGATAAAATTTTTTGCATTTTAGTTTTCCCTTGGAGCCAAAAATACGGTAAATTTTTCCCATATTCTGGTAGTTAGGGTCATAATTTTTTTCTCCTCATGCGTCATTTACTACACTTAAATGCATCATTTCCAGGTTTGGTGACAAAAATGCTTATTTCGTTCCTTTCTATTCCCCTTTAAAAATTAAGACAAAGTTAATTGCTAGAGTTTGAAAAATAAGTAATTTCTTTGAATATGCAATACATAAAAAATTCACTAAGTATTCCGAAATAATTAAAGGAAAAACATCGAGGCATAATTAATTTGTAGTTAAGCTATAGTTAAACATCCATTAAAACAATCTTATTCTTTATTAGTTTCTTATATTACGATTTAGAGTTTTTTTACTATGATTCTAAGTAAATTTTAGTTCTGTCCATGTATTTATTTCATCAGTTTAATGTAGTTATAAGATTTGAAAAAATATTTAGCTCATATTACACAATACCTTCCTCAAATGTTTCTTTGGGAAAGGTAAAGTTTTTCAAAAAGTTCCTTGGTATTACTTTATAAAAACTGTTTCTCATCGTTATTAAACTGCTGTTTCATTATTGTTAACTTTTTGAAACTCCATGAAATTATTTTAAATTTGGTGTGTTACATGATAAAATTTCGAAATTTAAAGGCTTCTAATTCTACAGAAATACTTTATGAGAGAGAAACATTGCTTTGAGGAAAATCGACAAAAATTCACAGTCCAGGAAAATTTTGATCTCTTCATTGAGAAGATTCTTTAATTTCTCCATTGAAATTACGTATAAGCAACACACTTGAGTGAAGAAGAAACTTACCCCTAGTCTGACCCCATCCGGTCACATAGCATTTCGTATCTGCAGAAACATCAAATCCTGATGCAGGTAAGCAAACAGGTCTTACATAATTTGTAAATGTTACCGGTGCATTTAGCTTCATAAGTGCAACGTCATTCATAATGTCTAATTTTCCATTAATCTGAAATATATTTTATCAATACTTCAAGTGGGCATATTGAAGAAAAATATAATTAATAAAAATGGTTAGAAAAAACTGCCATTAGATTGAAAGAGCTGAAGTGCAGATTTAAAGAATAAGGTGAATGGATTTTGTCTCATTCTTGAGGTCCTTTTTGCTCTTCATAATGCGCTGGTTCTTAATTAATCAGCCATTCATTTATTTTAAAATCATTTATTTTAAAAGCAATGTTATGGAGATATATCCTAATAATGTAGTCCCAACATTTCAAATAAATCCATCATATTCCATTCTTTCAAATACAATAACAAGAATTTGCAGTGCTTGCTGAAAGTAACAGAAGCTATTGTAAAATAAAAATACTAATCTTTGGGTCTTAATTTAACATTCATGAAAACAATAGGCGATTTTTTCCCCTCAGCGCAATGAAAGAATTTAATCCTTGTTTGAATATACTAAGTTTACTTTTAACATTTGTCATTGCATTGAACTTAAGAATATTTATAAAATTTGTTGACTTCTCAATTTCCTTTTTTATACCATTTGAAATGAACACCAATTTCCCTCATAACTTAGTGAAAACAGCAGGTTTTATTAGGACACAACTTTGATGACTCTTCCATGTCAAGATTCTTCCCAAATGGCTAGTTTCTCTCTCTCTGGCTCCTTAAAATTTTAAACCTATTATTGGAGTCCATGCTGTTTTAATTTTTAATTAAGATTAAAGAAATGTAGGATTGTGTGCTTAAGCAACCACAATTAATAATGCAATCAATATAATGAAATTAAAAAAATATATCCTCATTAGTTCAAAATTATTAATTAAGGACCTATAACATCATTATCACGTGCTCTTCGCTTTTCAACGACAAAAGTTCAAAAAGTCTATTCAAAAACTTTAATTAACATAGGTTTTTCTAAATGAAAAAAAAAACATTTTTATATAGTTTATTGAAACTAAGAAACTTGAAAAAATTTGAAAACTTTGCTCATAGATTTAACTTTTTATTACATATTTTTGAGTTATCAAAAATAATTCTGAAAAAAATTTGAGAGACTTAAAGATTCCTACGAAAGAAACCGGCATTAGATAGTGCGACGCATATAACTTAAAAATGTTATTTTTTTTTTAGTGGACCAATGGAATTTTAGCCAATTCAAACTCGGTATTTTTTGTATTTTATTTATGCATTTTAATAATAATAGCAGCTAGCCACTGAGAGAAGTTTGACGTAATTTGGTGGCCCTTTTAATGGAATCTTTAAAAATTGTCTAATCGCGATTGTTTTTTAAAAAGATAAATTTACAAAAACACTATTATATTTTTATTTTCTCTGGGATGATGGCGAAAATAAATAAACATTTCACAGCTGCAAATCTCAGTGCGTGATGAAGTCTTTCCATCAACACGAATGGAAGCCCATAATGGACCACAATTGGTCTATTAAAATACAACGGACATTGATATTTTTATACTAGACTAGCTGTACCCTGCGTGCGTTGCAACGCCTTCAGTTTGAATTGTAATTTTGTATTTAAGTGTCTAAATGAGATTTGCGATTGTGATTTGAAATGAGAATTTTATTTAATGGTGAAAAAACCAGTTATAGTCTCAGCAGTTGATTCTCTAGAATATCATTTGTGGATTTTCAAATAGACATGCATGGTGATGCGTACGGAACATGAAACCTATTTTGGATGCTGACCTGAAATAAGTCTGGATCAATGGTGATATCAGATATTTCTGCTGAAATGAGCTGGCCAATTTGGCATGGTGAGATTATTATCAATAAGCCAAATCATGTACAATCCTTTTTTTTTTTTTTTCTTTTTTTTTTTTTTTTTTTTGCCATTCAATAGAATACATCAAACACCGCGACTCTCCAAAAACATGACGCTTCACAATGAAATCAAGTTTAGAGCTTAATGTTTGTTTTAACTCACGTGCGGTAATATCATGAAGATCCGATGATGTTTGCCTAGTTACAAAAGCTCTTTAATTTCAGCCCAAGCAGGATTGCATGTGAATATAATGAATGAATCTGGCTGCCCATATGCGCCCCGATACTTGTAGCATCGAATGAAGTCAATTGGAAGCACGAATTGTACCGACATATATTCGCCAAGAAAAGTTTCATTTGACTTGCTTGATCCGATAACATTGTTGCTAATGGCTCGGTTGGCGACGTTAAATCTGTTAGTTTCAATTATACACCAGAACAGCATATTCCAGCTGTTTCATTCTTAAATTTGAAAGCACTACAAAGCACACATAAATGATTCATTTTTCTTATGATAACTTGGATACAGACTATAATTAGTAATTGGATCATAGTGAAATGCACTAAGTTTTAAACCAGCATATTGGCGGCGTTAAAATAGAGAAGTGAGTTTTCCATTCTTACTTACCACTGTTTTGATGTTTCAGATAAACAGGTTTGAGCAATGTATTTTAAATCGGTAACCTGTCTTGCTTGCCACTGCTCAGATGTTTCAGAGGAATGGGCTTGAGAGTTGTGCAGTTGATCTATAACCAGTTTTGCTTGCTGTTGCTCAGATATTTCAGATTTTGTATTTAATTATGGTCATAGATGTATTTAATTGTTGCAAAGCATTTGGTAATTTCCCGGTTCGTTATTATCAGGTTTATTCAAGTGCTTTTGAATAAACAATGTTTTTTGTTTTACCGTTTGGAGCGTACACAAATAAATTAGAACGTGAGCAGGCCACATAAAGCTGTCCATGGGAGAAGCAGGGATTTTTCAAATTCAGACTACATACTTGTATTGACTCTCCTCGGGCTTTGTTGATGATCATGGCGAAAGCAAGTCGCACCGGAAACTGCAAACGTTTAAATTCAAATGGCATATCTGTGGGGTTCATTGGAATACGCGGTAGTAGAACATCTTCTTTAAATTTGCCATTTAGAATTTTAGCTTAGCGGATATTGGTCATTATTCTTTTCACTGAAAGACGTGTACCGTTACTAAGTCTCGCTGGGTTGATGTTTCGGAGGAGAATGATAGGTACTCCCGTTTTCAATGTTAAAACGTGCGGCGGCATACCTGGCAAATCAAGTGAATTCAAAAATTCGGTTGGGTAGTTTACAATCTCGTTTTGATTTATTACAGTATCGATGGATTTATATGTTCTTGCATAACCTGGAATTTCATTTAGAATGTGATTATTGATGTCCTGTACATCGCTATATTTTGCCGCTAATATAGCACGTTCACTGAGCCACTGAAGATTTTTGCAATTTTGCGAGATATTTGGAAAAACGTTATGAAAAAGGCAGAAGTGATCCTGCACGATGAAAAATTTGTCCTTGCACTTTGAATGTTGGGATGTAATTCTCGCTCACGAAACAAGTATCGCTGAATGGTGTAATTTGGAAACAAGAATTGCACCGGCGTATATTCGCCAACAAAATGTTTCGATTGATTTGTTTGACCTGGTAAGAACGTTGATAATGGCTCGGCTGGTGACGTTAAATCTGGTAGTTTCACTTTTCCTCCAGAACAGTAAATTCCAGCTGTTTTATTCTTAAATTAGAGAGCACTACAAAACATACATAATTGATCCATTTTTCCGATGATGACGCTTGGGTGAAGACTATAGTTGGTCGATGGATCATAGTGAAAGCACTAAGATTCAAATCAGAGTATTGGCATCGTTTGAATAGCGAAGTGCGCTCTCGATCGGTTAGCTTGAGTCGTGCGTAGTTGATTTGAAAACAGTCTTCTTTTCTATTGCTTAGATGTTTCTAAGTCACGGGCTAAAGCATTGTGTTCTTGATTCGTTTCAAGTCTTTTTTCCAGTTGCTCCGATGTTTCTGAAACACGGATAGTTCTCTTTTTGCACGCTTGAGATGTTGATCGACTAAGAGCGATTCGTTGAGGCGGCATATTTTCGCAAATATTCAATCTCACAAATGAAAAAAAATGTAAAAGTTGACTGTGGTTGCAAATTTGTTAAGCCGAAAATTCTCATAATTGTTTTAAATAATTAAAAAAGCAATAAAAATTAAATTAATTAAATAAGAAATATAAAAATGATAATATTTAAAACAAAAATCTATTTTTTAAAAGAAAGAAATAAAATGAATGAATTCGAAAACTTTGTAATAATAAACAACTTAATAGTTTTCAACTGACAACTGTCAGCAATGAAATCTTTGAAAACTATATTTAATTGTGTTTACCCAAAATTGCATACTAAATATTAATAATTATTGAAAACGTGCAATTTGAATGAAATTTGCTTTTGAATTTTATTAAACAGTTTTCACAATACTAAATCTGTGATACTACCAATAATTACAAAATCTATTCTCGTTGATTTTACTTTTATATGTTCACCTGACATTTAGAAACTTGTGCGAATAATAATTAAATATTGAAGTATTTGTAATTTACTTTAATTTACTTTTCTAAATAAATAGAGCTATAAGATAGAAAATATCACTGTTGTTGTCCTCAAGATACTTGAAAACTGAATCGTTTATAGAAAAATTTAAAACAATGACTGACTCTTAACCAAAGAGAAAATTCCATTTTGATTTTCGCTCATACCACTGTAACCGACAGCAGTCCGTCCATTCAATTAACCATAAAGCTTGCGGTAAAGAAAAGAACATTTTTTACCTTTACGGCTGAAAAAACTATTTGCAACTTGTATGGTTAAAAAAACATAAATATAAAACTATACTGTTTTTTAACCATTTATATCTAGAATGGCTATAAAATGATCGGAATACTAGAGATGGAAAATATCAGACTCTTTTGTGTTTAACAGCTTTATGGGGCTGCCATACATGCGTGAACGAGAGGTTTATATGCTAATACTCCAGGGTCACACATTGGGGAGTGACAGATACTAAAAAACTCTTCTTGTGCTTAAGATAATGAGCAAAATATTGTGGTGTCAGTGCTGTAACTCAAACTCCCTTTCCATCAGGTATGAGATTGACAGACTAGCCCTCTCGGCTATAATATGTATCCAGCTGCAAGTAACTAACTAACTGGCTTTATTAGGTGGGCATAGGTGATACAGTACGGTTTTCTCACTGTTAACAGTTTGAATTCCATCTTATTTGTAATTATTTGACTGTTCTGTTTGAATATCGTAAACTAACACCTTAATAAATTGTTATTTAACCATTTTTTCCAAGAAATTTCAAACATTGTGAGAGGGGCTTCTCATAATACACCTCACTTTCTTGTACAAAGATAAAGGAGCACGAAAGCTCATGGAGATTTTTAAAGATATTTGACCAGTAAAATTTATTTAACTCTCTTAGGTTGTCATAATCGTATGATTCCAAAATTTTAAATAAAATACACAGTGTTTTTTTTTTTTTTTTTTTTTTTTTTTTTTAAATGTATAATACTGCCATAGTATCTTAATTTACCTGATCACCAGTTTTGTCAGGCCATATAATTATTCTCTCAACATAGCGGATCTGTTCTTGAGGGTCTGTAAAATATTTGTGATGCTTGCCTATACGGACTTTCCAGTTAGCTGCTACTGTACTCCTGAAACACATAATTAATACTTAAGATGTAAATTATTAAAACGCAATATTTTGTACTCATTTATTATAATAAATATTTTTTTAAAATATCATCACGTTCATTCTAATATCAGGAAGAATGAAGTCGCTTTTACGTATTTTTATATTTTGTTTTTGAAGGCTTTTTAGAGAATAAAGGCTTGTTTATGTTCTCCTATTTATGAAGGCTTTTTTTTTCGAAATTTTTTTTAAAAAATATAAAAAGTGGCATTTTTTTATTCCACTGAAAAATATCTTTTTAATGTAAATTATTATTATTAGTCATCTTTAAAAGTAAAATGCGTAACAAGATAATATCTAATTGTAATTTCAATTGTTTTTAACACAAATTTTCCTTCTTTTAACTTCGCCAGAAATTGATTAAAATGAGTAAAATTTGCCCCCTTCTTTAATTTTCTTCAAAGAATATAAATTCGAAAATGCAACATAATGGAATGAACACTTCATATTAAATCTATGATCCAAGAAAAGCAATTATACTTTCTTTACTGATCTAACCGCCATAAGTAAAAGTTAAACATCATCCATATATTACATATATGGACCCTTATGTTGCAGAATAAACTTGGGTACCGACCTTACTGGGGTACAATAAACCTTACTACCGACGCTGCAACGGAATGATATCATTAGCTTCCAAAGCGTTAGTAGGCGTTGTTTGATTTGTAGTGAGCCTTTAACCCCATATTATCCACCAAACATTCGCGAACGATATCAAGGAGGCAGTGTCTCTGCGTGAGTTGGTATGTCTTTGAATAGGCACACATGTCTTTCCACGTGGAACCGTGAATGCTCCCGTAAACAGAAATGAGTCTATGTGTGCCCTTATGGTGGTGCAATAGGGGATGATTTCGTGCTACGGGACGATAACGCAATGCCTCTCATAGTGGATGATCATCATGAGATGCAAACATTTAAGCGCATTGAGTGCCCAGCTCGATCACCGGACTTGAATCCTATCGAGCATGTATGGGATGTTTCAAGACGCTGTGTAGCTGCTCTCAATCATCCTCTTCAGACCCTTGCAACGCTTGCAACTGGTTTTTAAGAAAAATGACTCTCATTTGCAACAGGACAAGTAGTCCGCATAAATGAAAGCTTAATACGCCGATTTATGTTCTGCATTGCCTCTAGAGGTGATGATACTCAATACTGAAGGTACTTTCTATTCCAAACTGACCCATCTGATTTATTTTTTTCTTAAATAAGTAAATTTCCGTAATGCCACAATTAACTGATTAATAAATTTTTCATGTTGTTTTATACACTATTAAGTGTACTATAATGTGTTCCCAATTTGATTAAAATCTATGCGTAAGTTATTCAGTTGTGGTCATTTTTCCTTAATTTATGAAAACCTGTCTACAAAAAAAAAAATAATAATAATAATAATACTTACTGTAAATAAGTGAGAAGCAAATTTAAGTATATTCTGTTATGAATACTTTTAAAAATAAAATACAACGAAAAACATCCCATATAATTTAATTGAACTATTGCTTTAACCATAATAATTCTTTTTTTGTGTTCATATATTTTCAGCATAATTAAATGTAGTAAGACATATTTAATAGAAACTTCATCCTGTAAGTTACAATATTTGAGCATTGCTCTGAAATAAATAGAGTTTAAAACTGCATTAATTTACTTCCGGAACTCTTAATAATATAATTTAAGTGCATCCTATCGTATGAGAAACTATTAGCTAAATCATGTTTGTGAATATTTTTTTTATTTTGCTGATTTGAACAAAATTTTAATTTATGTAAATTATGTACTCAAAATAATCAGATATTTGAATATTATGAATAATATGGAATGAGTGATGCCAATAGTCGGAGATTTGGATATCAATACTAGTGTTGGTTAATATCAGTATACGAACTTGATGTCATGCAGGCATCAAAAGTCATGTGGACATATGTATGCTGATATACGTGGGTCCGTTTTTTTCAGGGACACCAAAGTGTCTTATTTTGCCATACAAGTTATGTGCAATAAAGAAATGACTTGCTTTTTTGTTATTTTTCGCCCTGTCTTCAAGAGCTAGAGTTAGATACAGTTGGAAAATAAAATTTTGAAATAATATTATAAGAAAACTGCTATGAAATTTGATTGATTTTCTGTATTATTCCTAAGTAATAATTTAGATGTTAAGCGATTAATTGGTGTTCATGATAAGACTTACCCTTTGAAGCAGTGAGCAGCTGTAAGAACCCATTGGGCATTGATTAAAGAGCCACCGCACGAATGGGAATTGAAAGACAAGTTTCGACTTTGCATGGATATCTGCCATGGCCAACTACCCGGAATGGCCTCTTGTCCACCGATTATTCTATCAGGAAACATGGCCTCTGGCTCAATCGGAGGCTTGCCACATTCAACTTTTGCTACTGGTAAATCTATAATAATAAAATAAACTTATTGTATGATTATATTTACACAAGAGAGGATTTAGAGCAAACAAACTAAGCTTTCATGCAAACAGTTCAAAAAAGTAGAGAGATACAATTTTGTTTCAGTCTTAGTGATATTTGCTTCTTCCATTTCGATTAAAACTTAATGATCCTAATATTTCATATTCTTTTGCATTTTGAAACTGTGTAAATTGAATAGAATTAAGTAAGTTAATTACTCCAGAATTTTATGACAGAGCTGTTGAATTAAATTATTTTAAAAAGGATAAAATGACTCTTCTAAATTAAATGCACATATTACTCAAGTTTCAGTTTTGTATTAAATAAATAATAAATCAACTAGTTGGTTTATTGAAGCTACTGGGTTGTGGAAACAGTTCCTAAAATAATTTATCGCAGGAATAATTTAGTAAAACAAATTATTGTTTATTTATAATAGAAAGTAATTACTTTTGTAAGCGTTTGGGGAAAATAAAATTTTCTGCCTAGCACTATTTTCCTAAAAACCATAATTAAAACCTGTTAAAAGGGCTAAATAGAAAGTGTTTGTTTTTCTTAATTGTTATTTTTTTTTTATCACTAACTGCATCCTTCTTCATCTGTTCCGTCTCCACAATCGTCTTTTCCATTGCATTTTTGGGTCGAAGCATCGTAACATTCCCTGTTGTGGCATTCGCTGTGATCCGGCGGGCACTTTTCTGAAGAATAAACTCTTAATTAATACACATTTTATTAATTGAAATCATTATTGACTGCAATAATGTAATATGATATCATAAAATATTTATTGAAAAAAAATGTGCAAATCAGTTTTTCCGATCGCTCATCAGAATCAACGTGTTAACAATGTAAGTAAATGGAGTGAATATAAAATTACAAAACTGCTCCAAACTTAAACGACGCATTTCATTAAAAAAGAGGTGTTATATTCTAGGTTTAATGAGATGAGGGATTAATGAGAAGATTATAATGGTATCAATGGAATGTATATTTCCGAAGACGATATATTCTTTATGTATACTTTTTCAATGGATTTTTTTTAGTATTATGTATGAATTAATCTTAGTTTTCTCTATTTTGTTAAAAATTAAATTTTAATATTCAATCAAAAAAATAAATCTGCGATGATTTTCAAGGCACTGCATGACTAATTGTATACTCAATACTTTAGAAATCTGAAATATTTACAATATTTTTCTCGTTAAAAAATGAAGCAGATATTTAAATTTTTTATCTATAATTTAACTACATATTTGAACTATATTTTTATCTGCATCAAAATCGTCTTTATGATTTTTTGATGTCACAAATCAGGAATTTGAGTAGCATTCTTAGTAAGTAACACTCATCGCAAACGCGCTTATGAAACTATTTAAAGGCTTTAGACTGAGGTATTGTATTAAGCGTAGGATTTCTCTGAGTTACAAAAAAAATTATCAAATGATAATAATTTTAACAAACTTTGTGTCGAATTTGGTTCAAAATAAACTTTTAATGGCAATAGAAAAAATAAATACTTGAGACAGTAAAAAAATTACATTTTAAAGAATTTACTGATTTATAGTCGCACATAATGAATGACATAATAATAATCATTTGGAATAAATCAATGATAAATATCAATAATTGAGGAATAGTTTATGAGAATTCAATCCGACAATATTAAAAGATATTGTTTCAGAGAAAATGTGGAGAATGGAATTCAGGAAAATCATAAATGGCTCGGTACAAGCTTTTAGAGAATGCGAGAAAAAAAAAATCAAATTTTGGAAAAATTCATTTATATTCTCTGTTAGGACACTGCATTTTTAGTCATTCATTATTGAAGTCAAAAACCATTGCCACCAACTAAAAATTAGAATGCCGTATTGCTGACGAAGGAGAAGGACATTTGTATGTTAGATCTAACCTACCCCGTACTATGTATATAGCTAAATAACAAAAGAATTAAATTGGGTTACGCTGCGTCAAAGCCAACCAAAAAAAAAAAAAAAATAAAATAAAAATTAAGTTAATACAGTAAAGAAAAGCCCTAAAAATTTTAACCGGGATCCAAAATCCTTTTTGGATCCCGGGATTAAGAATAAGATGCATTAAACAAAACAAAAAAAAAAAAAAGAATCCATTTGAAGGAATCAAGAATAATCATGGGCTTATATCTATTTAAAAAAAGATACTATAAATTCTGAAATATTCTTGCATGTCTATTAACAAATAAGCTGTTGGAATCCAGAATGCATCATGGAATAATGCGGAGATAACAGAATCTAATATATACATGCATGTACACGAACAAGGAAGATTTCGTGGAACTCTTAGTTATTCTGTACATTTCGATATATTCATTGTATTTATCTAATACCAATTTAACATTCCTAACGTGATGATAATTATAATTCCCTGTAAATTTTTTTGTCGATGAAAATTGACCCAAATGTAAGTAGATATTAGTTCTGACACTTTAACATTTCTGTAAATGGTAATTTTTAAAGGTCGGCGTAAGTTTCTTGCGCCGTGTAATTGTTATAAATTGAGAATTCTACTTACCAAATGATGGTGCTGCTTCATAACGCAAATGAAAACCTTTTCCGAATCCAATGAATTCTGTTGTGAAAAGAAGCCTCACTACGTTTACACCAGGCTCGGTTATGATTGGTCTCGGTTTGTCTTTTCCACATATCTTCGTGATCACATATTCCTGCTCATTGGCATAAACAATAAGAGCAGCCTCGGCGCAGAAGTCGTATGGATAAATGTCTACATCTACGAAAGTAAGCTTCAAACGCTACAAAAAGAGTTATGTACTGTGTTTAAAATTTTACTCTGTTAAACATTCTAACTGTCAAGCCCGTCTGCTGCATCGAAAGGTGACTTTTCTGATACCACTCGGACAGTATATTTTCTCACACCAATTTGCCCACCCTTTTTACATTTTTTTAAAGTGATTCCTTAATCCAGGATTGTAAAACTATTCTAGAGATGCCACTTAGGCAAGGAGAGAGTTAGTTTACGCTTTGCAAATAGTATTTCTTCCGTCATGAGTGGTTCAAAACGGAATGCAATGCTCTATAATTTAAAATGTACCGACGCTGAATTTTGAAAAGAAATAAAAATTCAAGAATTAAAAAAAATACATGTTTCCTTTCTTCCAATTATCCCCTATACACCTTCTGCAAAAAAAAAAAAAAAAAAAAAAAAAAAAGGCCAACTTAAAAAATAAAATTTCCTTATTTTTCACCATAATTAAAAATTATCAGAAGTTAATAAATGCCATACATATAACAGTTTTAATGTTTTGGTTACTAATTTAAATTTATATAATCGATTAAAATACAAAATTGTTATAAAAATATGCTATGAAATGCGCCAATATTATCGTCCAAAATTAAATATGTTAAACTTGATTTCGCAATACCACTGTTCAATTCGAATGCTTCAATTTCAGACCATTTTAAGAAAAACTGTTTAAGTTTGTGATTCAAGGCACTGATATTTTAATCGATTTTCTTTCAAAGTACATAGGATAACCCGAAAAGCTCGAAGATGGTACTAAATTGATAAAAAAAACTAACTCGTTAAAAATATGTATGAATCATATGTCATTAAATTTTTATATAAGTATTGTTTAATCTATTAAAAACAATAGTTGAGCAAAGTTACTTCAAAACTTTGAGACACCCTTTTAAGAAAATCACTTCTTTACACAACATAAATTATCCTCTTTTTTTAATATTTTGATATTTATTTAATAATTATTCGAAAATAAAGTTTTAAATTTTTTTATGGACAGTTTAAGTTAAAATATCATTGTCAAAGCATTTTCACAGTAAGCTTACATGGTAAAAAAGGGAAGACCGCGCTATTTAATTTAGTTGATCTGAAAGAAATATTTTTTAAGCGGTATCTGACTCTGTTAACAAGGAAGCAGTTTTCCTGCTTCATTCCACTTCTATGTAATGTTAACATCTGCTGATTTTGAGTTCGTTCTAAAGGACTATAATGAAGAACTAGATGATTTGGCCAATTTCTGGTTTAATCAAAACTGATAATATTAACATTATGATTATATTATTTTGATAATATTAATTCGTTAAATGGTAATAAGAGTTTTCAATATTCAACTGCTTACGTATCCAACTGGAGCTGTAATTCTGTACTCACACCATAGGCCAAGAGGATAACTTCCTTCCTTGTAAAAAGGACTGTAGATGTCGCCTGACGTCCCATTAAACTCATACAGAATGCGGCATTGAAATGGTTCCTCAGCCCCTTTAGATTATAGAAAAATGTTTCTCATGGACTTTTTATACTTTAAAAGTGTTTCACAAAACAACTGCTTAACGGCGTTTCACTACACCAAAGTGAAATAGTGAAACACTGTAAAACATTTGTAAATTAGCTTCCACCATTTTTGGCGTTGAGACAAACTAAAATTTCTTATGGCGTACTTAGTCAAATGTTTCAGTTACTATAGTTATTACTACAGTTTTTATTTATTCATTTTTTGTTTATTGACAGCACATGCGTATGTATTATACAGCATATATCCTATGTATTGTACAGCACATGTATTTAATAGCTGCATCACAAAAATATATCTTTCAAAAAGCAAGCACATTTTTATGAGCAGTAATTCTTTCAATCAGTTGCTATTTTGTAAATTTTATATAACGTTTTGAAAAATAGCTACATTTTAGTACTTAATTTATTTCTAATTAAAATACAAAACTGTCACAAATTCATTTTCAATTATAAAACTTTTATGAAAGCATTTAAAAGTGCCAAACTCTAGTTATAATGCAAAACATTATATAAAATTGAAAAAAAAAAAAAGCAATTATTTGAAAAAATTTGTTAATAATACACTTGTAAAAATATAGATATACAATGTAAGAATATAGATTACATCTAGATATAATACAATGTAAAAATATAGATTACATCTAGATGTAATTGCATTGAAAAACTAGATATTAAAATAGATATTGAAAATGACATCAGTTTAGGAAAATAAAAAGCCCCTGCAGAAATTACATTTAGGATGTTAGATTATGGCAGCTTTTAATATATTTTTTTAAGATTATTATTAAAAAAAAAGAAGTCAAAAAAGTATCCAATACTCAATTATTCAGTTTAAAACAAATACTGTACAGATTACGAAACTTTTAAAATTATAAAACGATGGATTTAAAACATCAACCAATGATTTCTGCTGAAAATGTCACATTTCAAATGTTCTTGTGAAAAAAATAAAAAATTTTACATTTATAACTCAAAAAGTTTAAATTTTCTATTGCTATTTTATATAATTATGTATTTTATAAATATAATTATGTATTTTATAAAATATATTTAGGCATATTTTATGTAATGCTCACACAATAACTTAAATTGAAAATTTCCCTTAAAATAAGTAGAAAATAATGAAAAAATTAAAAAAAAGAAATTATGTATATCGAACTTACTAAAGAAGAGAAATATTTCGATTTGTATCTCACCTAAAACAAGAAACGTGACCGCATCACTCTCGACAGACGTGGGGGATATTACCAAGTGAGGCACCATATTTCTTTCTCTTTAAATGCGCCTAAATAAAAATATTTTCTTCCATCTAGTACCATTTTATTTTATTCTTTGCAACCTTTATTTTATTCCTTCTAGTCTTGTCTCCCTTTTTTAAAGAGATTGACAAAAAAGTAATCTTTTGTTTTCAACATTTAAAAAAAGACTTGCATTGATACCAGGCACACAATCGCGTCATGAAACAATTAATTCTCTTTGGCGAAAATGCCACAAAAATTAGGTTTATAGCAGACAGGAAACTCATGATGTCATCGAAAGCTGAATTCAAATTTAAGCTCTTCAAGATAGTTGAAGGGTAGTTAGAATTTTGCATTGTCATCACGCAAAGGTCTTTAATAGAAATTCGAGTGCTCTAGCTAATCGGCAAATGATCGAGATTCAAGAATCACAAATGCGAAAGTGAGATAAAATTATTGAAATAATAAAATAACTAATATAGCTTACTTACCAATAAAATACACAGAAAAAAATAAACCTATGCAACTTATAACAAGCGCACAAAAAAATTGCACCATTGGAAAAATATTATTATAGGTCGCAAGTTTTCCTGGAATTTTAAAAAAGAAATCAGTTCAATACTTTAAATAATAGTTCAATGAAAAAGGTGTTTGATTTCTCACACTATCAGTTCAATGAAAGACATGCTTCTAAAACAGGTGATAACGATAATAAGTACTGCATTACCATTTTTTTTCCTATGATAACCTTAAAGTTATTACTTCAATCCTTAAATCAAAAGCCTAAGAATATAATGTTTTCAGAAAGCCGAATTTGAAATAGATGAAATAAAAGATTTTGAATGCGCAAAGCTGTACTGTCACTTCTACATTTAACTAGAAAAAGGTATCTTTACAAGATTATAAATAATTGATTTTCTCATAGTTACGCAAAATAGTTGCAAAATTTTCATTGTTAATGATTAATGAATTTTTAATAATAAGGTGTTTCTTAGCTTGAACTTTAATCTTATTTATTTTACGTTTAGTTAGTAAAAAATTTATTCTAAGATTGAGCTTCTTAGCTGTGTTTTTTTTAATGTTTATACTAGCTGAATTGCTACTGGTTGAAAAAAAGTATATAATCAATTGATCAGCACTACGAAATCCTACACAAAATCCTCAAGGACATAAACCCATACAATTTATAAACCAGAAATAATTCCATTTCTTTTATTTATTCTTATAGTTTTCCGTTCCCGGCGACTTTAAGTGATTAGATCAAACAGAACACGTTTTTAGTAATTCATTCCATCAAAATTAGGATAATTTTTCACGAGGCTGTTGCTCGAGGCCAACTTATGGTACTCTAAATTTGCGAAAATCAAACTATTTTCACTAGAACTTATCCCTTTCGAGGAGTATCACAGTATCTATTTTAAAATTGCACAGTATTTGTTCAGGATACCAACCTTTATTTTATTCCTTAGTAACTAATAATAATAACTTTTTATTATATTAGTAACTAATTAAAACTGCATGAAGTAAACGATGCCAGTCGTTACCAAAATTAATTAAGCTTTAATAATAATAACTTCTCCTAAACCAGTGGTCGAAAAAAGTCATTAGTCAATACTACCAATTATCAACGATATAAGTCTCTTTCAAGAGCCACAAACTTTAAATATGCAGGTAAGTATATTGTAATTAATGTAATCTTACTCAATTGCTGCATCTTCATTCACACTCGTTTTGCGTATTTTCCTTTGTATGTCCTGTCTATATGTACAAACGACACTCAACACTATATTTTTCATTTCATTATTGCCCCTCCTAAATTTTAAAAATACACCTATAAATTTTTGTTAAACAACATAAATCTATCTCATCTATCCGAAATAGATTTAATGTAAGAAATATTTTGTAATTTTGATTTTCAGAAGACGAAATGAACTTTGATAAAAAGAATGAGAGGAAAAAAAGCACAAAGGGATGATATGTTTTTTTTCTCTTCAAAATTAAATAATTTTAACTATTACTTCAGTTTGGGCCGTAGGACTCAAATTTAATGTATTTAAACATATTTTTAGAAATGTACTAATCATTTTAAAAAAATATTAATTTATGGAAAGATTTTTTTAAATTTAATCTTTTTTAGTTTCAACATATATACAATAGCATATTTTCTTATGAAGAGGTAAGAATGCGCGTTAAACTTGTAGTGAAAGAAAAACGTCGGAAGCATGCAGATAGTAACAGTTTAAAACCAGCACAGCCTATATTCACAGTTTATTAACTCTCAGAGAGAACCATCTATATTATTTTCCAATTCTATATAAGCAGGTATCGAAAAATTTAATTCTTTCACTAAAATTGGAGGAGTTTATCCTTCATGTGATCTTTGAAAGGAGACTTATAACATTTGCGGTCACAAGAGATACGAATTTATTGAGTAAAAACTTATAAATTTGGCTGGAAAAAATTTCTCCCACCCATAAAGAATTTAAAAATCATCCCCATTATATTAACGAATGAAAGAAATTTGCAATTCGCATTTAGCTCTGTCAATTCACGCTGGATTGACAATCACAAATTAAGAAGTTATAAGAATTTTTTTTACAATAAAAAAATAAAATTTTTTTGTACAAAAAATCCCTTTTCAACTCTTGAAATATTAATTCTATTGGCTAATAATGTTTTGTCTCATTCGATTATATGAAAAAAATACATAAGAAAACAATACCTCAATTATCGGTATATTTCGGTAAGATGGGTAAAAAAGAGCAAGTACAAAATTGTTCTTTCTGTACATAAAACGCTTATAACTTCTAAACTATTACATCGATAGTCTCGAAATTGGTCTCATTCATTTCTGCGTAGAAAAATGCATCGAAAAAGGCCTAAAATGACTTTTAGAATAAATTTAATCCTCCTCCTTAAACCACCCCCATTCCATTAAAAAAAGTGAGGGAGGAAGGTATATAGGAGAATAGAGGAGTTTTCACATAATAAAGCTTTGATAACATAATAAAATTTTTTCTCAAAAAATATATTATATGGCAAACAATTTTATATGACAAAATACAAAATATGAGCGAAAGCTCTCAAATAGCTCCTGGAAAATCGAATTTTGACTATACGACTTTTTTAAAATTTGTTTCTTTTTGAGGAACTATTTGACAATTTCTTTCATACTTGCCATATAAAATTACGTTCTTTTAAATTATGTAAAAGATATGCAAAAGTTTGTTTACCATGTAATTCGATTTGATTTTGATATCATTAAATGACATAAAAATAATAAACAATTAACAAAAAAAAAATCTTGCTTGGGTATACGAATTTTATAACAGTGAGTAAAAATTTGTCATTTCGCGTAAGAAAGTTACCGAGGTATATTAGAACACACTAAAAAGGAAAAAGGGCTTTCGACTGCTCTCCTGACAAAAACAGTGAGATCATATTTTCTAGATTGCGGCTACCTTTCAATCATTAAGATTGAGAACGAGAAAGTCACCAGGTCTAAAGATATTTTAGGTGTTACAATTTTTTCTAAGAACTGCATATGCATGTATGTGCATGTATGTACAGTACACAATTGTTATTTTTTTTAAATCCCATCCCATCACTGGTTTACGTCTCCATAGAAGGAGTTTTCTAGCAGGGACAGAAAAAAACTGTAGTACCGTGATTTGCCTAAAATAATTAGAAAGATGCCATTACAATTCATTTACTTGAAATAAAATTATGATTGTGCTAAATCTCATCTCTCCCACTCCTAATGCATGATGCAAGCAAAGAAAAAAAAACTATAACTTTGTACTGAGTTCTTTTATTCAGTTTATTCAGCAGAAAAACACAAAGCGAGGCAGAAAAAAAGGTATTTGCATTCCTGGAAGTAATAAAACTTTATTTGAGTAATAACAGAAAATAATGAGACTTCTTTTGTTTGTCTAAAGAACTCATATATTAATGTATGAAATGGTTGAGGTTTCATTTCTATTAACAAGCTAGGGTTCTTCTATATCAGAAAGAACTTTCAAGTAGCATCTCACATGAGCAGATGTTCTGTGTAGCGCAGTTATTACGAAAAATCTACAGAGATTGTGCAAAATATACGTGCTACAAGTGAAGAGTATACAAATGCTACATAAATATGCTAAAACATTATTTTAGGTGGAGAATTAACGTTCATTTGTCCAAGTATTCTAATATTGTAATTCACAATAAGTAAATTTAAAAAAAAAAAATTTTTTTTTTAAATAGTGTCTGGTAATAGAGTAGTTGTATGATCTGGATTCGAAACAACAATTTGTTTCTGAAGTTCGATGGTAGAAAACCATCGTCTGTTTGCTTTTGTTCTTTTATCCAAAATCTTGTCATTGGACTGAGACACTTTGAATTGAAATTAAAAGCATTTTTACTCCTTCCTAAAATGAAAGCAATTTGAATTACAAAAGAAGAAATAAGTTAAGGTTAAAATAAAGAAAGAAAAGAAAGCAAATTATTATTTGTCCCCGTAATATAATTATATTTTTCAATCGATATAAATCTGTTCGGCGTCTCTAACTGTTGATTTTATTTTATGGACTCTTAGAAATAAAAATAGATCAGTTTGAAGGGAAAAGAAATCATTAAGGAAGTTACAAAATATCTTTTTAGGAAATTTACTTATATTTTTATTGCGTTCACTGAAAGTACAACACATCAAGATATGCAACATATAATGAATAATTTATAATTATTTAAATCTCCCCTCATACAGATATTTCATAACTTAAACAAATCCGTCTCAAAAATATGATTTAAAGTTTAAGATTAATATAAATAGAGATATTTTTATCCAGCCTTTTTGGAAGTATTCGTTTGGTTTTTCCAATGTAAATGTGCTGTTAAAAATTATAGTGCACCTTGGGTGCCGGTATTTTTACCTTAATATTTTACGAAACAAAACATCTGACATACCGTAATTATACAATAATATTTATTTTGAAATAATTGAATCTCTATAATTTAATAGTTAAAGCCTGCCGCCTTCACCTGGTGCCCTCTGTATACCCCTCACTGGGTAACTAAATGGCAGGCAAACTCTATGATGCACCAGGGTAAAGCTTGTGATACAGCATCATCCGTCGAGCTGGTTAACAAGGGATGAGACCAGGAATTAAGCAGAAGTTCCTGTTTGAAAAGTTCACTACAGTCTGCAGTAGCACATGGTAAGCCCTCTGCAAGCTCCTTGCTATTAATGCTGGTGAGGAGGTGTCCAAAAGCACAGGACCTGCTTCCGTTGGAGTATCTGTTTCCGGCCAGAGACAACAGGGGATAGTTTGCCTGGAGCCACTAGGCTGTCCATCAGCCAGCGAAGGAAACTTACGAAAAAGTTGTGCGCCACTGAGAGGAGTGGCGGAGCTAAAAGGCTTAGGTCTTCTGATGCAACTACCTCAAGTATTCCAACCAGAATTTGAAAGAAGCCCAGAGAGGATGTTGCTCCTTGGAGAAGAGTCCAATCCTGGGAAGTGGTCCCTCTCAGTATTGATAACAGAAATGGAGCGGGGAATAGAACTGGGAGCTTCCAATCTGGAGTTACTTTTGCCCATGCAACCAAATCAACCAAGATTGCTATTGTCATGAAGGACATTCCTTTGGACAAGCTTCCTATGGGAGATTCTGGTAACATTCTGAGGAGGATTTCAGAGCTGACTGAAACCATTCCCTTTGGTGAAGGGATGCCTGAGATCTTCAGTAACAACTTACTCAGAGGGGCTCTTATTCTTCAGTGTAGTGATTACACGGTGGAGTGGATCAAGATCCACTTTAATGAGAAATCATTGAGTGACATCACGTTTAGAGTTCTAAGTGCAGATGAGTTGTCCAAGCCTGTGAAGGTGGCCTTCAAGACCAAAGAAAAGTTCTCCGATCAGGGCACCTTTTTAAGACGTCTTCAGCGACTCTACCCAGGATTAAAGTCAATGAAGTGAAGAGTTATACAGAATGCTGCAGGACCGGACACTTTTAGATGGATCTTTGATGTTCAGCCTGAAGGTTTGGAGGACATAGCGATATAGGGCTTTCACTGGTGTGGATCATGGGGTCTTCAAATTCATCCATGATCCTAATAAGAAAAGGGCAACAGAGGCTCCAATAACATCGGATGTCTTCTCTGTCACACCGGAACGCCAGGAGTCTGAAGAAATGGATCAGGAGGAGAAACCCTGGAGAGGCAATTCTCCTGATTCCAAGGTAAGTTCAATTGGAGCTCTTGTCTTATCAGATCTATGGTTGGACTCTGGGTCGGATATACATTTATGACCTGTGTTAATTCCTATTCAACAAATAGATGGCGCGGCAAGCGCCATCTGAATTTAATCGTAAAACTGAGTGTTGTATGTAGAGGTGAGAGTGTGTGTGTGGAAGGAGAGCCGTGAAGAGTTACAAAAAAAGCTCTCTTCCAAATTATCAATAAATAAATATTGAGCAAACCTACAGTCCACTTCTTTCTGTTTATTGAGAGAGTACATATATTTACCTGAGCGTCGACATGAGTGGTCCGTCGAGCCGGAGAAAAAATCAGCAAAATTAAAATAATTAACGAAAAGAGTTTCGTTTCTAGTTCCGAGAGATAACCATTGTGACAGTGTTCCGAGAAAACTGTGTATTCGTGCTTTCCCATTCAAAGTAGGATTGTTTTGATTTTTTAATAAAATACTTTAATTTACAATGTTTAAGAATTGCAAAAAAGAAGATTTAAGGCTTATTGCCTGTGAACTAGATCTAGAGATTAGTGATGATATAACTGTTGTAAAATTAATTGATAAAATTAAAAGCTGTGAAAAATATAAAACTGACTCTGAAACTGTAAGTGATCTTGTTAATTTAATAGTAGAAGAACGTAAGTTTGAAGAACAACGATTAATTGAGATCGAAAAAATTAAATTAGAAAGATCTAAAAATGAACTGGAACTCGCTAAGTTCAGAGCTGAAAATAAACCCGAAGTTAGTGAAAGCGAGTCTAAACCAGAATCTATAGATCAATTAATAAAAAGTATTCGAACTTTAACTGTTAAATTACCAACGCGACCCGAAGGGTGGAGTTTTTTCTTTGCGTCGTTGGAGAGGGCATTTAATACTAAACAAGTGCCTGAAATTCATAAAGCTGAGAGATTGTTGAATTTATTGGGAGAAAGAGCTTCTAATATAATAATATACCTAAGTGATAAGGATATTTCGAATTACGAAACAATTAAATCGATCGTGTTAAAAGAATTCGAACCATCCCTTCAAACGTGCCTAGATAATTTTAGAAAAGCTCAACGCTTAAATCAGTCTAATGTGCAATTTGTGTCTCGCTCAACAACCAATTTTGAGTATTATTTAAAGTTAAGAAAAGTGAATGATTTTGAGACCTTGAAGAAGTTGATAGTTTCCGATAAACTATTTTCAACTCTAGATCGAGAAACAGCTGCACACATTAATATAAAACAAGCGGATAGTTGGTTTGAACCACAAAAGTTAGCAAGTGAGGCTGACCTATATTTATCATCACGAGTGAGGAAGTCCCGTCTCGAAAGTGAAAGTAACTCCTTTCAACGGAATAAATATAATCATAAGAGTAATAATAAATCCTTTTCAAAAGTGATTTTTTCCGATGTAAAAGATTCAAAGTGTATTTTATGTAGTCAAACCCATCCATTATTTAAGTGTCCAGATTATTCGAAATTATCTGTATCAGAGAAAATACAATTTGTTAAAGATAATGAATTGTGTTTTAATTGTCTTGGTAAACATAAAGTGTTGTCTTGTAAATCAAAATATACTTGTGCAAAATGTAGTAAAAGGCATCATATTTCATTACACTTTAATCGAGAACATAATGATTCAGCGCAATCAAAAATAAGAGAGGAGAACATTATGAATTCAGAATCGAATAAAAAACAAATTGATAGAGGAAATCCCCCCACTCCCTCTCTCTCCGCTTGCTTCTGAATTTACACCTGCAGCATGCGAAGAGCAAAACACAGGCGCTGTTTTGACTATTTATAATTTCAATAACAGATGGCGCCACTAGAACTGTTTAAGATTTTGTTTTGTTATGCTTTTTTTCTTAAGTTTCAGTTTTTTTTTTCTCTATGTTTGCTGAAGAGTAATATTTATGTTTGGCAATATGGCCATCAAAATTTCTATATTACTCATTCATAACTCAATCAAAATATCTCAATGTTAATATATCTCATTTATAAATCATGCTCTCATAATTCAATCAAAGAAATAAAAGTAAATGTCTGGTAAGATTTTGAAAACTTCTTTGTTGTGCTAAGTTGTAATTGTTTCATTTCCCACATTGTATTGGTTTCTAATTTTATGGTATACTACTTAATTCTTATGATTTTTCCATTATATAAGTCTATGATTTATTTAAGGTTCATTCCATTTTTTGGTCCTTCGAGACCGGAGTGAAAATTCCGAGTTATTGTTTATAATTGTAGTTTCGATTTCAATTAAGAGTGCTAGATAAAAGTATTTTACATTGCTCTAGTAAATATTGTTTTTTTGATCTTATTTTCGGTCCGTCGATAAATCTTTGATCTTAAATATTGTATTTTTGTAATTATAATGGAAGCATTAAAGAAAAGACGTAGTATTTTGAAAGGTAAAGTAACGCGCATAAACAATATTCTGAAACCGAAATTTGTGTCTAGGGAAATAGAAAGAGCGGAATTAGATGTTTTTTCGGCTCAAATGAATGAAATATGGGCGGAGCTTAATGAGATTCATACGGAAATTATAGTTTCTTGCAAGAATGAGGAAGAGGCAAGCAATATGAAAGAATTTGATGATTTGGCATCGAATATTGATACGTTGCGAATTAATATTGCTCGGGAAATGTCTGAATTGAAATCAAAAGTAAACAACACTAATAATGGCGGCGTTTCTCCTGATGAATCGAAAATGAAACTAACTGAATCTTGTTTAAAATTGCCTAAATTCGAGTTACCGAGTTTTTATGGAGATTTCAATAATTGGATGTCATTTAAAGAATTATTTTTGAGTTCCATAGATAAAAATCCAGAATTAACAGAACTTCAAAAATTTCAATATTTGTTTGCTAGTTTAAAGGGTACTGCACACAAGCTTATTTCCGGATTTTCGCTCACAGATGAAAATTATAAGCATGCTTGGCAGACTCTAGTTGCAAGATATGATAATAAACGTGAATTAGCGTTCACGCAAATTTCAAAACTATTTAATCTAAAGGCAATTAAATCCAATTCTGCGGCTTCGGTATTTGAAATTTTAGATACGTGTAATGAAGTTATTCGAATTCTTTCAACTTTAAAGTTAGAAGTTAATCCTATGGTAGATGTTATTTTAATATATTTTATTTAGGGAAAACTAGATGATACGCTAAGGCAAAGATGGGAATTATCTTTAACTAATCAAGATATTCCAACATTTTTAGAATTGGCTAAATTTCTTGAACAACAAGCAAAAAGTATTTCAAATCAAACAGAATGCAAGTCAAGGGTTCTTCCTAAAAAGGCTTTTGTAAATAATGTGGTAGTAAACAAAACAGAAAATTTATGCAATATTTGTAATGAAAATCATTCGATTGTTAATTGTCCCATGTATAATAAGATGTCTGTTGATGACAGGTGGAAAGTAGTTAAATCTAAAAAGCTGTGTATAAATTGTTTAAGAAAATTTCATATGGCAAATAAATGCCGTTTTACTAACACCTGTAAGGCATGTCATAGAAAACATCATACTTCATTGCATAGATTTTATTCTAATTCTGAAGAACCTAATGTAAGCAATACAGTTTGCTATTCTAACTCAAATTTAGATAATGCCAATTCTGAAAATGTTCCTACAGTGAGGGAAAACATTCAACTTAGCACAACTTGTCTAAATTCTAATTGTGTAGATAGTAATACTCTTTTGTCAACAGCTTTGATAAAGGTAAAAAAATTAGAGGGTAATTTAATTACATGCAGAGCATTGATTGATAATGGCTCTCAGAAATGCCTCATAAGTAAAAGATGTGCAACTTTATTGCAATTAACAGAGACTGTCTCAGATAAAACAATATCTGCGATAAATAATACAATGATTGAGACAAATCTTAATGAAGTTATTTTAGAATTCAAACCTCATTTTAATGAAAACAAAGAATTTAATTGCACTGCACTAGTTGTAAATAAAATCACGAGTGATTTGCCAAATTTTAAATTTGACTCTAATTATTGGCCACACCTTCAAGGACTTAAACTTGCCGATCCTACATATTTTATTGCAAGCCCAATTGACATTTTACTAGGTGCAGATATGTATGCCGAAATGCTATTAGGTCAACTTATTTCTGGAAAAAAGGGTACACCAGTTGCCATAAATTCTCATTTGGGTTGGTTAGTGTCCGGAAGAATTTTTTCTGACGCTAAACACGAAAAGGATGTTGTGAACTGCCACCTAGTTGCTACTTTAGAAAGTCAATTGAAAGCTTTTTGGGAACTTGAGTTGATTCCCCAAACTGAGTTGAGAACCAAAGATGATGCTGATTGCGAAAGTTTTTATGATAGCACAGTCACTCGGAGTTCAAGTCGTTACACTGTAAGATTACCATTTAAGTCTAATAATAATTTTGGCAATTCTACCTCACAAGCTCTTAAGAGATTTAATTACCTTGAAGCTAAATTAAGCAAAAACAATTCTCTTAAAGAACAATACTCGAAATTTATGCTAGAGTACCTTCAGTTAGGACACATGGAACTTGTCCCCCCTGATGAGTTAGTCAAAGAGAAATCATTTTACCTCCCTCATCATTTTGTCATAAAGGAAGATAGTTCGACTACTAAACTAAGAGTAGTGTTTGATGCGTCCGCTAAAGACTCTAATGGAAATTCTCTTAATAGTACACTGTTTTTAGGCCCTCGTTTGCAGCCAGAGCTTTTTTCAATTCTATTGAAATTTAGATATTTCAAGATAGCAATCAGCGGAGACATTGAGAAAATGTATCGCCAAATTCGAATGAACAATGAAGATTGCGATTTTCAGAGAATTGTTTGGAGATTTAACCCTGAAGACGATTTACAGGTTTACAGATTACTTACAGTGACTTATGGGACAGCCTGTGCTCCCTTTCTTGCGGTACGAACTTTAAAGCAGTTAGCCAACGATGAAGAAGTTAGTTTTCCGGAGGCTTCAAAGGTATTAAAGGATGAATTTCACGTTGATGATTTACTCTCAGGTGCCGATTCTATTGCAGAAGCTAAACAACTTGTGGCTGATCTCAATGCACTTCTAGAGAGAGGAGGATTTAATTTAAGGAAATTGGCTTCCAATTGTCCAGAAGTTCTTAGCAATATTCCTGACCATGCTCTTGCATGTCGAGACATTTCAATTAAAGAAAACCAGTCTCATAAGATTTTAGGACTGTTTTGGAATTTTAAGGAAGATACATTTCAAGTTAAGATTTCACAGCCAGGTGAAGTTCTATCAAAAAGAAATCTCCTCTCAGTCATCGCAAAGATTTATGATCCCCTAGGCTTCTTGTCTCCAACTACTATTGTTTTAAAAATAATGCTACAAAATCTTTGGAAAAATAAGTAGTTTTGGGATGAACCTATTCCCGAAGTACTTAGCTGGATACGATCAGATTTGTTAAAGGATCAATTTGTCAGAAACAGAGTAGCCATGATCACATCTTTGACTGAATCAATAACTTGGGATCACGTCTCTGGTCATTCCAATCCTGCCGACTGCGCCTCCCGAGGAATTTTTCCAAAGAAGCTTATGGACTTGGAACTTTGGTGGCAGGGGCCAGGTTGGCTATCTAATGCAAATTCAGCATTCACCGAAGGGGTTAAGTCAGACTCTGTTCACAATTACAACCCTGACACTCTAATACATGCCTCATCAGTTGAAAGTAATTCCATGCAAGAGTTAATTCAAAAATATTCATCATTCAGCAAATTAATAAGAGTGATTGCTTGGTGTAAAAGATTCATGTTCAACTCGAGAAATCTGGAAAATCGGATTAAGGGTAGTCTTCAAGTTTGTGAACTGGATAATGCTCTTATCGCAATTATTAAAGAAATTCAAAGGGTGGAATTCAGTGCTGAAATTAAGTCAATCAAAAATAAAGACTGTGTTCCAAGAAACTCTAAAATCATAGCCCTTTCACCTTTTCTAGACTCTGACAAGGTCTTAAGAATTGGTGGGAGACTCAAAAATTCAAATCTGTCACTAAACATCCTATTCTTTTACCGAGAAGTCATCATTTTGTCAAGCTCATTATAGAATATTATCATAAGCTTTCATTACATTCTGGCATTTCTGTAGTTTTATCTTTAATTCGGCAAAAATTTTGGTTTCCAGCTGGGAGAAACACAGTAAGAAAAATCCTCAGAGGCTGTATAACTTGTTTAAAGGTAAATGCTATTTCTTCAAGCCAGCTCATGGCCAATTTGCCTCGTGAACGAGTTATTCCATCTAAACCCTTCCAACGTGTTGGACTGGACTTTGGAGGTCCAATTTCAACCAAACCAAATTTACCTAGATCTAAAGTCACCTTAAAGTCGTACATTGCACTTTTCATTTGTTTTGCTACGAAGGCTGTCCACTTGGAACTTGTCTCTGATTTGTCAACAGAAGCCTTCTTAGCATCCTTTCGTCGATTTATTGCTAGACGAGGGTTGCCATCTGATGTATACAGCGATAATGCCACAAATTTTAAAGGAGCCAGTAACTATTTGAAGTCTCTGTACAAAATTGCTCGAGACAATTCAGTCCAAGATTTTTCCAGCTACCTTCAAATCTCTTGGCACTTTATTCCTCCAGCTACACCTCATTTTGGCGGACTCTGGGAGTCTAATATCAAATCAACTAAGAGACACCTGCTGAAAGTATGCGGCTCAGCTATACTGAATTTCGAAGAACTGGCTACGCTCTTGTATCAAATTGAGGCTTGCCTCAATTCTCGACCGTTATGTCCATTAACCTCAGAAATAAGTGATCTAGAGGCTCTCACCCCTGGACATTTTATTGTGGGTGTTCCACTTCTTTCATTGCCTGAGAGAGACCCATCACCATCCATGTGTCTCAAGTCTCGATGGTCTTTAATTCAAAAACTTCGTGCTCAATTTTGGATCAAATGGAGTAAAGATTATCTACAAACTCTACAAGCAAAGTCTAAATGGACTGTTTCTGGCTCAGAGTTTTATGTTGGAGACTTAGTTCTTCTCAAAAATGACAATGTCCCACCTCCATTAAAGTGGAATCTTGCACGAGTTGTGCAAGTATTTCCTGGAAACGATGGTATTATTAGGGTTGTTAAATTAAGAACAGCTCATGGAGAAATCACCAGGCCTATCTGTAAAATATGCCCATTGATAAAAAAAATGACATTCCCACCTCCTTGGGTGGCAGGATGTTTTGACTTTTTATAATTTCAATAACAGATGGCGCCACTAGTACTGTTTAAGATTTTGTTTTGTTATGCTTTTTTTCTTAAGTTTCAGTTTTTTTTTCTCTATGTTTGCTGAAGAGTAATGTTTATGTTTGGCAATATGGCCATCAAAATTTCTATATTACTCATTCATAACTCAATCAAAATATCTCAATGTTATTTATAAATCATGCTCTCATAATTCAATCAAAGAAATAAAAGTAAATGTCTGGTAAGATTTTGAAAACTTCTTTGTTGTGCTAAGTTGTAATTGTTTCATTTCCCACATTGTATTGGTTTCTAATTTTATGGTATACTACTTAATTCTTATGATTTTTCCATTATATAAGTCTATGATTTATTTAAGGTTCATTCCAGGCGCCAATATCTTTTCCGCCACGAGTAGTTATGTCTGGAATAAAAACAAAACAGTTCTATTGAGTACTGCTATTTGTTACTTATGTGATTGTTTTGGAAATGAGAGTGAAGTTCGTGTTTTATTAGATTCGGGATCTATGTCTAATTTCATAAGTAAAGAATGTGCAGATCGACTGCAATTGAGAAAAAATAAAATAAACATAGTGGTGTCTGGGTTGAATGATTCAGCTATTTCTGTTAGGTCTCAAGTTAGTGCTACTTTAATAAATAAAGCCCGAACTTTTAATGTTGATCTAAATTTATTAGTTGTTCCTAGAATTACTGATCTCACACCCTCAAAGAAAGTAAACAAGTGTATGGAAGGGTTGGAAAACATTAACTTAGCTGATGAGTATTTTCACACTCCGCAGAGAGTTGATTTATTAATCGGTGCGGAATCTTTTTTTGAGCTAATAAAACCTGGACTAATTCACCCTCCTAACTCGAATTTAATCTTACAAAATTCTGTGTTTGGTTATTTAGTTAGTGGAAGTATATCAAATATGGAGAATAATAAAATCCATTGTGGGTTAGTTAAAGATACTCTTGATTTATAACAAACTGTTAGAAGTTTTTGGGAGATAGAAAATATCGAAACTGAAATAATTGAGAGTAAAGAAAAAATTATTTGTGAAGAACATTTTAAAAACAACTATGCTAGAAATTCTGAGGGACGGTACATAGTAAAGATGCCTTTAAAAGAGGATCCTAAGCATTTGGGAAAATCTAAAGAGTTTGCGTTAAAAAAATTAAATCTGACGTGGAAACGTTTCATTAAGGAGCCAAATTATTTATCTTTATATAAAGATTTCCTTCATGAATATTTAGAGATGGGACACATGTCAGAAATTTTGGATGATGAGGAGGAAGAAGCCACTTACTACATTCCCCATTTAGGAGTTTACCGCCCTGATAGGCAGTCAACCGTCCTAAGAGTTGTTTTTAATGCGAGTTATCCTACCTCAGCTGGTAATTCCTTAAATTCTTTGCAATTAAATTGAGGCATAGTTCAGAGTGATTTATTTTCCATCATGACAAGGTTCCGTAAATATGTCTATGCCTTCACAGCAGACATTAAGAAAATGTACAGAATGATCTTAATTCACGAAAGCCAAAGAAAATTGCAACGTATTCTTTGGAAAGAAAAAGAGAAAGGACCTGTCAAAACCTACGAGTTGAATACCGTCACTTACGGTACAGTGTGTGCACCATTTCTAGCAACTCGTACATTAAAGCAAATAGCTATTGATGACGGAGAAAATTATCCTCTTGCTGCTCCAGCCATTGAAAATGATTTTTATATCGATGATGTGTTGACCGGCTCTGATAATTTAGCAACTGCAACGGAACTTAAAAATCAGTTAATTGGTATTTTAGGGAATGCTGGCATGCAACTCCATAAATGGCATAGCAACTGCGCAGCGCTAGCTTCTGAAAGTGAAGAAATATATAATTTTACTAACTGTGATGAAACACAAGTGCTAGGAGTTTCCTGGAGTCCGAAGAAAGATAGTCTTTATTTTAAAGTTACCTGTAGCGCATCACATAGAAAAGACTCGAAAGTTACGAAGCGCTGTGTCTTATCCACAATTGCACGCCTTTTCGACCCCCTTGGATTGCTTGGACCAGTAGTGTCAAAAGCAAAGATATTTTTGCAACAGCTATGGTCTTTAAAACTGGACTGGCATGAAGAACTACCTGAGAAACAAATCCAAGAGTGGAAAAAGTTTGTCGAAGCTTTAAAGAGTGTCAACAACATGGAATTTGATAGATGTATACTTACAGAGGGAGCTGAGATGATTGAAATTCGTGGATTCGCTGATGCGTCAGAGGCTGCTTACGGTGCTGTTGTTTACTGTAAGTGTGTTAAAAGTGGTCAAGCAGCGACTATCAAATTAATTGCTAGCAAAAGTCGTGTATCACCTTTGAAAAGAGTAACCATCCCAAGACTAGAACTTTGTGCCTCACTTCTTCTAGCCAAATTAGTGAAAAAAGTGATAAATGCTCTTGATTTGCCTATATCCAGCATCTACTTATGGAGTGATAGCATGATCGTGCTTTCTTGGATACGTAAGGAGTCATTTCTACTTAAGACTTTCGTTGCCAATCGTGTATCCCAGATTCAAGACTTAACTAACATTGACAGTTGGAGATATGTACCATCAACTGAGAACCCGGCAGACATTATCTCCAGAGGTCTTGATCCTGATAAACTTTCACATTGTAGATTGTGGTTTGATGGACCAAATTTCTTGTGTAACAGTGAGTATCCAAATAGAGACATTCCATCCAGAGTTATTGAAGATGAATTTTCTAATGAATTTAAACCATCTATCGTGTATTAAGTTTTGTATATAGGTTCATCGATAATTGTCGGAGCACATATGACACATCGAGTGGGTCTTTGTCTCCAGATGAACTCAAAAGAGCTGAACAAAAATTGGTAAGTTTAGTGCAGAAACGGGAGTTCAGCGAGAAAATCAAAAACTTGGAAAAAGGTAAGCCTGTTCCGAGGAACAGTAAGTTGGCTTCACTGTGTGTTTTTCTAGATGAAAATAAGCTCCTTAGAGTTGGGGGTAGATTATCTCAATCTGATTTGCCTGTTAATTCTAAATTTCTTATAATTTTATCGGGTAAGAATTCTTTAACCACCATAATTTTGAGATATTACCATTTAAAGTATTTGCACCTGGGTCAACAAGCATTATTATATCAAGTTCGACAAAAGTTCTGGCCTCTTAACGGTAGAACTAATTGTAGGAAAATTGTACATAGTTGTATCACATGTTTTAAAAACAAACCTGTTATGAGTAATCAAATAATGGCTGATTTACCAAAGGAGCGTACAAGACCTAGTTATCCATTTAACATCACGGGAATTGATTTTTGTGGCCCATTTTCTATTAAGTTCAAAAACCAGAGAAAAGGGGTCACAAATAAAGTTTATGTAGCTGTTTATGTTTGCTTGTGTACCAAGGCAATACACTTAGATTTTGTAACTGATTTAACGTCTCAGTCGTTCATTGCCAGTCTAAAACGTTTTTTTGGGAGACAGGGCAAGTGTTCAAAAATTATGACTGATAATGCAAAAACATTTATCGGTGCTAACATTGCGATTAAGAAAAATGATAAATTGCCCCAATGAGACGTTAGCCAGTTATTTTACTAACGAAGGGATAGATTGGAAATTTATCCCACCAAGGTCACCAAACTTCGGGGGAATATGGGAGGCTGGTGTGAAGTCGTTTAAGTTCCACCTAAAAAGAGTAATCGGCAATCAAAATTTAACTTTGGAAGAATTCTTGACAATTTTGGCTGAAATCGAAGGTGTTTTGAACTCCAGACCTCTCACTCCACTTTCACCGGAGTTTGATGAATTTGAAACTCTATCACCTGGTCATTTCTTGATAGGTAGGCCCATCACTTCACTCGCTGAACCCCAACTAATAGATATAACTGAAAATAGGCTTTCTAACTGGCAAAAGATCAATAAATATAGTCAGAGAATATGGAAGTTGTGGAAAAGGGACTACCTTAATAATTTACAGGAGCGTAATAAATGGAAATTTGAAAAGAATAATGTAGAAATAGGAACTCTGTGTTTGATAAAGGAGGAGAATTTACCATCTACACAATGGTTAGTAGGACGAATTGTTGAAGTGATGCCTGGCCGTGACAGAAAAATTAGAGTAGTGAAGCTAAGTTTACCTAATGGCAAACTACTTCAAAGAAATATTCGTGACATTTGTATTCTTCCCATAGAGTAATTGCGTAAATAGAAAATTAGCTATAGTTTTATATCACAATGTCTGTCTTATGTCAATGTCATTTTGTATGTTTTATTTATATTTTTTTTGTGTTACATTATATTGCTAATTGTGTAAAATTTTTTGAAATTTCAATCGTGGGGAGTGTTAATTCCTATTGAACAAATAGATGGCGCGGCAAGCGCCATCTGAATTTAATTGTAAAACTAAGTGTTGTATGTAGGGGTGAGAGTGTGTGTGTGGAAGGAGAGCCGTAAAGAGTTACAAAAAAAGCTCTCTTCCAAAATATCAATAAATAAATATTGAGCAAACCTACAGTCCACTTCTTTCTGTTTATTGAGAGAGTACATATATTTACCTGAGCGTCGACAACCTGTTTCACCAGCATCTATGCCTGGCATTGATGAAACAATAGAGCTGTTAAAGAGATATCTTTCTTCTAAATCCAACCAGGATAGGTAGTTTTCATTCTGGTTTTTCCTAATATTTAATCAATCGAGGCAACAGTTACAATTAATGTTGGTCAAATTAATCTCCATCTTTGCATTGCTGCATCTAGCCTCTTGGCTGAAAGACTGAATGATGGAGAATTAGATATTGCTCTTATACAAGAGCCTTGGATTCGAAAGGGTAGAATTATGGGCCTTAACGTCAAGTGTTTTAATACTTTTTATGATACCCGTTGTGACCCTCCCATGGCCTGCATATTGGCTAGGTCTAATCTAAATTTCTTTAACATTGTCAACTTTCTCCATAGGGATTTAGTTGTAGTAAAGTTAAAGTTCTACGGCAAAGAAACAGTGTTTGACTTTGTCATCGTGTTTACCTATCTTCCTTATGAGGAGAAAGACCCATTGACTGATGTTGCTAACGCAATAATTGGCCACTGTAGTTCTAGCTGCAGATTCATCCTTAGCTGTGATGCAAATGCTCGCCACATAGTGTGGGGTAGTAGTGATTGTAACCAGCGGGGGTATGTATTAATGTGACATATTTTATTTTATGACTTATCTGTCCTTAATAAAGGCAGTGAACCCACTTTTGTTACGAGTAACAGAAGGGAAGTTACTGATCTATTGATTTTACTTTATGTAATTCTTACTTTATGTATTCTGATTCGAAGGTATCTGATGCAGTTACTGCTTCAGATCACCAACTAATTACCTTTTCTATTAAAGGCCTCACTAGACAAAAGGTCACAAGGAGGGACCCCAAAACAGCTGATTGTGATTCCTTCTGGACAACACTGTGAAAAAAATTGGGAAACTTCGCTGGTAAGTATAATAATGTTAAAGATGCGGAGTGGACTGTTGATCAAGTGCAATAGATCGTATTCGATTCATATTATATTTCTTGTAATGTTACGCCCTCCAGTTCTTTAAAGCGTGATCCTTGCTGGTATTCTGAGCTTAGTAAAGTACGTAAGAAATGTAGGAAGCTGTTTAACAGAGCAAAGAAATCTGGGGAAGAGCAATCATATTGAAACGCTCTAACTATCTATAATACGGCTATTAAAGATGCTAAACGTCGCTCTTGGCAGACTTTCTGCGATGGTATTAACACAATTTTTGCCACCGCAAAGGTGGCTCAAATCCTTACTAAGATTATATTTGCAAACAAAATGCTATCTGTCTTATAAACGGAAAATGTAGTGAGTCAGAGAAAGAGGCTCCTGGAGAATTACTTAAAGCTCATTTCCCTGGATCTCATCCTGTAGAAAATTAATATCTTTACAATAATCCTTCAGCTACTTGTAGTAAATGTTGCTGGGATGCCGCTAAGATGGTGATTTCCTATGAAAAAGTCGTAAGTCGTATCTTTGAAGTCTTACAAGTCACCAGGTATAGATGATATCATGCCTATACAGGGGTATACATACTAGTCCCTATTCTATGTAGGATCTTTCGAGCCTGTATAGCCTTTGGGTATATACCTCATTGTACCAGGGTAATTTTCATCCCAAAACCAGGTAAGTAAAATAAATTTGAGACTAAATCATTTAAACAAATTAGCCTCACTTCCTGTTTGCTGTAAGTCATTGAAAAGCTTATTGACAGATATTTTAGAGACTCCGTACTTATAGAAAGCCACTGTTCACCTCACAGCATGCTTATCAACCTGGCAAGTCAATAGACTCTGCTCTATATGAGCTCTCCTACATGCTTTAGAAAGCACTCTCAGATAAAGAGATTGTTCTGGTGGTATTTATTGACATTGAAGGTGCTTTTGACAAAGTCCCTGTTGAGACTATCAAAGGACTTAAAACCAGAGGTATCGATTCGGTCATCACCAGGTGGATAGCTAATTTGCTGTCTTCCAGGCATGTTTATTACTGTTTACTGGGCACAAGCATAAGAGTTCATCCTACCTCAGACTGTTCTCAGGGAGCCTATCCAATGGTGTATGATTATGGACTTGTTGTTAGCTTGGTTAACCAATCTTCATATTCCTTGTGTTGGATATGCTGACTATGGTGTTATTGTTGTCAGAGGCAAGCATGGCAAAACAGCAAGCATGGAAATCATAAATGGTGCACTTTTAGATATGGCTGAATGGTGATCTGATTCTGGCTTATCTGATTCTGGCTTATCTGTTAACCCTTCCAAGATAAGTCTTGGGACCTTCGCCCGAAAAAGGCACGTTAATCTAGGTGGTGATGTGTATTACCTAGACTATAGGTTGGAACTCACTGATAAAGTCAAGTTTCTCGGGTTTATTATGATTCTAAACTAAACTGGGGTTGTCATCTGGAATATTGTGTCCACAGGGCCAAGAAGATTTGCTGGTCTTGCAGAAATGCTATTGGTAAAACTTGGGGATTATCAACCAAGATAGTTTACTGGATGTACTCAATGATTATCATTCCTATTATCACATATGGTGCAATTATCTAATTGTCAAGGACTAGGATGAGCTCCGTCAAGTCTAGTCTTAACAGACTACAAATAATGGCCTGCGTAGCCTTGTCAGGCTGTCTCAGAACCACTCCCACAGTTGTTCTGGAGAGCTTAATTGGGTTTTTTCCGTTGAATCTACGCATTGAAGTTGAAGATCAAGCTGGTATTAAGCATCCTACGTACCTTGGCTAATGGAAGGAACATTCCAAACACTTGTCATGGGGTCACCTTGTTTCGTGAGTGTCGGATATTCCTTCTTTTATTATGCGTAGTGATTATATGTCACTAAGATATGCTTTTCACAAGCCCTTCATGATCCAATTTCCTACTAGAGATGAATGGCTTAATTCTCCTCTGTGGTTTAAAGGCAAATATCTAATATGGTACACTGATGGTTCAAGGCCAGGTTTTAAATCAGGGGCAGGAATTTATTGCTCCCATGATGGTACCATATTTCCCTTCCCGTAGGTAGTTATGTCACTGTCTTTTAGGCTGAAGTCTATGCCATCACCTTCTGTTGCAAGATATGCTTAGACAGGGTATATCGAAATATGACTATCCACATTTACTCCGACAATCAGACTGCTCTTCTATCACTATCAAGGTGCAAATTCCCCTCTTCAATAGTGTGGGAGAGCTTTTCGGACTTCTGTGACCTCTCTACGCATAACAAGGTAGGACCTACATTGGGTACCTGGACATATGGTATTCTTGGAAATGAGCTATCTGATGGAAGCTGCACGGGATGGCTCTTGATTTTCTAGGGTCCTGATTCAACCTTGGGAATCTCTCCCACATCATTCAGGGCATCTATATTCAAGCTCTATCGCAAAATTGCCCATGAGCAATGGCGCAACTCGGATGATCAGAGACAAGCTAAAGATCAGAATCGTGACTGTCCTAGTGTACGTCAAAAATAGCTCCTTAAGCTAAACAGGAACAGTTGGAGGAAGATCATTGGTCTTATCACTGACACTGCACCCTCAGGAGACGCCTAAACATAATTGGCATTGAATCTAATTCTCTTTGTCTAGGTTCTTATCTTGAAGAGGAGACTTCATGACATATACTTTGTGATTGTGAGGACTATTCTGCTCAAAGATTTGAGCATTTAGGGCAACATTGCATTAACGTCTGTGTACTGCAATACGTTCTTGTCAGGTGTTTGCTGAACTTCAATTCAGCTATAAGGATTTCTTGTTTATCATGATTTAGGGTTTCGTACAATAGACCTCTGGTCCATGTGTCCTGCTCTTTGGAGCTGTCCAATCTCTACGTCTAAATTAAATACTTATTACTATAAAATATACGGTATAAAATTTTACGTGAAAAATAGATTTTATGGTGAAATTAATTTTACGGCTGATGTTGTCTTTTCAACTCTATATCTAGGGTACCTTTACTTTACACTGTTATTTGATTGGGAACTTTCCATAGTATGTACAATTTACTTAAGCACAAGCTAATTTTATCCATTAGGAATTTCTCAAAGTTTTAAATCTTCATTCACTTTTCAGTTTGATCAACTTCATAGACTAGATCAACTTTGCACGTACCGGAATCACAAGTAAAGAGTTGTAAGAGTATAAAAATAAGGCTAACATAAGTATTAATGATTGGGAACTATGCTTTTTGATTGGGAACTTTCTATAGCATGTACAGTTTACCTAAGCACAAGTTAATTTTACCCATTAGGAAAAATTAGGAATTTTTCTTAGTTTTAAATCTTCATTCACTTTTCGGTTTGATCAACTTCATAGACTAGATCAACTTTGCACGTACCGAAATCGCAAGTATAGAGTTGTAAGAGGATAAAAATAAGGCTAACATAAGTATTAATGATTGGGAACTATGCTTTTTGATTGGGAACTTTCTATAGCATGTACAGTTTACTTAAGCACAAGTTAATTTTACCCATTAGAAAAAATTATGAATCTTTCTTAGTTTTAAATCTTCATTCACTTTTCGATTTGATCAACTTCATAGACTAGATCAACTTTGCACGTACCGGAATCGCAAGTAAAGAGTTGTAAGAGGATAAAAATAAGGCTAACATAAGTATTAATGATTGTGAACTATGCTTTTTGAATGGGAATTTTCTATAGCATGTACAGTTTACTTAAGCACAAGTTAATTTTACCCATTAGAAAAAATTAGGAATCTTTCTTAGTTTTAAATCTTCATTCACTTTTCAGTTTGATCAACTTCATAGACTAGACCAACTTTGCACGTACCGGAATCGCAAGTAAAGAGTTGTAAGATTATAAAAATAAGGCTAACATAAGTATTAATAATTGGGAACTATGCTTTTTGATCGGGAACTTTCTATAGCAAGTACAGTTTACTTAAGCACAAGTTAATTTTACCCATTAGAAAAAATTAGGAATCTTTCTTAGTTTTAAATCTTCATTCACTTTTCGGTTTGATCAACTTCATAGACTAGATCAACTTTGCACGTACCGGAATCGCAAGTAAAGAGTTGTAAGAGTATAAAAATAAGGCTAACATAAGTATTAATGATTGGGAACTATGCTTTTTGATTGGGAATTTTCTATAGCATGTACAGTTTACTTAAGCACAAGTTAATTTTACCCATTAGGAAAAATTAGGAATTTTTCTTAGTTTTAAATCTTCATTCACTTTTCGGTTTGATCAACTTCATAGACTAGATCAACTTTGCACGTACCGGAATCGCAAGTAAAGAGTTGTAAGAGTATAAAAATAAGGCTAACATGAGTATTAATGATTGGGAACTGTGTTATTTGATTGGGAACTTTCTGTAGCATGTACAGTTTACTTAAGCACAAGTTAATTTTACCCATTAGGAAAAATTAGGAATTTATCTTAGTTTTAAATCTCCATTCACTTTTTGATTTGATCAACTTCATAGACTAGATCAACTTTGCACGTACCAGAATCGGAAGTTAAGAGTTGTAAGAGTATAAAAATAAGGCTAACATAAATATTAATGAAAAAACAGCACAACTGTATGTAAGGTCCCTGAGTTAGAGCCTTAATTGAATCAAGTAAAAAGAAAAGCAACAGATAATTTTGGAACTTCTTGGAGTTTAGTGTTTTCCAGACTGAGTTTTTTCTCTTTACTTCAAACAGTGTGAATTTTTAATATTTTTACATGATAGTTTAAAGAATTTTTATGCTATTTTTATGATTAATTTATTGATAATTCCCGTATTAACCGGTGCGTTTAATATCAATATGAATACTAAAGAAAAAAATGAATTTTGCGACGTCTTAAGAACTGTATACTGGCTGGAATTGGTGCTGCTTTTGCAATTCATTAATTGGAATGTTATGAAATGGAAGTTAAAAACATTTGACCAATGGGTAACTATTTATTGCTATAAATTGATCAAAATTGTCTCTCTCTTGTATTTCTTTTTTAAGTTTAATTTCCTTAGTCTCAAACTTGAAAGCTGAATTAGAATAATATAACCTGATGTGAGGTTATGAATAGATTGCCTTAAAGTACCATTACCATTGTTCATGTTCACCTCTTGTTGCAAACTCCATAGAATCCTCGCGTAAATGTTTAGTCACGTGATCCCTTATTTATTGAATTTAAATTTTTGTCTTACAATATACTATGTTCGAATAATTTGTGAAAATCTATCACTATTTTCTAACAGTCTTAACAATTACACACACACACACACACACACACACATATATATATATATATATATATATATATATATATATATATATATATATATATTCCCAATTTCCCTTCACAATACGTCTTAGGGCATCTTTGACGGTCTGGACTGTTCTTTCAGCTTGACCATTTCCGGACCGACGTCTTGGAGCGATCAAAACCCTTCTGACGAAATTCCTTTCTAAGAAAGTCTAGTACTCCGATGCTCGAAACTGGCCTCCGTTATCGGAAACGATGACTTCAGGTATCCCATGGGTAGCAAAGATTTCTGGCAGGACGTCGACTGTTGCAGAAGCAGACGTAGAAGTCATATGACGCAGTTCTATCCACTTTGACATGGCATCTACTATGATGAGGAATTCTTGTCCCTGGAATGGACCTGCAAAATCAATATGAAGAAGGGACCAAGGTTTCTCTGGAATCTCCCAAGGATACACTGGAGCCTTAGGAGGGTCATGACGTGCCTGTTGACATTCCTGGCATCTTTGACCATGCACTTCTGTGTCATAGTCCATGCCTGGCCACCAAACGTATGAACGCGAGAGAGCTTTCACTCTTTCGATCCCTGGGTGTCCCAGATGTAGGGCCTAGAGAACACGTAATTTTCCACACACTGGAATAACTCCCAAGTAGCACCTGATATTAGATATTATCAGAAAATCGGTAAAATCTAACGTTATCTTGCACAACTTCTAAGATTAGAAAGATACAAGAGGTCGCTGTTTGCTCAGTATCGTATGATATTAGATTCAATGCAAACTAAGATTCTCTAGCGTTCGCTGTAATATTATATAATATTAGATTCTATGCAAACTAAGATTATCTAGCGTTTGCCATAGTATTATTTTGCATTAGTCTTAACGCTTTATAATATTAGATTTTGTATTTTTTGATATTATCTTGCTTTGCTCTTTATTTTTGGAGTAAGCAAGATGAGGATTTGGATGGTAGTAGAATAATTCGGCGATATAATTTTACTTAATTTTCTGTATTGCTGTGAAGCAGTTCAGCTAAATTTTTAATATTAAGCCAAAGAAATATTTACTATTATCATTATTTTAAACATCATAAAAATATATATATATATACACTTCTTATCTCAAATTTGAACTAAATAATTCAACATTAAAGTAAAAATACAATGCTAGTAGTATAAATGCCCATAAGCTAGAGTTACTGTTTAACAATGATGCTAAAATAAAATTGTTTCAGATTTTTGAAAATTTAAAAGGAACTGAATTTTATTTACATCTAATTTCAAAATGCTTAAAAATTACTATCATGACTATAAAAAAATTTCCAACATTATATCTTATTAAGTTTTATTAATAAACACATATCTGCCTATCCCATTTTCTAAAATTCCAAAGATTTATTTCAAAATTGCACAATGCAGTAGTTAAGAATAAAAAAATTAATCAAACCAAATCATGACAACCATTATTTCACAACTTAATTATATCATTTTAAAACAAAACACAATATAAACTTCACTCAACTATAAAAGCAATATATTCTTACCGTCATTGTTTAATATAAACATAATCCTTAAGAATACATATTTGTCATTAAATAAAATAATTTTTATTTTTAATGCAAAAAGCAACAGTTCCACTATGTATTATCATTTTAATTATTATTTTTAAATAGAAAGAATTCCAAAACTTTACAGTCATTTATTTCATGCAGTTCAAAGTTCTTTTCCCTTCACTTGCAACTTTTTGCTTATGTGCAACTATATTTCAGAGCAATAAACTGATGAATCGTTGCTTGATTGAAAGATTTTATAAAATTGTCAGCAACAGTAAACAACGAGCAGGGATGAATCACACAGAGATACACCTTTCGTCAAACTTCTACACAACAACAAGAGGAATTTCAGCTCCGGCAGATTTAAAGAGAATCGAACAGCATATACACAGCAGTTGTTTTGTTTTCTGTCAGGATCGAAGTTACGGACCCTCGTCTTCTACCCGTATGTCATTCTCCATTTGCATTATCCAGCAACCTCAGACGAAGCTAAAATTATAAGAGAAGAAGAGTTAAACTTTACATTGAAAACACTAAATTTAAAACTCTACATTACTTTACATTGAAAACATTAAATTAGTAAATTTAAAACTATTAAGCATTGAATATTTCTTTAAAACTTAAATCATTTAAAATAAATTTTAATAGGTCTAAAATTTAATAGGTAGATTTCAGTAACAATACCTGCACCAAACAATCTTAGTATCACTGCGCAAGAATCGAAAAACATTTCATTTATAACCGCTCTCAAGTAATAATTTTATTCATTCTTAATTATTTTTAATTTAAAAAAAAGAAGAAATTGTTGTTCAAAACCCTTAAGCCCTTTTTAATTGAAGTGAATATTCAAGTACAGATACAAAAATATATCAAATTCAATGCTTTTTAATTTTTTTTTTAAAGATAAAGTACAATGATACTTAACTATCAAAATATTTTTCTACATTATATAAGCTCATAGAGCCAATAGGAAATATTCACACTTTTATTAAGAACTTACTAAATAAAAATTTTAATACCTTTTCAGAACTGCTCTTCATTTAACGTAAACACAACTTTGAATAAACCATATTATTGCTAATTTTTTAACAATTTGCTATCATTTATAAATTAATATAATTAATCATGTATCAAAAACATGCAAATCTGTCTATACTTAAGAAATGAAAATCAAAATGTTTAACTAATTATTTTACAATATATTAAACAGGAAATTTAAATAATGTAACAATAGTGTTCTTCTTGTGAATAAAATTTCAAACATTCTAAAGTGTACCTAATGGTTTTAACTAAAAAGTAGCCGATTAATTAATAATTATTTTAACATAGCAAACTTCTTTACTAAATATTATTTTTTATCTTTATCATTGTTGCAGTGAAATTCTGTCAGATGCGATAATTACCATGTAAACATTGTTTTTACGAGCCTATTCTAAACTAACTACAATACTTGTAATTTATAGTCGGACAATACGTTTTAACAGAGTAGTCAACTACTACAAGCAAACATTATTAAAAATGAGCACAATCATAATATTTATTGAGAGATTAATTAAATTAATTCTTGAATGTTTTGAAGAAGCGGTCAAGATTATTAAGTACACTGAATGTTTCTACAGGAAAAACACTACCTACGATACTACTTTAAAGTTTTATGTATCTATCATTGAAATTTATAAAGTTTACTAAAAAATTACTATATTATAAATACCTTTGAAGTTAAAAATGTCATTCTAGCTGATTACCACGATCAATGGCGGCGGCGATGTAAACATTCCCATTCCTAAGGAAGTTACAACTCAACAATTGCACTGGCGGAAACAGCTTATTTCTGCTAATATTATCTTTATGTTTTCTGGCATAAGTTTGAAGTGGCTAAAAATGATATTTTAAGTAACATTTAATTTATTGTTTTCTTTCATAAATAAATGTTTATTTATTAATAATATGGGATAGCCTTTCGCAAAAATGTGGCGCTGTACCAAAAGTAAAGAAATAGATGATTAATTTGAAATTTCGGATGTTAGATCGAATACTATATAATCTTCTATCAAATTAGTTTTAACATTAGAAGATAGGATTCAAGAGTATTGCGTTTTCTAGCACAGCAGTATTATATTGCATCTTGCCAGTATTAGATCATATCTTTTTGCTACCTGGGGTTTTTTCTTCGACCCCCAATCGACCCTTCCGAATCGAATCGACCCCCATTCGACCCCCTGGCTCAGATCGACCCCTGATTTTGTTAAATAGACCCCTGGGGGTCTATATAGACCACTTTGGCGACCTCTGCTCTAAAGTAAAAAAAAAAAAAAAACCTCGTATTTCATTTTGCACTATTTAACAGGTTTATTAAAAACACCACCATCAAAATTGGGAATCAACTTCTATAAAAGTATCTTTTTTTCTCGTGTTTGCTTTCCTTATTAAATTACAGTTTCATGTTTGAACATTTAGTGTGTGTAAGGTATATCATTTGTTATTATTCTGTCTTATGATGCAAAATAATAATAGTAGAAAACCCCTTATCATTTCGAGCTTTCTTTAAGTACGAAAACTAATTTGAAAATTGCTTGAAACTTTTGAAAATTTATAATGTACTCAAATCGGACGTTTTTTATTCGTTGCCAATACAATTTAATTCAAAATAAAGAAGAAAAATTAAAATTCTTCCCGCGAATGAGCAGTATTAAAGAACTACTTTATTTACTCATATTTTGCATAGTTTTAAACGAATTTTTCTCAAATTTTAAAGTAAGAATTTTATAATTAATTTTCAATTGCGGTAAAAATTTTGTTTAATTTAATTTAATTTTTTAAAAGTTACAGCAAAAAAAAAAAGTAAGAATTTTTTTTTTTTAAATAATAAAAATGTCTATATCTCTATAAATATTTAAGCTAGACTTAAGAAATTTTATGTTGTTAATGCATATAATAACCAAGTTGCAAATCTATTACTACATTGGCATAGGAGGATCAAAAACATAATTTTCCTTTTGCAATTTATTATGTATCTCTAAAACCTCCAAAAGCTTTAAACTTCACTGATATATATGAGAAATCGTATGACTGAACACTTTTGAATTTATAAAATAATTCGTTAAGTATTTATGGGGAAATATGAAAAAATGCATTAGTATAGAAGTGTTCCACTATTTTGTCCACCCAATTATATATATATATATATATATATATATATATATATATATATATATATATATATATATATATATATATATATATATATATATATATATATATATATATATATATATATATATATATATATATATATATATATATATATATATATATATATATATATATATATACAGGAAGGATTAACTCTTAATTTGTTCTTAAATAAGAATATACAACTTGATTTAGAGCTTTCATAGGCTATAAATATTATCCTACTCTGCAGTATTTTGCCGTCAAGTTATAAAAAATAATATTCAAGAAGAAAAAAAAGCAATCACAAGACTGTGTACCAATGGTAAAGTCTGGCACAATAAATATGCGAAACATAATTTCATTTTGGGTGGTCAATGCTAATCTCTAACTTGTAGCTCTGTTAGCTGTAATATATCTTGAAAATAAAAATTTTTCTGTTCACAGATGGCGTTGCGTATTTGTTTCTGTTGCTAAAATGTTTTGTTGATAAGAAGAGAGTAAAAAAGTTGATTCAAATATAATTTGGAGATCGCTGTGGTAATGTGTAGTTTGTTTGAAGCAGATGGAAAAGTATCAAGAAACATGAATTACGGATTATTACTGAATAAACATTTATGTAGAATGTTCATTGATATGAGGCAGCTCTCGAACTCTCCAAATATTAGAAATGATTGCTCATCATGATTATTTTAGTAAGTCTATGGGCTCAAAAATTTGATGCTCAATATTCCATATGTACAATTCTAGTTTCAAGAATCTGTCTGCCTAAAATTAATAATTTTAAATAAATGTAAGTTCAAAACTATTTTTTTTTTTATAGAAGCCCTTGTGGTTTTAATCCATTTAAAAATCAGTTTTAAAATTTTCTTTAGAATAGACTGTATGTTGCAATAAAGTTCGAATTTCCATTGGTATTATAGGTTTTTATCCTCTTCTTTTTTTAAAATATTTTTGTTTATCAACATGATTCGTGTCAACCTCTTTGTTTGTTCAATTTGGAAAGTAATTTTATTTTTTGAGATCTATGAGAATGAAAGTGACAATTTGAAAATTAGTGTGATTTCAAAATTCAGTTTGTTCTGATTCGAAAATTTTTCATTCCTATTAGATTCATGTGCATATTTGTTTTGACATTGGCTTTTTATCTATTTTTATTATAATCACTTAGACATTGGATTTTATCTATTTTTATAATAATCACTAATTTAATTTTGGTATAAAATGCTTTGATTTCACAAGTATATTTAGAAAATGATATCTATTTTTTTAAGAAGCTCCTTTAATAGATTGATTTCCTGTTCTTTTAAGTATTAAGATATTATGTTCTTTTGATAAGATTTGATTTGAAATTCTGCTGTTGATTTTCCAATAAAAAAATTTCATTTGACTAGTATTCTCCAGTGCTCTCCCTAAGTGATTTTTGAAGGGTGGCACCTGCCCTGTCTGCCCTTTGATCCCTACAAATGCTCCCTCTTTTCCTTTTTTGTAAAAATATGCTTCCATCCCTTACAAACACTGTCTTTTTATTCTGATTCATTTGTAAGAAAAATTAATTAACTGTTAAAGTAATAATTACACACAAAAATTATCTATGTTTATGGGTTTAATTCTGATAACTATTATAAATATTTACTTTGTTAGGATTATTCTCAACAGTTTAATTTTTTTAAGTTTCTCTTTTTTCAACAGGATATATTAATAAATTTATTACATGATTTTAAAATTAATTTTTGAATAAGTACCTTTTTTTAAAAAAAGAAAATGAAAAAAAAAAGAAATGCACCTTTAAATAGTTATTTTCTAATAATTTTCTGTATAAATTATAGAAAAAATCTTTTAAGTTGTTTATCAAAAATATATTTTTTAGTTGACTTTTTTTTTGAAAAGAAAATGCATGCTCAGAGACTGTCTCTTAGCATGCTTTCAATTATTATTTATAAACTGTAAATTCTTTTCTTATTTAAATAATGAATGGAAATTACTTTTTGAAATGTACACATAAAATAGTATAAGATGATAACTTAAAAACTGTTGATGATCAAATTCAGTTATTACATGATACATTTATATGAAACATTTTGTTAATTTTTACGGTGTTAAGTGAATGCCCTTTATAAATTTTTTCTCTGAGGAAGCGCCCAACCCTTTTTTACTCCCAAGGAGAACTCTGTACTCTCTATTGTTAAATGAAGATAAATGTTCATAATTTATTCCAATAATAATAATCTCAAATTCAAATGTGTATTATACTGCTGTTAATGATTAGTTAAATGGTAAAGTAGCTGTGTTATTGTTTTATTGAGTTTAAAAATCTGGTCTTTTTCATTGTTTACTTTTTAAAATAAACAATTAAAAAGCTTTTGTCAAGAAAGATATGTTAAAAAGAAGAAAAAAAGTCTGAAAGAGAATATGTCAGTATAACTGCTTGTTTGTTCACTTGATATGTATGTAGTATTATAAAAAATTTTGAAAATCTGATTCTATTTTTTCTTTACTTCTAGATTCTGTGCAGAGTTTTAGTTTTCTTCATAAACACTAGCTTATTTATTTTCTGAAATGCTTGTGTCATCCTCTCATGTTGGTGGAAATGTGGCCTTTTCCCGTAAATGCATATTAACTCTTGCTGTTGGCATCACTTTTGGTTTTAGTTTTGCTTATGTACTTTTAAGTGTTGTTGCATGGGAAAGGAGTGACATGTTTGGGAATGCCATTTGGAGTATTACGACTGATCCTCATGGAGCTCATCATGATCCCCATTCGCATGATGACCTGAAGGATGCTGCTGGACCTAAATCACCTGTTTCATTTCATAAGGCGGATGAAGAATTTCACAGAGGTAAATAATCACTCTTTTAATGATTTGAGTAAAGTTCAGGGTGGTGAAAGATAAATTTCTACCAAGTAATGTTTTCTAAAAAATTTCTACCAACCCTGAAAGGTATTTTCTTTTACTTGATTTAGCTTAAATTTATTTCTATAAATAAATATTCTTGTAAAGTTTTTTCTATTACTTAATTAATGGCTTTATATTTATTACAAGTTTAAAAGTTTGTATCAATTTTAAAAAATATATTTTTTAGAAAAGAGATGCATTTATTAAAAAATTTGAACAAATCAAAAAATTTTATCCTCAATGAACACTATAGTTGAACTGAACTAAGAGTTATTCTTACCCTTCATTTGCCATAAATAGAAGTTAAAAATAAAATGTGTGCATAGTCCATTTATTGCTATCTACCAAAATCTTTCCACATTATAGGTTTATTTAGTTGATTTTTTACATAAATTTAAAAATATATATATATTGATTTCCAATTTCAATGACAAATGAAAGTGTTTTTCGTTATATTTTATGCACACAAATAAGATAGAACTAAATAATAATTTTAATTAAATTATGTTTTTACAGAAAAAATAGTGAAAGAACCCCAAATAAATCTTATAGAAACTAATTCTATCAAATCAGCTGAAAATTTATTATGTTATAGTTTAAAGCATTCTAAACAAAAGCTCTCATTGACACAAAGCCCAAAATGAGATAGTTGCTGCAATACCAAACCTTTAAGCATAAGAGATGAAAGCATGGTCATTTTGCTTAAAGCGTGCTTGCACACAGCATTTTACATTTTATACTTGCACACAGGTGATTTTCAGGATATGCATGGTGTAGAGATAACATCAAGTAGCCGTCTACAAAGTTAATAAAATGTATCTATGATGCAACAAATCGACCTCCCCAACAAAATGCTAATAATATTCGAATGATTGATAGCTAGTTATGTTATGCGTAGCTATACAGGGGTCTGTCCAGGCCGAATTTACTACCGTTTAGCGGTACCTTCACAAATACAACTTTAGGAAAAACGGTAGCTTCACAAATTCAAATGTAGGAAAAACGGTAGTTTCACAAAATACTTTTTCGTAAAATTTTATTTTTTTATCCCTTAAGAAACGATAAATCCATATTTTTACCATATTTTTGTGCTGATTTTTTAATATAATTTTTAATTTTTCACAAATTATGTCTAAATTTTCACAAAATAGGTACTTCTTAGAAAAACCTAGACAGACCCCTGCTATATATATTTACATACATCCGAATTCTTTTTGATTAAGCAATCTACTCTAATAAGGTATATAACACGTGCAAAATTTGATCCAACTACCTCTATGTGGTGCACATTGGTTAATGCTTATTTTGTGACAGTATTAGAGAATTAAGAACTACTATTTATGTTTGAGGTTTCATACTGTTAATTTTCAGACTTTTTATCAATAAACACTTTTGATCAAATTATTTTGAACAACAGCATTTTAAATTTTCAACCAACTTGACAGAGGATTAATTTCCATAAGATTTGTGTGGAATCCCTTGATACATTAGATCTGAAAAAATCCATGGAAAGTCCTGGAATTTTTTTTATCTAAGTGCTTGTAGCCATCCTTAAAATAATTTTACAAAATAATTGTAAATCTTCTTGAGGCAAAGCTAGCCAATTGGACTTCTACTTTTATAGTTAAGTTGATAGCCAATTATTATTTGAATTTCATATAGTGATCTCTTATTATGAGTCCATTCTCATTTGGATAGAAGGGTTCTTATATGGAGCGTTGATTGTATATTACATTATAGAAAGCATTTATTGAATGGTATCAGATTTTAGAGATGTTATATTTTTCTAAAGTGCTGTATTCAATGATTCATATTTAAAGTAAAATTAAAGGTGTTTATTTTATTTATATTAACATTACAATTTATGCAAATCTTTTACTTTGCTCAACAACCAATTTATTCTATTGAACCCAACTTACTTTTCTTATCGAAATTTTTATAAATTGTAATCTCTGAATAATTCTTTAAAAAGAAGCAAAACTCTCCTTTTATTATAAATATCAGTGCTTTAATACTTTTTTAAAGTTATTTTTTATTAGAAATAATAAGTATTAAATAGTTGTACTAATATAGTAAGAGTTAAAATAATTAATAAAGTACTCAGCTGTGTTTTTCAAAGAAATAACTTTGTAAAAGGTCTGCTCACGAACCATAATTTCTTCTCAACGAACTCTATAACATTCTGGCACTAATTCTATAACACGATATCGAAAACACCGATTTGCTGGCATTACTGGTTAAATTTATAGGTTTGTTTTCGTTTGGGATTTCTATTTTTACATTTACCTTTATGGTTTGTCACCAGGGAGAGCAGTTTCTGGGTGCGTTGTTCTAGTAGGTCATAGCTTAGAATGTACAGTTATTTTATATTTAGTGGAAAACAAAGTTTTGATTGTGTTAGTATCCACATTAATTAAACATGTCACTCAGACTGCTATGTTGTTTTTTCTAACACTATTGATTTTAATTGTTGCTATGAATGTCTTATTTGTCTTTCATCTGTGGTTACGTTACATTGCCTATTTGATGTTATGTGTGTAATCTTCAATCTTCAATGCCTCATATTCATCATTAAAATTATGTTGAAGTCATTGTGCTGTTTCTAAGTTATATTAAGCTGTTGTAAGCAAATGAAACGTCATGATTCAAGCATGCTATCTTCAAAATTCTTTTTTTAAAAACATTTTTGAATGAAAAGAGTAATACTTCCACTCTGATGTCGGTAAGTCAAAACTCGGTAAGCCAAAAATTATTTTGCATTTTGTTAATGTACATAGTGCTTAAAAGGTGCTTATTTTGTGTTGAATGTTTTGACTATGCATCCTGTATAAAGCACCATTTATGAGAACAAGGTGAATTTCTTAAAAAGAAACTTTTTTTTCTACCTGATAGAATTTTGTTTCTGAAACAATAAAAAAAAAGATAAATCTAATATTTTCTCATATAGGAAATCAACACAGTTTTCTGCTTTTGAATAATTTAAATTTGCCTTTGCATAAACTTCTAGTGGGGAAACGTTGTCTTTTTCTCTCTTTCTTTTTTAATTCGATTGTATTAAAATTTTTAGGCAGTTAAATTCATACCAAAATTTCACTCTCAAGCACTAGTTTTCTATTAAATGGCAGAGAGAAATACTGTTAGTTGCACTGAAAAGTAACTGTTTCAAACTGTGATAAAGGCTGATAATTAAGAAGTTTATGCTCTTTTGTTTTTGCGCCTTGCTAAGGTTTTATTGTATTGAATAAGTAACATTGTTTATGTAAGGTAATTTGTTGCAGTTTAGTCGCTTCAGGCTTTTATGTGTTTAAACTTGATATTCTCCATCAAACTGCAACTAAATGTTGTTTAATGCTGTTACTAACATTGTGTTATTTTACTTTGTGATCACTACATTTCTCTTTTGTATCATGTTTTATACGGAACTATGGAATTAGGAATTGTATTAAATCCAGTCAACGATAAGAAAAAGCCTGAAACATAAACTGCGGAGTGTTTTTGTATTAAATTCAAGGACGTATTAATAACGCATTGCTTTTCTATCCTCAAATTTATTTTTTTTTTTTCAGTTAAATTGTACTTTTCACTGAAGAATCATAAGTGGTGTGAAACAAGGTTTCTTTAGACACCATACTTAAGAAAATAAAACTACACATTTGGAAATGACCGAATGTTCCTTTTATATTATATTTTATTTTTTACAATATTTTTCAATCCATAAGTTTCTTTAAGAGTAAAACGAGAAATAGTTGAAAGAAATCGAGAAATAAAATAACTCGGTTTGAAAACAGGCTAGGCGTGCGTGCCCTTTTAACCAAACTATGTAAAAATAATATTTTCATTTGTCAAAAAATTAATGAACTTCAGCTGTTTTTGAAGCGCGAAAGATTGATCCAGTTTCCTCGTGTTAAGCAGAGCAGTTTTCCTAACTTGAATCCCAACTTCGTTATATGGATGCTAAATGCTGCTGTTCAGAATTCATTATATAATAAAATAGCTTCACATAATAGTTTTCCCGTAAGGTGGAAATAACCGAAATTGTTATGACCCCTTTTTGTTTTTTGTAGTTTAGCATCGTGCTATTGTTCGTGAAGGAAAGAAACTATTCAAAATGAAAGTGATAAATCATTTCGTCTTTGGTCCTCAGGAAGGACTCAAAATTGTTTCATAGGATTAAGAATAATTTTTTTTTTTTTTAAATTCATGTACTTATCATATGTATCGATTTTAATCTTTTTAAAGTGTGATAAGAAAACAGCTGTAATTTCTCCTTCACGAACGGAGAGTCTTTATTAGCATTTTATCAATATGCTGCCAGTTAAACGGTCAAATAATTCTACCACGTTTCATAAATAAGTCTTTTGTCTTATCTTGAGAATTATTTTTTTTTACATACTATAAATGTATTACCCCAATACATTATAAATGATATGCATTTAATTTATTATATTTAAAAATTTTTTTCTTAACTTCTGTAATCTTGGAGGGGAAAAAAAAAATTAGAATGCTTTAGTCACTCAGCAATTTTATTTAGTGACTCAGCGATTCTTCTTCTTTTTTTTTTTTTTTTTTTCCTTTTAAATTCTCAAGAATTAGTTTGAATAAAAATTTTCGTCCTATTATGAATTTCCCAATATTTTGCTTTGGGTTATCAATGAAAATATATATTATGCAAGAGTAATGTTCTGAGTCATCTTATGAAACATTATTTTTCTTATATTATATTTTTCCAATTATAAATTGAATTTTCTGACATTTACATCTTTATTTTTTTATTTACTTATTGATTTTTAAATGCAGATTAGTTATGTTTAGTTGATGACTAATTGAGAATATTGTTATCGCCACGGATTAAATATTTGTTAATGTATAACTAGTAAAACAAGATGTATTTCGTTGGATAGTCTTAATGCAAAATTGTATGAATTGAGTAATTTGTCAACAACTTTCTTAGAAAAGTATTATTTTATGTGGATATTAGAATTTATAAATGGGATTTGTAAAATTTTCTTATAGTTGCTCTTTTACAGTAAATCAGTTTCTTAAATTATCTGTACTTATTTGATATATATCTTATTGTTGAAGTGTCAAATCCGTTATTTCATAAAATAACTAGGTATTTTATGAAATAACTAGACAGGTCAGTTAAATTATGTAAAATGATTGAATTCTACGATTTAACTAGTTTTTCTATAGAATAACAATTACTTGATTGGGAAAGTATTAAATAAGGCACTCGATAGTTCTTTGAACCGTTTCTATCCGTTTTTAGTCAGTTTTGAACTGCTTATGGCTGCTTTACTACCTTTACTTTAACCATACCTTTCTGTTTAACTAATGTTAGCAACATGAGCAATAATAAATTATATAATCTACCTTTTCTTATTTTTTATCAATTAATTATCCGCAATAATACTAAGGGATAAAATGTATTTTTCGAGAGATTTCAGCTATTTATGATCAATTAATTTATAAAATAACTTTGAAATCGTTTATTTTTCACATTAACAGTCTATCATTAGTCATTTCATAGCATAGAATAACTAATTATTTCATAGTATTACATGTTTAGTTATTTCATGTAATACCTAGTCATTCTATGTAGTAATTGAATTATACATTTTAACGGTAACATTTACAACATAATTATATATATTTTTTCCGCACTAAGATTTATTTACAAATTAACTCTTATCTAAACACATTTTATTTTCCATATTGAACTACATACTGGCCCCGGCCCTGTGGTAGAATCGCGGCGATATTGTCGCAGGACATTTCAGAGTTCCTGCAGAAAGATTTTTTATTTAGGAAGCAAAGAAGTTTTTATCTGCAGAATTTTTCGAAATATTTTTTTACAGAACTTTTTTTCTCCTTTCTGCAGGATTATATTCATAAAATGCCTTTTTCGCATACCTCAAGTGAAAAAAAAAAAAAAAAAAACGCTCGTGATTTTTTCCCCCTACTTTCTTTTGAGAATAAAAAAATTCCGCAATGATTGGCTTTAGCTAGAATTTCAGATTGATATTATAAAAAAGTAATTTCCAAATAGCAAAAAATCAAAAAAGGATAACTATACAAATATTTTTTAGAAAATGAGAATTTTGCCAATTAAATTCTTACATTTATAATTAAAAGAAAATATGTACTGTTCTGTTCCACTTAAAATTTCCGCTTAAAAGTTGGCATTTCTATCCAACCAATTGTCATTCTCACGTACCTTTTTCTGGAATTACTGGTATTTATTCCAGGAATTCTGTCTGAAGGAAACAAAACATCCCGAATACTCCTTTTTAATGTATCTTTTACCCATTTAAAAAAACGCGTGTTGATTTAGGTTTTTCATGTCTGCGCACTTTTCAACTAGATCAACTTCCATAGAGATGTCTAAGCTGATGTCACTTTCCTTGTCTGTCCTCTGGAAATCGATCAATGATCAATGGTACAAATCGCAACCAATAGGAATGCGCTTCTGTTATGAATTGTCCAATAGGAATGTCTAAACGACTATTGATTGATTTATTCCACTCAGTGATATAACTCAGCCTCGGAGATCTCCATTTTCATAAATAAAGAGTAGCTGGAGTCATAAAATATCAAGCAATCATTAATAAAAAAAAAGCATCAAAGGTTCAATTATAAAATGCACAAGATAATTTTGGAACTTACTAAATTGATCGTTTTCCTGACTGAGTTTTAATTTTTTATAATGTTTTTACATAATATTAACTTGAAGTAAAGTATTTTTAAGTCCCTTTATGATTGACTTATTCATAAATTATAAATCATTCATTAATGGCGATCTTAATATAAATATATATATTGCAGAACATGGGCATTGCATATGATTAATATTTTTAGGGGGACGAAATTAAAATGCACAGTCACTCTAGTTCTCCAAATTTTACTCATAACAAAATGGGACAAAAATAAAAATTACTTAAATCTGCCAAACATCTGTGAAAAGATTAATCTCTTTGTTCCTCTATAACTAAAAAGCGAGGTAGACTTATAGATAATTTTAATTATTGAGAGGGACCTATAGACCCTAATTTATCTTTCTCTCTCTCTCTCTCTCTCTCTCTCTTTTAATACGAAACTTTGAATGCGAAATCTAATAGCCCTTGTTTTCATTGTAAAGTATTTTTGTTAATTATGAGCGTTGATTAATTTTCAGTAGTAACTACCGTTTATAAATGATGAGAGGGTGAAGAATAGCTTTTACATTGTAATTTGGAAAATCTTATCTCCAATAGATATTTATTTAAGATAAATTTCCTATCAGTATAAATGGCGTCACAAGACACCTATCTTATTGTTGCACTTCTTAGTAAAAGGAAGAAATAACATTTTAAAAATGCAAAAAGATGGTTTGCAGAAGATAAAAAAAAAGAGGAGGGGGAGGGAAGTTCCTAATATCTCATGGCAGACGAGAAAGAAGGTATTGTTATTATCGAATGAACTTGTGTGGTAACGCATGCGTTAACAAATCCAAGAATAATGCCTGACCTCTTGCATTATTCAAATAGAAAGTTTTTGAAATTGATATCGAAAGTGGTTGTAAAAAAGGAACTGTTCCGCGTGTTGTGCTTTGAGAACATTGTTTCGACTGTGGTAGCGTAACAAGATCCTTTTTTCCCGAACAAGGCACTTTTCCGTCAATCGGTATGTCCCGAGGCGTGAAATCAGCACGTGTCCCTGACCGCTAAGGAGGCAAAATTACCGAATGCTACGAAACTTAAATTTTTTTTTCCTTTCATGTTTGATTTTATTGGAGAAACTGTACTCAAATAATGATAACCTCTGTTATTCATGAATCGTGAAAGTTAATGGTGTTATGTTAATGTGGGTCAATTTTCTCTAAAAGGTGATAAGTTATCGCTTGACAAATGCGGTTTAATCATCGTTTCCAATTTGCTTATAAATCTCACAACTCGATTTTTTTAAAAAAAATTCTTTTTCCAAATTGGGTGTGTAGTTTTAAATTACAATAGAAAGTTATTTATTAAATCACATTCTAATGCGAAAGTCATTTATTTTATATTTCTAGATATTTTAATCGGGATTATTTTTTAGTTGTTTGTCTATCTATTTTTCGATCACCCAATAATAGTTTTTTTCAAGACAGCGTATTCAGACAGATAGTGCGTCAAGAATTGTTATTAGCCCTGCGTCATAATACATTTATACAAATTTGGTTTATAATGGTTTGTTTTAGTGACGCGATAAAGGCACTGGCCTTTTTAGAAGTCCTGCGTGTGTGTTAAAACATAAATAATAATTCGGCTTATAATTTTGCAATCATTTTCATTATTTATTCTCTGTTGAAAAATTATTGAGAGTTTAATTATTTTTTCATAATTTAGTCTTTAAAAAAATGCTCGAATTTTTAACATTGTGTTACCTTATGTCTTTTATTTAACAAAGTAACATTTTATTTAAATAAAGTAATTAACAGTCATGTGTGCATGCACATAAAATAGAGGAAACAAATTCTTAAAATCTATAGCGCTCCGATTTTTAGAAAAACATTAAAAATTATATGTAGATGCATTGATAGCAAGGAATCAAATACTGTCATCGATGTTATAAAGTAACTCCCATACGATGGCAGATTCGATCATGAAAAGATAGTACAGCATTGTTTCCGAACCTCATATGTTATTGGTGGAAATGCTAACGTCTAATTTAAAAATTGAACGAACTTATAAGTTTACATAAATACCAAGAGTCGAAAAGCTTGTGGAAAAATATATACATAAATACAAGAGTCGAAAAATAAATTACATTTCATATACAGTTATTAGTATTGCTAAAATTATGTTAATGTTGTTTAAGCTTTTGTTATAACTTAAAAAAACTTTTCAAATATTCTGCTTATTCTATTCTTAAGAAGAGTAAAAAAAGGAACACAAAACTGCCAAGTAAAATTCCATTTAAAAATTAAAAAAAAAAAAAAAAAGAAAGAAACCTAAATAAATGTATGAAAATGCAGTTTGAATTTTTTTAAGCTATTCAGTTTTATTTTACAAAATAAACATTTTGATTTTATAAACCATCAAACTCGAGTTGGAGCACAAAACAAAATGTATTCATAACTATTTAAAAACTTGTAAGTAGATTATTTTAAGTTAATCTCAGTAATATTAATAACAGTCATAATTTAAGTTTTAAAATTTAATATTCTTATATTTACAAATAATGTTCTTATTGTCAAATAATAATGTTATTTTATGATTGCTTGAATTCTGACAAAAAAGATACTAAATATGTAATACATAACAGAATCTTAACAAATGAAAAGTTTTTCAAATAGTAATTATAGACCCTTTAGTAATTACTGTCCTCTTTTAAGTGCATTGCAGAGACGAGCAATAATTACAAAACAATAGTTTTTGTGAAATAATTGAAGAACAATTTAATTTCTTTATTTAAACTATCCAAATTTTATGAAAGTTTATTATTACATTTTGTACAAATAAAAGTTTTTTTCCTTGCCTAATGCTAAAAATACTAAAAGTTTTATATCTTAGATGAAAATTAGTGTGATAGTAATAGTGTGCAATAAAAACAACCACAGATTTTTTAAGTTGAAATTAAGTTTATTAATCCCTCCCCCCCCCCTTCCCACAAAGAAAAATGGTACTGCAAATGAACTTCACTGTTCTGTAGAGAAGTGTGTTCTTTGTAACCTGCGAGTTATATTTTATTCAACTAGTGTAGTGTTTTATTGTCACTTTTCCTTCTTGTGATAGTAATTATACAAAAGTGAGGGATATTGTAGTACAAAATATACTAATTATTCTGAGAATATCGATTGTAAATATTTAATTAGACAGTCATATTATATCTTGATATCTATGCATTTATCTCCATAACACTCGTAATATAGTAAATTACTTTTTGGAGACACTGGAACAGTAATGAAATTTTACCTATATTTTAATTTTTTAAAAATATGATTTAAGTACAAAATGTGTCTATGAATATTTTTTCTACTCCTTATACCATTAAAAGTTTATATTTTAGTGAGAAATATATCTTAAGAACGCAAAAGTAAAATAATTGAGAAAATAAACCATATTCAATGTGCTTTCATTTTGAGATTTTTGAAATTTAGCTTTAAAATTATTTGATTACTCGATTGCAAGTTTTAATTAAATATTGGTGTAAGAAAATATCAACTTATTGATTCTGGTGATTTTTTCTTGTTGAAAATACTGTAAAAAATTTCTATATAGTTCACAAATTATCATGAGTTGTTTCAACGCTTTATTAATAAAATTAATTGTTAACTGTAAAACTTTCTGTTCTAATCAAGTAATTCTAAAATTAAAAATAGTGTAATTTTTTATTTATAATACTTTTTTGTAGAGCATATTATACTCTTAGTTTGTCGTTTACCCTAAAGTAGCTTGGTGTAGGTGTACTGTTCTAAATAAATGTCCCGAATAATATAACATTACTTCTATTTTTTCTTCTTTTGTCCTACTGTGAGGTTTGAGTTAGTAAAATTTCTAATAATCAGTCAATGGCTTTTCTTTTTTGAATATTCTAAAATTTTCATTTTTTCTTAATTCAGAACTCTCTATTTTTGAATTGGTTACATAGGTAAAATTAAATATAATGAAATATCAGATTAAAGGGGAATTAAAATTAAAACTATAATGTAATATATAAAGGTAATTAAATATCAATTTAATTAATTGAATTCAAGATTATAAATTCATAATTTTAATAAACATAATAAAGTGGTTTTAAAATCAAGACCTTTTAATCTCAATCATAAATGGAAAATATTGCATTCAGTATCGATTTTTACTTCATTTTTTGACTATAAAAGTCCCTAAAATTCACTTTTTCTAAAATATGTTATTTATTGCGCAATAATTAGCATGAAGTTTTATATTTTGTTTTATTTTTTTAATTTTGTTGGCCGCTGTGTATCGTCGCGCGTGAAGAATCTGCCTGGAGGGGAATGAAACAGTGAATTTGGCAGTAAGAGAAGAAGTAAGAATGCTGCCAGTAGGAGGAGAAAACTACATTCCAACAACGGAGCCACATTATAAATTGATCAGATTAATTTAAGATCCGCGCTTCTTTTTAGGTTGTCATCAAACTGCTTTCAATTAAACTGAGGAGAATTGCGCTATTTATGGAATGTTTTTTGATAGGAATCTTCCTTTGATTTTTTTCCACACTGGTTTATCTCTGATACTTAGTAAAATTTTTCATGGTAAACAAAAAAGTTCGTGTAATTTTTTTAAAAAGTTATTTGTTAAATTTTAGGAATTTTAACTAAAACCTTTTGGTTTAAGTTTCTATTTCGGTCGAAAAAGTCATTACACAATGAAACTCCTTTCAAAAGCATGTTTTGAACGTGAACATTTTTGATTTTTGTTAAATTTTAGGAATTTTAACAAAAATCAAAAATGTTCACGTTTAAAACATGCCTTTGAAAGGAGTTTCATTGTGTGATGACTTTTTCGACCGAAATAGAAAATGAAACCAAAAAGTTTGGACAATAAAAGTAGGTATAATATAAAAATTAAGTAATATGAACAATTGAATGGAGAAAAATATTTCAAGCGAATCTCTTGCGACTTACGCGTTGCCCATAATAAATAAATAGATAATAGTAACAAAACTAGATAATTTGACACAATAATGCGCAAAATAAAATGAATTAGTAGGAAGGTTAATCATAGAATTAGAAAACATAATTTCTTATATTTTGGGACAAATATTCGAGTAAGATAAGTTTTATATCATTACGCTCCTGTAATAAATTATTACCTGCTTTTATAATTTGTTCTGACATAATGGTTAAGGTACTGAGATGTCCTTTTCAAAGAAAAGAGTTATATCTTCGATTGTATATAAGATCTGAAGCTGAGGGATCGATATTTAGTAGTTTATCTTATCTGGGTAGTAAAGATGGCCGGTGCGCCATGCTAATCACATTGCCGTCGTCTCAACCTCCTGGAAGCCCCTAGCTAAATAATATCTGTTGCTGGTGTGCTTTATTCTATTATTGCCATGCAGCTAAAAGTTTTCAGTAAGAATTTTTCTTCTTTGTATCTCGTTATTTAACCCCAAGTTTGCTTGTTTCACCCATTCAAAAGTTTGTGTTTTAAGGTTTTAATTTATCAAGTTAGAACCTATTTTTCAATTATAAATATGTTATCACAAATGCGTTTGCATTATTATTTCTGTTATAAAGGGATTTATTTGTGCAACCATTTCTTGCATTTTTGACAAAGAATTCGGAATAATACGAAATAATACTTTAATGCCTTGAATGCTTTAACGACTCATTATGCCTAACATTTGCAATTGTTTTTCAGAAGAATTTTAAACTTTAATAAACTCAAAAAAAAAAAAAAAGATTTAAAAAAAAAAACCTCTTAAAAAATAGTTACAATAATATTTGTCTATGATCTCTGCATAAAAGATATTGCATTCATTGGTTTGCGTAACCACCGAAAATATTGTGTATAATTCAGATTTTATCTACTGTTATGGTAGCAGGTGATCGATACAAAATAAATGTATTTTTCAAATTCCTTTTCGGTTTATATCTTTTTAGTGGTTTCTTCAGATGTTTTATTAGAGTAGGAAACTTGATTTATTTTTCATTTATATTACCTGTTTATGAACAGCTGATATTAACGTGAAAGATCCCATTTTATTTTATTTCGTTGTTAACAGTAAAAGTTGATTTCATAAAATAAGTTAGTGTCTATTTTTTTTTTATTATATATTCCAACTGTGTTTTGTAGTAATTTATAAGAAGTTGTTTATTTAAAGGAAACATAGTTTCTTGCTGATGTTAAGAAATTAAATGGGTGGCAAAGTTGTGAAGGAAGATAGGTAGAAATGAGTTTTCTACCTATCACAATCAAGGGACAATTAAAAAAACAGAAATTTGGTAAGAAAAATTAAGAATTGAAGATTAGGTTTTATAAACTGTGTATAAGCTGCAAGCGGTATAGAACCCAAATTATACGATAAAAATAATACAAAGAAAACAAGGAAAAAGCATGTTTTAAAAGACGAAAAATTATTATGAAAAAATAATTAAAATTTTAAAAAATAAAAAAACTCAGAAAACAAAACAAAAAAAAATCAATAAAAAAGAAAACATCTTTTAGTTGTTTTGTTTTCTGGTAATTTTTTTAAAAATTCTAATTACTTTTTCATAATATTTTTTTAATAATTTTTTGTTTCTTTTTGAAAAAATGTTTTTCTTTCTTCTCTTAGTTTCTTTGTATATATATATATATATATATATATATATATATATATATATATATATATATATATATATATATATATATATATATATATATATATATATATATATATATATATATATATATATATATATATATATATATATATATATATACAGTGGTACCTCGAGATACGAGTGCCCTGACATACGAGTTATTTGAGATACGAGCTGTCGAGGGAGCGAAATTTTGTTTTGAGATACGAGCGACATTTGAGATACGAGGAACGGCCATGCAAGCCCTTCTCGTCCTCGACAATGCTCCTGCTCACCCACCGAACCTCGAACATGACATCCTCGAAGAGGTCAAGTTTATAAAGGTTCTCTATCTAACACCACTCCTATCCTGCAGCCCATGGATCAGCAGGTGATTTCTAATTTTTAAAAGCTGTACACTAAGCACCTTTTCCGGCGCTGCTTTGAGGTGACAGAGAACACAAACCTCACCCTTCGAGAATACTGGAAGGACCACTTTAACATTGTGATATGCCTCAGAATGATTAGATCAGGACTGGCTGAGTGTTACAACGAGGACCTTAACCTCTGCATGAAAGCTGTGGCCTGAGTGAGTCTGGAACCGAAAATTGTGCTGTTTCCCGAGTCTGTAGCTTCGAAGGATTCGAACCCGAAGTGCCAATAGAGGAGGAGATTGTGTCTCTGGGAAAATCCATGGACCTGGTTATGGGTGAGAGAGACGTGAGCGAGCTCGCCGAGGAGCCCTTTCAGGAACTGACGACCGAAGAATTACAAGAGTTACAGTCGCTGCAGCATTCGGGGGTTCTGCAAGAAATTGGTTTCGAGAAAGAGCCAGAGGTGGAGGAGGTTATCTCTACAAGTGAGATAAAAGAGTTCATGGGAATGTGGGAGAGAATTTCACAGTTCGTGGTAAAGAAACACCCCGAAAATTTGCAACTGGTCGTACATCGGATCTATTTAATGACACTTGCCTAACTCATTTCTGCAGCATTTTGAAAAGGAGGAGGAAACAAACCTCCTAAGACAGTTTTTTTAAAATCCGGCTATAAAAGCAAAGACCAGTGAAGAGAAATGCAGTGACTAAAATTGAGCATACAGTAGCATTTAAGTTGTGTGTTAGTTGTATTTAAGTGACAAAAATACAAATATGTATGTACACTTTATAAAATCAGTTTTTTTTTTTTTGCTTTACATTCTCTTTTTTAATGTTTTTATACAATATTTGTCATTCATAAATACATTTTTCTTATTCAAAAACACGTAAGAAAAACAATTGGGGATAGCATTTTTGGGGCTGGAACGGATCAATGGCATTTCAATTAATTTCAATGAGGAAAATTGTTTTGAGATACGAGCAATTTGACATACGAGCAAGGTTACGGAACGAATTAAACTCGTATCTCGAGGTATTACTGTATATATATATATAGCACGCCAACCCTCTATAATTGCAACACAAATTTAACTCTAATTGAAAAATTAAATTTATACAATCAAAATATTAAAATATTATACTGGTAAAGTTGGAAAATTGCCAGTATGTAAAATACATATTTACAAAATAAAATACTAGTAAAATAGTTCAAATTATACAATCATTACTATCTAAGAATATGTCAAGGTGCATGAACTTTAGCAAATGTTTAAATGTTATAAAATGTCTCTGTAGACAACATTTTTTATTATCTCTTTTTCAGAATCTTTTCGTGCACATATCTTAATTTTTAAGCATGATTTTCCACGTCATCTGGATAGATGGTCATCTGGCTCATGACCAAAAATGGGGCAATTCTAGTCGAAATGATGCCTTTACTATCCTTAGTATTTATCGCTATTCTTTGGATACACGCAGTATTCCCAGCTCCATCACTCGTCATGATAGTACAAAATGAAACTAACTTAGAATGTTTTTTTTAAATTTTTAATTTTTTTTTTATTTTATTATTTTTTTTACAGTTATTCTTGTGCCATTACACAATCCATCTGCTATGCATGGATTTCTAACTAACTTGGCCATTGCATCTTCTTTGAGACACAATTTATGCAGTAGTAGTCTAGTGACACTTATTTTTGATAGATATTTTGGTTGAAACCTCTTAAACCAATTATTTCATCATTAATGTCATCCCCATCCAAAGATGTTACTTTATCATGTGAATAGCATTCTGCTACATCACCTGTCAGTCTGTTCAGAACAGACATGTCCAATTGATTTACCTGATCATTAAGGATCCACCCACTCTAACTAAATTAGCAATTGCTGAGAATCAAATCCTCCCTAAGCATTTCAGAGACATTCGCATAATCATCCTCACCATTTCCCAATAGACAATCTCCAAATGTTGCTCGCATATTCTGCCAAGACGAAAATGATTAATATGCGACCACGATTCAAGTTACAGTTCCACATACAATGCAATCTTTTCCATAAGGAACGTTTAATGAACTTGCCGAAAATCCCCTCCAAATAAATATATTTTCCACCAAATGGAAGATCAGATTTCAGCAAATCTCAAGAAGTAATGTTAATCAGACTTAAAGCAACGCCTGGAATTATGGAGGTCTCATCCCAAATTATGAAAGGGCTTTGACTGAACTCTTTTTTTTCTACACAACTGAATTATGGAATGTAGCGATATCCCTACAATAACCGTAAAATCAAACACAGAGAGCTTGGTAGAACAGGACTCATTGTCTGTATAAAGAGCAGTGTATACAAATTCCTCATTCATTCGAAAATTCATGCTGTTTGGCGTTATAGCGCCATAGGTTGTTGAACTTTTTTCTGTGAAATTCAAGGTGGTTTTAAAATAATTAAATGTAAAAAATATCAGCAAGATATTTAAGTGCTTGCGATCGTAGACTATCAGTTGAGCGACTGGAAGCAGGTGTTACCACTGTGGCCACAGTGATGGGAGTGTTATCTCGCGATTAAAAAAAGGCCACTAAAGCTGGAAATACTATGGAAAAGTATGCGGATGGACGTGGTAGGAACGTCACACCTCATGATGATTGATATGTATCCATTGTGGCGAAAAGTCAACTCCTAGAAACTCAAGAAATGTCACTCCTAGCTGCAGACCTTGCTGCCACGTTACACAGGCTTCTGCCAGAACAATCTCACTGTGATTAAATTAAGTTAGTTTGTATTCACGGCAAACCTGCTCGATGCATCTCGCTCCAACCACGTAATCATAGAGAAAAATTAAGCTGGTGTAAGGAACGTATTAGTCGGGTCACCAACAGTGCTCGAGATTGATGTTTTAGGACGAATCCCGTTTCACTATGACACGTTATTTTGGCCACCAGTTAGTGTGGAGAGAGAAGGAGAGGGGGGACACGTTATGCACAACAGTATGTTCATGAACGTGATCGGTGTGGCCTAGTCGGTACTGGTGTAGGTAGGCATAATTTACAACACCGCTTCATATTTTTGAGCGAGGTAGAGCTATATCCCAGCAGTATTGCAGAGAGATTATTCTGGATCTCATTCGTCTTTAAAGGGATGTGGTAGGTGCAGAATTTCTGTTTATAAACGACAATGCACGGTCACACAAGAGCGCTGAGGTATCGGACGCATTAGGAAGTGAAGGTATTGTCCGTATGCAATGGCATGCGTACTCCCCGAACATGAATCCTATAGAGCCTGTCTGGAATACCTTTGGCAGGCGTGTTTCACAAACAACGCGTCCTTACCGAACTGTGTAAGAGCTGATAACCACCTTGAGAGAGGAGTGGGACAATATCCCCCAAAAACACCCCGATAGTTCAGTGGACAACATAATTAGCAGATTCAAACCATGCATTACCAGGGTGGCCACCCACCTGGAAAACCTTGAAAACCTGGAATTATCAGGGAATTTTTTTATACTGGAAAAAACCTGGAAAAATCAGGGAAATTTGGAAAACCTGGAAAAATCAGGGAATTTTTCAGAAAAGCTGGAAATTTTTCTGCGATATTTTTTTTCAATTTCACTAATTGAAATTATTTACTAATTTTCTTAATTTAAATTATTTTATCCATTAGACCCCCATTTTTTAGACTGAAATGTATTGTCAAACAGTTGAAATATCATTAACTAAACAATACTTTGCTTGCATCAAAATTTGCTCCATTGTAACCTTGTTATACAGAATGCTACATAAATTTCTCCCATGGTTGCTAAACGATTGTAGAAACTTTTGACTTCTTCGGAGACTATGGGACTGCAATTTAGGAAAGGCAAAGATTGTGGTGGCGGTAGAAGAAGGGGTTAGGATATTTGCTTTGGATTTTAATTTTTATGTTCGACGCCATGGAATTTCCCAATTGTAAAAACAAAAACAATTGACTAATCTAAACTAAAAAACCATGTGGTTAGATTGAAATTCTTTAAATATTCTAATAAGAAAAAATATGTTGTTCGATAGAATATGCAACAAGAAATTTGACAATTTTGCCTTTACAAATACTGGATATCTCTTAAAATAATAATGCTAGTTCAGAACAAACAACATTATTTAAACATTTGAATTTGGATATTGGTTTAAAGAAAATTATATCAATGTATTTTATAAAGAGCAATGTTTTGATTAAATACAGTATAAAATGGCTCTATATTGAAATGTAAATAAATATAAAAATTTATTGACGTATAATCACATGGAATCATTTTCTTTTACTTAATAAAAATGTTTTAAACAGTACTTATCCAAGGGTCACTCTGTATTTGCTATTTGGTACATTTTGTGCAAAAACTACTTAACTATTTAAAAAAAAAAATTATTCATTAAAAACAACATATTCTACAATACTAAACGTATTATTTTCTCCATATCTATTCAATATGATATATTGAGACTAACATTTTAAATAAAATACTTCATAATATTGACACTTTTTTTGTACCCACCTACAATTAATGATAAAAAAAATTGCACGCTGACCTGGAAATTTTAAGATTTTTACTAGAAAACCTGGAAAAATCAGGGAAATTTGAAATCTGATTTGAGTGGCCACCCTGATTACTCTCCGAGGTAATTATACTGATTACTGAGATACACAAGCAGACCAATTTTTCGTGGCTGTTTGGAAATCGTCTAAGGAGCATATATTTTATATTTAATTTTCGTACCATTTTGCATAATAATAAATACACATTGTGTCCACTAAATATGTACTTAGTTACATTTTTTTCAATCAATGTCTATTAATTATTCTGAAACATGTTCCTTAGGAATTGTCAAGTAGTCTAAATATAGAGGAACCAGTTGCTCTTCCGAATCGGTTGTCTGAAAACTCTCTGGGCAGTTTGACCATTTGGTTGTAGTATAGCTGCTACCACTGTCCAAGCAACACACATATTGTTTTTGTTTCTATGCTGCTGATGATAGTATAAACATTTATTAAGAAAAGTTTTTCCGATTCCTCCAGGTTCGTGGATGAAAAAAAATATTGTTTTCGGAGTCATAAAAATTAAGGCACGGCATAATAGCATTGAATGCACTTCGTTATTCATGATTAAATTGTAAAATTATGCTTTCAACTATCGTATAGTGTTCATTTGAAGAAAATTCATCAAAATGGGTTGGCATCTCAATTTTTAATGAAGGAAGGCCAAAATCATTTGGGGTCTTCACTTATTAACCGCCGTTCAATTCTTTTAAACATGTATGTTCATCTGACCCCTTATATATTTGGGTATACTTAACAATCCTTATATGCTTAACAATTAAGATGAGTGCATCTCAATAAAGGATGTGGAAAAAAAATCCACAATTTCTTTGGAATCATGAAATGATAAGCTAAAATTTTCCTTAACTTTGTTATCATTTCTCCAAACGCTAGCAAATACTTATAAAAAAAAAATAATAATTAAAAATTTTTTCACTATGTCCGGGAGAAACTGCGTATGGTAACTTTATCACCTCCCTGTTGACGCTTTTAATCTTACAAATTTTAAAACTAAGTCTATTACTTACGAATTTATTTCAAGAATGAAATAATAAATTTTAAATATGACTAACTTTTTAGAAAATTGTTCTTTAAATTTTTTATTCCCAAATTTAATCTGATTTTTTCTTGTGTAGCTGTATGCTTGATTCCCTAGCCTTTAGTATGTATGTTTATCAAGCTACTTCACAAAAGGTCACAGTTAAAGCCCATTACTACATCTTCAACCGACTCAACTATTCTTTTCCTAATCTTCGCAAACAATACGTTTTTTTAAAATTCGAATGAATTTTCTGGAAATGACTACAACCTTGTTCCGCCATTTTGAAATACATTTCCTCTGAAAGTTAAAAAAAAAAAAAAAAAAAATCTAGATATAAATAAAATGAGGAGAAAAAATAAATAAATAAAGAGAATAAATGAAATTCAGCGGCTAGTAATGTAGTAATTTTAATATTAATGGAAATTCTCTTTTTACGAAAGCAATTGTTGAAAAACGATGGTTGTGTAGTGTCGGCACGTTCCGTTGTCGCCTTTTGTCTGATTGTCTTCATCACTTTTGTTCGTAAAATATTTTTCGGCAACGCTTCTCTAAGCATGGTTTTTAATTTTAGAGACAATTGAGAACAACACGTCCTCTTGGTCATTCATGCCTCTCACAATGGGATTCATCTTTTGTAATAATTTCTACTTTTTTTTTTTTTTTTAGTTAAGATTTTCTATCTGTTGTTTATAGTCATTGGTTGTGAATGAAATATCACTTTTCGGAATTCGAGGAAAATGCCATAGGCTGTTGTAACGAGGGGAGGGGATATTTTTTGATTAATCTACAGTATATGTTGAACTTGTTTTGTGTACTGAATTCCTTGATTATAGGCGGTCAAATGTTTTACAGTGAAAATTCCATTTTAAAGATGAAATGTTTTCATTATTTATAATTAATTACTTTTAAAAAACATTTTAAAACATCATTTTCCTAGGTATCGTAATTATTAAGCAATTTTAAAGTGCCTTTTTGATTAGGTAAATGAATATTGTCAAGGCTTTACGATTATATTTTACGTTTATTAATTTTTAACATTTACTATAATATGCATCAGTGCTCGATAATCATATTACTCAACAAGCCTGGGGATTGTATTTTTTTTCCCTTTGCATGCTCGCAAGGCATAGGCATGTAAATATGCAGAGATGCCGGAAAATACCGATTAAGCGCCGTAACATTTTGTCAAAAACGGCGAGAAGCGGGATAAGGCGAATAAACGATGTCGAAGGCGAAGAAAAGTAAATTGATTATATTTAATAAGACTTAAATATTGTTGAACTTAATAACTTAAATAAATAAGAATCTGTCAAACTAAGTTAATTTTTTATTTTCTTAGTCATGCTTACTTTTATTAAAAATAATTTTTTTACCCCAGTTGCTGAGCAAATGAAAAAAAACATTTTTTTAATAACATGTTGAAGGGCATGACGATAACGCTTAATAATTCTGATAATATCACTTCTTTGTTAATAAAAATCCCCTAACTTTACCCCGTCAATGTTTAATGTTTAATTATTTTCTGATATTTTTTTTGTTACTAATGCTTAACACTACTGATTTATACTTAACTGAACTGAAAGTTCATAATGAGAAAAAATTTTCAAAAATCCATAATTTGGTTTCTGAGATGTTAAAAAAAAAATTCATACTTTACTAGGTAATATGCAGTGAACCTTGCGGATCGGAATTTTCCTCACTTATAGTTATAAGATAATGAATTTGTAATAGTCCATTAGTTTTCGTTGACAAAGTTGCTTTTTCTCAATGCTTTCCCAACTTCTTGCGTACCAGTTTTTGCTTTATAGTTATAAAAAATTTTCAAGGTAGTATTCGATGTAGGTATTTTGTAGAAGGCAGGACATGTAAACATTTGCAGATTTTTCGAATCCTGATATCCACAATAATAAATCTTATCCAAATTTATGAATAGGATTGTTTAGAAAGAGTTCAAACTTCCATTTGGAGTATTGTTGTAGAATACAAATGAAAGCTTTTGAGTTTATATTACTTTTTGTACCAGTGTTCACGAAATCATTTTCCCACTTTCATAAACCGAGAGAAATATTTCCGTTTACAAATGAATCAGAGCCCAGTTACTCAATTCGTTTAGGTGGAGCATCCTCAACAAATTAATCCATATTTGGCCATGGTTATTGCGCCATTTTGTATATTTTAATGTGTATAAGCTTGTTTAACGTATTCTCTTTTATTTCCAAAGCCAATTTAGGAGAATCATTGCTTTCTCTGCTATAAAATTCGACATATTCTTGTTTCGCATTTTTTTATTGTTGTACTAAACAAAGCAATACTCACAGCTCAGTGCGTGAGTCTGACTATTGCTTTGTGCTAACCATTTACTTTATTTGAACAAACAAATTGGTGACCATTAACAGTTCTGACAAAGCACTAAAACTCGGTAATTGTAAGAAATCTGCGGTCTGCGAAATTGCAAGCGAAAGTAATTATAAAGTGATGACATCTAAATAATCACTGACCTATATCAGAAAGAATGGGTAATAAATTAGAAGGAGAATCTTGACTGGATTGTTAATCCGAATCTTTTGGATGGGCTGTACCAAGTGATCATCTTTACCCGTTTTCTTGTGTCGCCTTTAGCTGGGATGTTTAATTTGATCTTTAATTCCTTGAAACACGTTTAGTTTATTCGTTGTTTCTAATTGCATTCGAGAATTCATTAATGTTCAATTTTTTTTTTTTTTTTTTTTTTTTTTTGTGCTACGCCCCACGTAAGCCTTTCTAAAATTTAGCTTTTTTTTCTTCTTTTTAGAAAAATAATTTTTTCCTTCCCCTTTTATCCGTTAATGCTTAATGCGTAAAGTATTTTTTAAAAAGAATACTGAATGTTTTGAAATTTTAAATAGAAAATTCTCTTCTGAATATTTTCATCTTTAGTATTTTAACATGATGCCGGTTACTTCTTTTCTCCCCCCCCCCCCATAATTGGAGGTAAAAATGGAATATTCATATATTTGTATGTTCCTTTGTAGTCTGTAAGATGTGACCTATGTAATTTACTAGCTGATAAACTGTGTTTATAAATTTTTATAAATTTTAATGTTTAATCTGCGAAATTTACGAGATCTATATTCGTTTCATTAAATCCTATACTTTTCTCTCTCTCTTTTTTTTAACTCAGTGATGACTGTTTAACTAAATTTTACATATTCTTTTGTTTCGTCTCCCTTCTCTTTAATTATTATTTTCAGTTTGTTTCCAGCCATGTTTTTTTATTTATTTTATTTCCTTATAATTGAATGTATTCAATGCCCTCCTTTTTATCATCGCGTGATCTCATTGATGTCGATGCATAGTTATATTATGTTTCTTTTTAATGACATATAATATATTTTGAATAAATTTTTTTCCTTCCAGTCGTTTTAATCTTTAAGAAAATAGGTTAAAGATATGCGTTTTATTTTTCTTTGACACGCTTTGAAGATAAACCAGAAAAGGTGGAAAGTCAACGGGTGCTTAACTAAAGGTTAAATACTTATGGTATCATCTGCCTTTGAAAGTTTTTTGAAATTAATATCTTTGCGTATCTTTGACCCATTGAATGAAGATCGTAACCAGCCCCTTCACTTCCATCTATAACAGGTTTTAATAAAGTAGATTATTCCGATGCTCCTAGTCATTTATTTGTTTATTGCCAAGCAGTTGTTGAAGATCATATCCCATTGGGAAGCGTATTGCCTGCTATTGAAATTTTTTTCCCTTCAAAATAACCTTTTCAATGCAATTAAAAAATAATTATTTTAAAGATGGAAATTTTGAAAAAACTAGATGATAATTAAAAACAAGAAAAGTATAGTTGCATTGTCATCTACTTTTGAAATTGGATTTAAATTCTTAGTAACAAAGATTCAAATTGAACGAAGACGCGACTGCCCTCTTCGCCAAATTGCACTTTAAGATTATATTTTTGATTTTCGTTTCCTTGATGTTTTTTAGTAAGTTTTGAGGATAAAATGTTATTCTACAAAACACAATACCTTAAAAAATGAGATTTTTTTTTTTTTTTTTTTTTTTTTTTTGGATAGACAGATAACTTATATACTTCTGCAGATTATTAGTTAAAAGATTTGAAGTTACGCAATTCAGCGATTAGTGATTTTGAATAGGTAATTTAATAATTTACATTTGTTTCCTGATTTAAATGATTATGATAAATTCTTTGAATTTATATTTCGCTAGAACTAAATTATATTACAAAAGTCGAATAGTCAAACGACTGCTCAATTGTTTTAGCATACATTTTAAAACGAAATTAATCTGTGTTCGTTAAAGAATTTCAACAATAAAATTTTACAGTTAATAATTTTGATTAAGTAATTTAATTATGAATTGAATAATTCTGAAAAAAAATATTCGAACGCAAGTTGCACGTATTGCAAGTATATAAGCATAATTTTATCAGAAGAAAATTTGTGTTCGTTAAAGAAATTAAAGCAATAAAATTACATACGGTTAATACTTTTGAGTAAGCAGTTTAATACTGTGCGTTTGTATGCCTATTTGAATGATTCTATTTAAAAAAAATCGGATGTTAATTCCACAGAAAAAATTCCGATGTATTTTAAAATTATAAAAGTACGCAGACGTATAATATTAGATAGCCTATTTGAAAATGCTAAATGCAAATTTCCCGTATGTAGCACCATTAATAGGCATACGAAAGATAATGTACATAGATAGAGAAATACTGCATTTCTCGTATGTGATATTTCTCTATCTATTGGCAACACTATATTTATTATTCATTTTGTTAGGTTGTCTTACGTAATAATCTAAATAGTGTTAAGGAATTAGTTAGAATAAGTATTTATTTCGTTATCTTAAGTAATGATTTAAGTATTGTTAAATAGTTTGTTTTACTTTAACTATTTATTTAGAATAATTTAGTATTACTTGTTACGAAGTAATTTTTTAGATTTATTTTTGATCCTTCTTAAAATGGCTAAAAAATTTTACAAATAAAGGGTTGCCTTTTTCGAGCAACAACAAGTTATGGCTCCAGAAAGTATTTCTTATCTCACGACAGATATTATTTTGCTGAAATGCCCCATTCTTACGGCGCTTTGATTATTATTAAAATTCAATATCTTCAGGCATCTCTTGAAAATAGTTAAAATTGAAATCAAAGTACCCGGGCAACAGTTAAATGATGAAAAAATTTGGTTAATAATTTGTTTAAAACTAATTAAGGTGTTAGGATTACAGGAGGGGTTGAAGAATTCGAATATTTAAATACAATTGTGCTATGCATTAGGCTGGATTGCAATTAAAGTTTATATGTTGTTCAAGATCATTTTAAAAAGTGACCCCAAGCTGGTCGCCAAAGGAGGCTAGTTTAGTATAATTTATCATGTCGGGAAAATTCCGTAATTCTAGAATTATGTACGCTCTCCCTCCCTTACTGTTTAGCAATAGGTGCTGCCGAACAGAGTAAATATGTGTTTAAAATGGTGAAAGCAACATATTCTTTCATAACTCCTCTAGAGGTTCAACTCGGTCGCTCTTGACAGGGTACACAGGTGAGTTAAAATTTGTATAAATACGGTCAAAACTTTGTTTAAAACGCCCGAACATTCTAGAGAAAAAAGAAAAGTTGTCTGAAATTAGGTTTTTGAATCGAGCAAGCACATTTTCTGTGAAAGATTCTTCTTTCAGACACAGTTTGATGCCGGATATATTTTAAGACGAGCTATTACTCGCTGTATGCGCTTCGCTTGTGCTGTTTGTCATTATGATCGTTCATGTGCGTCCAATCATTCTTTTGTGGATAACAATGTAATTTTATTTATTTTTCCTTTCAAAGGTATTATATATACTTGGACATGAATGTCGTTGAACATCATTACTTGAATGTGATATGCTTCTTAGATGCACGTTTTGCTCTCACTATTGTCAACATAAATATTTCTATGGGAAAATTCTCAAATTTTTTTTCTAAGCCTTTTTTTTTAAAAAAAAAAATTATGAATTTTGATGTTCTTTAGATTTTTGCTAACTCATGCTCCAACCTTGTGCTAAATTCAAACTGTTTTATTAGTTGTATATTTTGTTTTTTAAAAAATACTTTAACTAAATTTTATTTATTAATGGTAATAAGCAGTTGAAAAATATCCAAGTTTTTATCGTTAAAAAATGTTTTAATTTGTGTAAGCGTTTTCTTTTAACATATTAGGAGGTTCCCTTCTCCATTTCTATCCGTTCGCCAATCCCCGTAATTGCTTCTTATTCCTCATTGTTTAGTTTTTCTTAAACGTAAATATTTTACATAAAAACACTGAACATTTTGGTTTAAAAATATACAATCATTGTAGCTTAATTTAAAAACATTTTGTTAATGTATGTAATGTAATGTATTAACAAAATAAACGATTGCCTATATTTGAAAATAATCATATGTACGAAATTAAGCTAAGGAATACAGGTTGTAAGTTACTATAGAAGAAATAAATTTGGACTATATTACTATTTGAAGACAGTATAACAGTTCAAATAAGAAACGGTTTTTATCACTATTTATTTAGTTTGATTTATTTATTTATTTTTTAAATTTTATTTGAATGTAACGATTTGTATCTGTCAGTATGTAATCTCTCTCTTGCTATTTTTGATTGACTCATTATTCAAGCTGGAGCTTATAAAGTAAAGATATAAAGACTTCGTGAGGGAGAAATAAATTTTCTACGACGATGGATAGTAAAAAAGAAGAAAAAAAAGAAAAAAATGCGAAAAGAGCAATAATTTAATTTGCAATAACTTGCGTACAAATTGGAATTTCGAAACTAAATTTACTTAATTTTACAAATAAAAATGGCTACAAATTTCCTCAACAAGTTTAACACTTGATAAATTCTTAAACTAATTGCCAAATCTGATCTTGTATTTTTTTTTTTCATAGTCCCTTTACATTTTTTCTACACAGCTTCGTCATTTCAAGTTGTAAGTTTTATAGATTTTGAGCAGCAAAACAAAATGTTACATAAAGTGAAAAAAAATGCATAAAAATTTGCAATAACTTTTGAACAAATTTGAATTTTGAAAAAAAAAACTGAGTTAAACTCCCAAACTAATGTGAAATGTGGCTCATGCAACTACAAAAATGCAATGCTACTACACAATTCAAAATTGGCATGCTTTCAGCGTGCTTCATGCTTTCAATTGTGTTGTTACATTTCTGCGGTCTGTAAAGCGGCCCATATGGTATTTTCCCCATCAAAATTATCAGTTAATAATTATGGAATGTTAAATTTTTTTATTATCCCCGTACACTTTTATACACACATTAGTAATTTCTATTCTTAGTCTTATAGTTTTTGCGCCGCAAAACAAAATGTAACGTCAGGTTGAACACCCAAGACAGCGCTGCTTTTAGGATCTTTTAATATAGAGAGAAAAGAAACACGAATCTTCTGCGTTATTCAAAATCGAACCTAGAGTTTTAAAAGTAGTGTACTATTTAATGTACAAAATATGCACACCGTGGTTGAATCGTATTAAATACAGACCAAAATTTATTTGTAGTTTATAAACATGCTAATTTTAATTTCTAAGTTTAAATATGAAGTAAAACATATTGCATCGAGAGTTACTATAATATTCGGTTCGGATAACGTGAAAATTATTGAATTTTATCTATTGCTTTGAACCGCTTGTTGTAAATTGTAGAGAATATTCTACCATCACCTATTTCATTGTTTTGCTTCAAAAAATATTACTTAAAAAATTCAGCGCCATCATTGTTTCTTGTTTGTAACAGTCATAGAATGTTAGTTTTAATCTTAAATTTTAGATTCCGTATCTTCCCAATTTTATTTTCTTATTATACACTAGACAATGCACCAACCTTTTCCGGCCTATCGCCTCACTCTAGGTGTTGATCACCTTTCGCTCCCCCCCCCCCCCCCTAATTGTTGACTATCGTCCTTTCCTCTCTCTCTCTCTCTCTCTCTCTCTCTTTTTGCTTAAAAAACCATGAGTTGTCACTAATATGCAACGATAATACTAAATTTTGCAGCTTTTTTCTTTATTTTTTTTCTTCTAAAAAGAGCAGCTATTTGAAACAGGAGTCCATATTTATTTTTTTTAAAAATTGGAAGCTGTGAAAATTGAAAACGTTATAGTTGATCTTTACATTGACTTCCTTGTGCTTTCTGTTAAAGCATAATTGTTCGTCAGAAGCAAATAATTGTTCGTCAGCAAATGTTTAATCTATTTCGTAGTTCTGAAAAACAGATCTCTGTGCAACCCGACGAGAAATTTCATGAACTTTATTATTATTATTATTTTTTCAAATTTACTTATTTATTTTTTGTCTGAAGTATGAGCGATCGGTTTTGTATACGTTTTCAATTTCGATATTCGCTTGCCAGACTTAGATAAAAATGAAAAACTTTCTGCGAATCTCATCTAAAAAGCTTTCTGCAAGCATAATTCGTTACATAAACTTTCGCATGTTTCAACCATTTCGTCGCCATCTCTATTTGGCGAAATTTGTTTGAAAATTATTGAATTTTTTTTAAAAAAAATGATTGAATTTTTATGGAACTCTATATTGATTCCTACCTTAGGGATGAGTTTAATAAAAACCAAACATGTTAAAAATAAAAATCAAAAAATGCTATGTGCAAAAGTACTTTTTAAATAATTATAAAAAAGGCCTGAAAATTAAGCTAGAAAAAAGTGCACGTAGGATGTATTTATCCACAGAATGTTTTTCTAAAAATATCAAAGCGAGATTTTAATTATTTGTTTAAAATTTTTGAATATAAATATCAATGTGTGATTTGTAAATCACACGAATACGAATCTTGATATTTAATTTTAAACTCACATGAATGCGGATTTCGATGTTTGATTTTAAAATCGCGTGAATACAGATTTCAATTCTTTACTTTAAAATCATGTCAATGCGAATTTCGTTGTATAATTTTTAAGTTACTTGAACACAAATCATAATATAGGCTTTTTTACGCGTAATATAATATCGTTAAAATACGAAACACGATGTGTGATTTTAAATCATGTAAATGTAGGTAGATAGGATAAAGCCTGGAAATCGCATAGGTAGGATGAAGCATGAAAACGAGTCCTTTCTTTTTCTTGAAAATTTGGAAACGTTGAACTTTCTTTGAAAAGGTTGATTTTTTTAAAAAATTAAATTGAAAATAAATAAATAAAGCAGAAGGCGCATGCCTGAAAGAAACAGAAAAGCTGCGGGGAAAGTGTGATTGTGCGAAGCATAGAAAAAAATTCTTATATCAACCCCTGTCAGAGTGACCTGAGCGTTAGGATAAGGCAGTGCCGGATTACCCATTGGGCCAGACTGGGCCATGGCCTGAGGCCCCAAATGATTAAAGGGCCCCTTAAAAAAAATTTTTTTAAAATAAATTTTAAAAAATTAAAAAAAACAATGATTTAAAAAAAAATCTATTTCAAATAATATTAATAAAATACGATAATTTTTTCACATAATTATTACATAATTTTTTACATATTTATTTATTACTTATTTTAATTATTATTTATAAATATTATTATAGTTTATGTATTATAATATTTGTCAATGTTTTTTAAGTTCAAATTTGTCCCTTTGGTTTGCGCGAGAAAAATTGAAAGCAGTACTATAGTGAGCTGAGACTTGTTTAAACAAGAATCAAAGAAATAAATGTTGTTGACATTATTGAGACGTTTTAAATGAAAAAGAAGTTATTTAGTGCCTCAACTGAAGTGTCTCATAATTTTTAGTGTTTTATAATTATTTAGTGTCCATAATTCTATTTGATCACTTAATAATTAAAAAATATTTTACTAAAAAGTAAGTGTTTGCTTATTGTTTTATATACTCTAGAAAAAACTCATACAACTGGTCACTTCAATCAAATTTTATAGAAATTGTCACTGTTTAAGAGGTCCAGGATATTATTTATTTTTATTTTAAATATGCTTTCTTAAATGAAAAGATATATAAATACTTTTATATTTGAAAAAAAAAAATATACGAGAAAAAAATTTAATCTAAGGGCCCCAAAAATTTGAATGGCCTAGGGCCCCGCGTACGCTTAATCCGCGCCTGGGATAAGGTAATTTTGATAGTTTTTCTTCTTTTTTGTAAGACTTAAAAAAAAAAAAAAAAGATAAAAAATACCGTGATTGTGATGATTTTTCTGCCAATAATGTTTGTATATTACGCATAACTGTCGATAGTATTTTATTGTTGTGCTTTTCTATTTTCTTTTGAATATTCATCGGCTCCATCAGAAATTAGGTTGGGAACTATACTGCTCTAGACTATTGGTTATCTGCGAATGTTAGCATCAAGAGGGGCCCCTATAGATAAAAAACATGCTTATTATTATTTTTTTTTTTCCTTTCTAGAAATGCTTCTTATAAAATTCAAGGAATAAGCTAATATATCGGGGTCAATCAATAATCTTCTTGACACTGAATAGTAAATTACACTCTCAGTTAATTTTACTATATTTCAAGTTTTTTTTATAGTTTTGAAAATTTAATCTAAGTTAATTTAACCTAATTTAATTTATTTTAAAGTTAATTTAATCTAAGTTAATTGAAGCAAATCTTATATTAATTAAATTTTTATTTTCCATCACGGTAATAGTTTTGGTGAAGCAGCATCTAAGAAAACGCGGTTTTATACCACCCCCTTTTTTTTTCCTACTCCATTTTTTATGAAATAATCTGGTATATTTTTTTAATTTTATTAATAGAATTTTATTTTATGATTAAATTATGCGTAAAACACTTTTCATTATAATTCGATTCGCAGACTCACGTGTTTATCAGTAGCTCTTTTCCTCTCCTACCTGTATTTTACTTATTTTCGGCCCAAGAGATTTTTATCACTTTGCCTTGATATCCATATTTATTTTTGCCTTTTTACATTCTTAGGTATACGGATAATTCGATTCTGTTGTGTTTTTATTCAGTTCGATCTATTCGTTTCAGCTTACCGACATTTTGTATTGTGATGGTGGTCGTCAAAGGTGCCGAGATGTGTACCATATCGCTGGTTCTAAACTAAAACGACACATCTGCAAACGTATTATGCATGCAGATGTGTCGTTTTAGTTTTGAAGCAGCGATATATTCTGTCATTTGTAAAACTGAACATGAATAAAAAAATAGCGTTGTTTAAAATAAACTTCCGCAAACAGTAGTATCTTTAATGCTTATCTTTAAGTGTCCAAAAGTCAGTTATAATTTTATGTAAGTGTGATTGTTTGGAGGCAGTAGTTCTTTTATCTTTGTTTCGAGTTTTTTACATTCATGCCGAGATGATATGTGGCATGTGCGCCACTAACTTGATGAGTTATTTTCGAAGAGCCTTATTTGATTTTCAAAATTTTGTTGTAATTCATTTTGCTCTCGATTTCTTATTTCGTTTTCTGATATTAATGTTTAAAGTTTCTTCGTTTACTAACTGCCATGATTTCAGTGAAGAATAGCAAGTTTAAAATGCTCACTCTAAATTCAAAAAGATGAAAAACGAACCCCCCCCCCCCAAAAAAAAAAAAAATGCTCTGCTCATTTTCAGTTTTGCAGCCCTTAAAAAATATATATCTAAGAAATATGTGCACATTGTTAAATAAAAATATAAAATTCGATATGGCACAAATTTCGTTGGTAATGTAATTATGCACAATGGCATAGTTTTATTATATGTTTGGAGGTGGTTACGCCTTTTGGCATGTGTATATATATATATATATATATTTATATATATATATAGGCTAAAAAAATGAAATTGAGAAAAAATGGAGGGAAAAAAATATTAAAAATCTGGAAAACAAAACCACTTTATTTATGCTTCTGTTTTCATAGTTTGTAATCTGGCCATCTTATTACATAAATATTTTAAATCATTCTTGAAAGATGCCGGTACGAGTAAGTTCATTTAAATTCGCTCCTCACTATGCAGTTTTCCTCTCGTGTACTGTTCTATAATCTCTTTACATTTTATTTTCTGTTTTTTGCTTGATATATTTGTTTATTTTTTACTTAATGTGTTCTAATTTCGTTTCAATTTTTTTGAGTGCTCCTCACACTATTGTATTGATATATTTTGCTTTGGCTATATTGATACAATATTAGAAAGCACTCCTTTTTGCGGATATAATCGTGTGAGCTGATGAAGAGATTATATATATATTTTTTTTGTTTTCCGGATTTTTAATATTTTTCTCCCCTCCATTTTTTCTCACTTTTTTAGCCTATTTTATGAGTTCTATGTACTTGCAGCTTATGCGCAGTTAATATAACTTTTTAATTTTCTTCGTTTTTCTCTTTTTTTCTCTTTGTTTTTTTGTGCTATATATATATATATATATATATATATACATACTCAAGAGCCAAAACATTATGACCACCTCTTAATAACGAGTTGGCCCACCTTTAGCCCGTAACACAGCTGCAACCCGCCTTGGCATGGATGCCACAAGTCCTTGGTAGATGGCCGGAGACAGATTGTACCAGATGATGTTTAAGCAACAGTCACGCAAATCCGAGATATTGCGACTTAGTGGTCTTTGAACTCTGAGCTGCCGTTCCATGACATCCCAAATGTGTTCTATCGGATTGAGAGTGGCGATGTTCCCGGGCCCAGCGCAGGCGTAGTTTGCGATGACGCTTGGTTAACAAAGGCACACGAGTGGGATGTTTGCTGCGTAGCTCCATAGCCAACAGTTTCCGCTGAACAGTGTGCTCTGATACTATTCTACTTGACCCTGCATTGTATTGGGATGTCAGCTGAGCCACTGTCTGGCTGCGGTTTTGCTTCACCAAGCGAGACCATCTCCGATGACCTTTTTCCGATGTGGACGTCCAACACCTTGTCGACTACTGCTGGTTTCACTGTCATTCATCCACTTTGCATAAGTACTAACAACTGTAGATCGCGAACAACCCACGAGTCGTGCAGTTTCGGAAATACTTGTTCCGAGCCTTCGAGCCATTACAATCTGCCCTATATCAAAGTCGCTTAGATCCGCAGCTTTTGCCATCACACACAGAAGTAAGTAAAAGAATGATTCTTCAAACTCTCCAGCAACAGTTAAATACCACTTCGACCTGATCACGTGCCTTCCACGCCAAATGTAGGGGTGGTCATAATATTTTGGCTCTTGAGTATATATATATATATATATATATATATATATATATATATATATATATATATATATATATATATATATATATATATATATATATATATATATATATATATATATATACACCGAAGAGCCATTACATTATGACCACCCCCCATCTATAACAATGGGCTCGCCCAGGTTTTCATGGTTTCTCGCCCAGGAACAATGTTTTCATGAGGCACATTAGGACCCATAATAGTCATAGAATAAACCCTGACGTCTGTAAGCTACTTGAACATAGTTGCAGACCAGGTTCACCCATTCATGGCAAAATTTTTTCCTGCGGGAGATGGTGTTTACCAACAGGATGATGCATCATGTCATAATGGTCGAATCGTCATGGATTGGTTTGAGGAACATTCCAGTGACCTTTCAAGTCATGTCTTGGCCCCCAAATTCACCAGACCCTAATCCAATAGAGCCTTTGTGGTCCTACTTGGAAAAACAAATTCGTGCTGCTACGCTACCCCCTCGCAATGTGAGGGAATTGCAGGACCAGTAGGTGAGCGCTTGGTACCAGATACCTCAGACTACCTATCAGCACCCTGTGGAATCAATGCCACGACGGGTGCTAGCAGTTTTGAGGGCTAAAGGTGGTCCTACATGTTATTAGCAGGGTAGTCATAATGTTATGGCTCTTCTGTGTATATATTTATATGAAAGGGTAGCAGGCATGGTGAGTGTAGTTAGGCCACGCAGATAGCAGTTGGAAAGCAAAAATATTTTATTAGCTTCACATAATATATTCAAGGCATTTTCTATCAAAGGCGGAGCTCAAATTCGCTTTCAAAAACTGTTTTCTTCAGTTTTTATCCTAGGGAAAAAGGGAAATCTTAGGATTTAGTATTAGTTTAAGAAAAAGGTCGAGTGATTCCCGCGAAGATTATAGGGGAAAAATGTCCTTACGTAAATTTACGCATACTTCGGCCAAAAATAGATTTAGAAACAGGATGTGGCTTTTAAAAGTGTGAGAAAGCAGTTCGATTTGAATAATTTATAAGGATTAAGTTTTATAGGGAAGAATTATCACACACACACACACACGCACGCACAGAGAGAGAGATAACATAAAAAGCTTCTATTAATCTTTTTGTTATTTCTTCTCTATAAAAAAATTCTAATTAATTATTCCTAATCGAAACACTTTCTCATACTTTTAAAAAGCCACATCCTGTTCTTAAATCTATTTTTGGCTCAAGTTTGCATAATTAAAAGTAAAGACATTTTTCCCTTTACTCTTTGTAGGAATCGCACGACCTATTTCATAAACCAATAGTAAATTCTAAGATTTCCCTCTTTTCCCAAAATACAGACGTTTTCGGATTTTTTGCAAGGTGTTCCCTACTTAGAAGGACTGATTGTCGATGGTGTAAACTTCACTTTTTGCTTGCCACTCAACAAAGAATAATAATAATAAAAATAAAAATAAGAAATAAAAATAATTTTTGCTTTCATTAAAATCCTGTGTCCGTTTTCCTGCTCGGTCCGACTGCATCATTTTACAAGCCGGCAGGATCGTTTTACATACATACATTCTATGAGGATTATTGGTCCTAATGTGCCCCGTGAAAACATTGTTCCTGGGCGAGCCCATTGTTATAGATAGAGGGTGGTCATAATGTAATGGCTCTTCGGTGTATATATATATATATATATATATATATATATATATATATATATATATATATATATATATAGTGACATCAAGTCACAGCCCAATCTATTTTCTGATACAAATCATAAAATTTACTGATCCATTTCACACCTCGCCCCTTAAAGCCTTAGTGCATTTAGGACATTCTCCCCCGGAAATTCCTTTCTCATTCCAGCCCTACCCTGTTCTAGGAAATAGCGCGGTATCTTTAACTTCGATTTTAAGCTTTTGTCAATTTAATTTGTTTTTACAACTAAACTCGTGAAAAATAAGTAATTTAACTTCGATTTTAAGCTTTTGTATAAAAGTGAGAGCGCGAAAGACGATCGGGTCTTTTCGCTCACTGACCCTGCTTGAGTAAGGTTGTGTTGAGACCGAGCTCTGCTAACATGTCATCGCACCGTTTCGGCCGCGGAGGGAAGACCTTCCGTACCCAACGTGAACCAGTTTTGGATCTCGCAGCGATTAGGAAAGAAAAGAAGGGATATGCCTACTGCATGCAGTTAGGAAATTTTTTTGATGAGGCGTTCGAGCGATCACAGAAAGAGGCGATTGACATTGATGCCAAGATTGCCGAATATAGTCAAAATGATGACTCGACTATAATGGTTGAACACCTCTACGGAAAGAAATTCTTAGCCGAAGAGATGCTTATTTTAAAGTATATCAGAGACTCCCAATGCTCCCCACCTCCAGCCATTCAGATGATAGAGGAAGTGCCTGCTGCAAAGACTGATATTTCACCCATTGAGCCCTTAGAACCTGAAAAGACTAGTGTTCTAATAGAGACAGTACCAGAGCAGCCTGAGCCATCACCTACACCTGAAATTAGTGCTAATAGTAATAATAATAATTAATTAGTACAACCGGAACCAGAGCCCCCAAAGAGAAAAAGAAAAAGGAAGAAGAAAATTCCTCCTCCAAAACCCACAGAATGTATGGACATCCCATCTACAAGCAACAACATGGAACTTGTAGCCACATCCCCAGATGAGACCACAGTGCAAAATCATAGCAGAAAACTCAAATTTCTGATAAAAGGACTCTCCATAGATTCTAAGATTTCGATCTTGGAAGCTGAACTTACAGCCTGCGGTCATCGGCCAATCAGAGTTGAGCAATTCAAGAAGAGGTGTGGCCAAGGATATAAGCTCCTCCCCTTTTTCCTGATACTACTATCAGCCCTGAGAACAGAGATTGCATCAACATTAAGGAGATACTCTCTACTACTGTTCAAATTGAACGATTCCGAGGCGGACGATACGAAGTGCAATGCTATCGGTGACAAAAATTTGGGCACACGCAAAGGAATTGTCAAAATGATCCTGCATGCATGAAGTGTGCGGGAGCCCACTTCTCCTATCAATGCACCAAACCCAGGAGCCTCCCAGCTACATGCATTAATTGCAACGGAAAACACCCGGCCTGTTTTTCAGGCTGTGGTGCCAGGCCAAGGAGGATACCACAACAGAAACAGAACCAGCACAGGAGTGCAACCCAGACAGCAAACAGATTCTTGCAGATCTTCCGAGGACTCCAGGAACTACTACAAAACGAGGAGCTCGTTCAGCTGCTCCGATCCCTACTCCCAGTGACATAGGGATCTTCACTTCTCCAACATGCCGACTACCCAGCCAAGACTACTTTTATCTACCTGAATTTCATCTACATTCCAACCACAAGGAATTACCACACTGAATCTCATCACATGATGAAGGGGTAAAGGGCCGTTCCGGCCTCAGGCACCCCAAACCACCGAAAAGACAAGACTAGACTAGACGATCGGGTCATTCGAAATCAGTAGACTCTAATCACATGGTCTCCCGCATGGAGCATTTTCCTTTCACTTCCCTTCTCAATTGAGGTAAGGGTTTTCAAAATTTTCACATGACGTCATACAACGCCATTGATGTACTTCTTCAATGACATATTTTTAAGTTCTTTCAAGCGTTGGCTTACTTTAAAGAAAATCCCAAAATATCCTTCATCATGTTTACTGAAAGAATTCAAAATTGGCTCTGCAGCTGTTCCTGTTTAAAGATTGTTTTTTCGAACCTTTTCCAGTAGTTTTTTTTTATTTATTTCTCTTCACCATGATGCAAGAACATCCTGATTGATTGTCGACGCCTACCGTGGTACGTGGATTTGCTGACATCGAGTTAGGGAGCCCACAGATCCTATCCGTGTTCTTTTAGAAGATTTTTGTGAGAGTTCAGACTCCCGCTCCAGCTACCCACTAGTACCAATATTCTTCCAATATTAAGATGCTGTGCCACTTGTACCAATATTAAGATGCTGTGCCACTTGTACCAATATTAAGATGCTGTGCCACTTATACCAATATTAAGATGTAGTGGCTAAAGAGTTTTTTAAAAATCTTCAAAAAAAAAAAAAAAAAAAAAAAAATGCTAGTGCCAAAATTGGACTCTTTCATTTAGACTGGTGGATTGATTTTTATAGGTGAGAGATAACTTCTATGAAGAATAAGAGGTATGTCCTTTTTTTGTAAAATGCATTCTTCTATTCTTCTGGGTTGAAAATTGCAGCACGACGCTACATGTAAACCTTTATGGATTTGTTCGGCCATAATCCCCTTCTTTCAATTTTTTTTATTATTAGTTGTCTTTTCATATTTTTCAATACCCAGCAGTTACCGGTGCATATTTACCAATATTAAGATGTTGTGCTAAAGAGTTTTTAAAAATCTTCAAAAAAAAAAAAAAAAAAAAAAAAAAAATGCTAGTGCCAAAATTGAACTCCTTCATTTAGAGTGGTGGATTGATTTTTATAGGTGAGAGATAACTTCTATGAAGAATAAGAGGTATGTCCTTTTTTTGTAAAATGTATTCTTCTGCCTGCCAACTTGTACTGTCGCTGAAAAAGATTTCACGAAATAGTAGTAAATGAACAAGTAAAGCTGGTAAGATTTTTTTAATGAAGAACTAAAGTAAGTCATTAAAGAGCTAAGTAAGCTAACAAATAGATCTTATTTACATATTTTTTAATTATTGATTTGTCGTGATAGGTTTTTTTTTATTATTTTTTTTTAAACTATAAATTGAAGATTTAATACGCCAATAATGTTGCTACTACTACTTAAATGTTTTTTCCTCAACGGCCGTACAAGTTTAGTTATCAGCTCTATATATTTATTCAAATTACGAAAATAAATGAATAATGAAGATTTTTTATGTTCACATCTTACTTACCGAACCGAATAGCTCATTAATCAAGTAACGTATAATTTCGGAGGGGGATTCGTCCCCCAAACCCTCCCCAAAACTACGCCACCGATTCTGCATTAACACACTAATGGCGGACTCAGGGGATCAGACTAGTAGTGCTTTGAAAAGTATTACATATTATAAAACAACTAGAACCTCTGGTGAGAAGGAATTGAAAAGTTTCTGCACACCACCCATATGATCATTAACAGAACTTATGACCATTTTTGTAAAACACTAATGATGTCATTCTAAAATCATTGTGTCCATGAAAAAGGTCTACATCTCCCTTGTTAGCAATGTGTTAAGTTGGGTTTTTTCTTCTTTTTTTCTGCATCTGTAAATGACAGTATTTCAACTTAAGCTTTGCGCTGCTTAACCGCATCCAACTTTTGTGTCATAAATTCAAGCCAAGTCTTAAATCCTTAATAGAATTCGGCGATTGGTGCAATTGACGTGACATACCTGAGTTCTAATCGTGTTTATTGGAGTTTTTCCTAGCATTCGTGTTCATTGAATTTTATGAATAAAATTTTATTCTGTTTTCTTTTGTTCTCCTACATCTAGAAAGAGTGGATCTCTTTTATTTGAAGAAGCGATTGTCCTTGTCGATCCTTCCACCAGATTAGAATTAGAACTGCTGTTTCCTTTCTCCAGTATTTGTCACCACTTTCGCAAATGATGTAGGATAAATCATGCTGACCTGATCATCCATCATCCATTGTGAACGATCGCTCTTGCGTGCAATTTCCTCCTCCGTTAAGCAAATGTTAAAACGTTTTTTTAATTTTTTTTATTACCACTGAACTAAAAAGTGTAGTATATCACAGTCTGTTACTTATGAATTAAGTGTTCAATATTGCATTCAAATAGTCAATTATGTTGTAACATTTATAGGCAATGTAATTAACACCTTTCGAACAGATTAGATTAATCGAAATAAGTATGTGAAAAGTGATGGCCTTCTTTATAACCTTACATAAAGCATAAGTCAATTTTTAAATAAATTCGACTTACAAAAAAAATTAAATGTTTATAAAATACAAAAAAAAAAAAAAAAAAAAAAAATTGTGAAATCGATGCAACTTAAATACCTTAATTAGAGAAAGTTTATAGAGTTAAAATCATTTAAATATGAATAGTGCAAAATGAAAAAAAAAATTGTGTCGGAAGCTTCTTTTTCTAATTATATACGGGAGAAGATACCAGATAATAAAAACATAGCAGTAAAGCTCAATATATATTTTTTATTTTTAAAAATACTAAAATTATTATAAGTTTTTATTAACGTGGGAGAATGATAACATTGTATGGGAATAATTTTAATTAGAAAATTTTTAAAATTATAATTTAATGAATATATTTAAGTAGTATATATTAGTCTTTAACTGCACTAGAAATAACAAAGAGAAACAAAAATGTTTTTAAATTACTTTTAATAAACATAATAATCAACCCTCACAAAAGTGTCATTCTCTCACAGTATCATTATTAGCTTTCGAAGTTTATACCCATAAATAAAATTAAAATAACCATATTGTTGTTATGTTGAATAACACAGAAACAAATGCCGGCAAATAAAGAGTTTATTGAAACATAAATGCGGAAATAATATCGTGCACACGCAGTGCTATCCAAAAGAATACATCTGCATCAACCAACTAACTAACAACTCAGTCAGCTTCTACAATTAATATATTTCGATTTCCCCTATCGGGAAGTCGTCACATCAAATTACGCAACTCGCGTAACTTACCTGAGAGGGAGGGGAAAAATGGGATTTTATTTGCATATCAACAACACTCCCCCTGCGAATAAATACACATTTTTCCACAAAATATGAAACATAAATAAACTAATTTCTCATACAACTTAAACTTATTAACAATTAATCAATTAAATTTATTTGTGACAAAGTCCAAGTGAGCTTGTCAAAAGTTACAGCTTTAGTTAGGAAATCTGCGATCATTTCGTCAGTTTGCACATACTCTATTTTAATAATTTTGCCAATTATATCCTTTACGTAATGAAGTTTCAAATTGATATGTCTCGTTCCCTATCCTCACCTCTTACGATTGGTGTTTTTACACATTTAGAATCAAACATACCATGTTTCTGCAATAAATAGTTTATATATTCAGTTTGAGACAAAGTTATGCCCTTTTCACTTTTATTTATTTCAATACCTAGAAATTTATTCTCTCTACTTTCTTTCACTTCAAATATCTGAGATAATTTGCCCACTATATTATTATACATTTGCAAGTCTGAATAAATAACTATTAAGTCATCTACGTATATTCCAATATAAAAATACTTAGAATTCTCTATTCTAGTGAAAATACAATTATCCGAAGCTAGCTGTTTTAAACCAAGCTTTTCTAATTCCCGTTTAAGGTGTAAATGCCAATTTCGACCTGATTGGGGTAATCCATAAAGACTACGTTTTAACTTGCATACTTTATTTTCACCATACAAATGTTTAAAACCTGGAGGAATATCCATATATACAGTTTCTTCTAAATCACTATAAAGATAGGCAGTTTTTATATCTAAAAATTTTACTTCTAAATTTAATTTGGCAGATAATGCTAACAACAAACGCAAAGATTCGGTACTTAACACGGGTGAATAAGACTCTAAATAATCACGATTTTTTACTTGATTAAAACCTGCTGCTACTAACCTAGCTTTATATTTATTTTCTTTCATAGTAAAAACCCATTTACTCTTAACTATTTTTACATTTTCAGGTTTATCAACTAGATTCCAAACATCGTGTTCGTGAATAGAATTTAATTCTTCATTCATTGCTTTTTCCCATTTTAACCAATTTTTATCACGTTTAGCTTCATCAAAATTACTTGGAATATTAGTTACTAAGTTTGAACTTGCCATTTCCTTTATTCTATCTGACCGACGTACACCTAGCTCTAATAACCTGTTTTCGTCTTCAGTTATTCGTTGTTCATTTAATTCCCTAATATTTTCTTTAGTTGAACCTACTGGACGACCACGAGTTTTAGTTTCACTTAAATCTCGGCTATCCTTCAAATCGAGTGGAAATTCAAAACTTTTATTTTGGTCTTCTACGTTAGTTTGGATATTAAAAAATTCATCGATGTCATTAGATTTATCATCACTAAACAAATTACTACTACCTAATAATTTCTCATTAAATTTTACTGAACGCTCTTCTATTACTTTATTTCTTTCAGGGTCGTAAATACGATAAGCTCGTCTTTCTTTCGAATATCCCAACATAATACCCTTTTTACCTGGAATGGAAAGTTTGTGTCTTAAAGCTTTAGGAACGTGATAGTATGCTGTAGATCCAAAAACACGCAGATATTTATAGTTCTGCTTTTTATTAAAGAATAGTTCTTTTGGAACTTCAGTTTTACCTTTTCGAGGAGTTAGGTTAGTAACATTAACATGTGTTGCATAGGCTATTGCTTCAGCCCAAAAATTTAAAGGAAGTTTACTATCATAGATTAATGTTCTAGCTCTATCTAACAAAACTCTGTTAGCTCGTTCAGCTTTACCCAAACTTTCAGGGTTGTACGGCACAGATTTCTCATGTGTAACTCCGCATTCAGTGAAATAAAACTCAAGATCTTTATTTACAAACTCAAGACCATTATCACTACGAAATTTCTTAATTTTCTTATTTAGTAAATTTTCAAATTTCAGCTTAAAACTTACAATGTTATCAAATACTTCGGTTTTGTTCTTAAGAAAATAAGTAAAATACATGCCAGAAAAATCATCTACTAATATTAAAAAATATCTTGAATTACCTAAAGACTTAACTGGGAATGGCCCACACAAATCACCATGTATTAATTCTAAAGTAGTTGAACTTTGAGAAGTTAAAATACTATAATGAGGTTTTCTGGTAATCTTAGAAATATCACATGATTCACAAGACAATTCATTATCAATTTTTAAATTTAACACTTTAGACATTTTACGCATATAATCAGCATTTAAATGACACAATCTTTTATGCCAAATTATATTCATTTCAGCGTTATTTTTAACTTTGTTACACCCAGAAAAACATACCTCGTTATTAACATTAGGTTTTAGCTTAACTTCTAATTTTTTATTCATATTTAAAGCTTTCAAAACTATGCGTCCATTAGGAGCAATAATTAATACTGAGTTTGAATGTGATTTAATTTTATACCCTTTATCCATTAAACAAGTAAGAGACAGTAAGTTATGACGTAATTCTGATACATACAATACATTACTAATTATTACTTAGTGAAATAGCTTTAACAGTTCCGATTCCTTTAGTATCCAATGTAAAAGTCTTACCTGCCTGGTATATTTTGCTGTCGCAAGCATCTACAGATTCGAACCAGCGTTCATCCTTGCAGATATGAGACGTGGCTCCGCTATCCAGGATCCAACATTCGTCCACTTGTCCATTCTGTTCAACTGAAACCAAGGCGAAATTTTCTGGAGTAGCACTATCGGATACCAATGTTTCCTGAAAATTTTGTTTTCGAAGACCTCTTACTCTGCTTGTCGATGGTTTGTAGCGTCTATCGGTTCCCACTTCTTGATGTTTCGAATAACAATCCCTTGCTATATGTCCCGGTCGTCTACAGGCGTAGCAAATTTTTCTTGGTAACCTCTTCTTCTGAGTAGCATACGCAGATTCCGAATTTCTTTGTCCATGCGATTTCTGTAGTAAATCTTTTTCTTCTTCCCTTAAGACTTCGAGTATATCTTCTAGCGACTTTTCTCGTTGAGTTTTTAAAACTTTGTTTTATGCGCTCATAGTTTCCAGCTAGACCTCTGACAGTGTAAAACACCAATTCTCTGTCAGATATTTTCAGTCCCAAGCATGCACACTTAGTCGATAATCCTTTAGCTCGAGCTATATAGTCATTGACGGCTTCTGAATCCAGCATTTCTAAGCTCTTGAGTTCGGCACCTGCATCAATCTTTCTATCTTCTTCCAGCCCAGTGTAGGTAGTCTTAATTCTTGTCCACAAAGCTTTTGCATTCCTTTCTTCCGCATATTGTAAAGCCTGTTCGTCTGATAGCGATAACTTCAAGTATGATACGGCATCTTGGTTAGGAGTTTCCCAAACTTGCAATTTACCAGGGTCAGTTGGAGCTGCCTCTGTCAATGCCGACATTAGTTTTTTCAGATTCAAAACTGCTTCCATTTTCATGGCCCAAAGATGATAATTAGTTCCAGTCAACTTCGGAATTCCAAACACTAAGTCTTTTTCCATGATGATCGTAAACCACGCTCAGCTACCAACTGTTGTTATGTTGAATAACACAGAAACAAATGCCGGCAAATAAAGAGTTTATTGAAACATATAAATGCGGAAATAATATCGTGCACACACAGTGCTATCCAAAAGAATACATCTGCATCAACCAACTAACTAACTAACAACTCAGTTAAACTAACCAACTAACTAACTAACAACTCAGTTAAATCAACCAACTAACTAACAACTCAACTAATATATTTCGATTTCCCCTATCGGGAAGTCGTCACATCAAATTACGCAACTCGCGTAACTTACCTGAGAGGGAGGGGAAAAATGGGATTTTATTTGCATATCAACAACACATATTTATATTCTTAAACTATCCCATAAGAGGGAATGACTTATTTAAAAATTTTTAGAAAATAAAATAACTTTATAAATTACGAAAGAGCCTCTCAATGAAGGAATGCTATGTGAGGTAATGATAAAATATATACATAATAATAAAATTTGTTACTAACCTTGAGAAGATATTAACGATTTCAAATATTTCAATGAAATAAATGTTTTGTTTAGGAGGGGGACATTTGACCGTGACTGTACTCTTATACAAAAGTGATTTCAACGATACAATAAAAGATAGGTACAATATTTTGAGACGATCCTCGAAATTTTTGCAGGGTCATCCTAAAACATCTTGGGAACAATAGTTTGTCAGCGATGTAAAGAAAAAGTTTTAAGTTTTTTTTCTTTGCTAAGATTGACTAGCGGTGGTTTTGGGCTACGCCAGACTTAGATTTTATTTATAAGATATAATTAACTTAGATATAATTAACTCTTGTAACTAGTTTCAACCCCATTCGTCGCCACCTCATTTTGTCAAAATTTATTTGAAAATCACGATTTTTTTTTTAAATGTTTCATTTCTATAGAACTATTAATTCATTCCACAGGGATGATAATAAGGTTAAAAAAAAGAAAAAAGAAGCTGAAAACATGTTAGGTGCAAGAACACTTTTTAATTAATTGAAAAAGTACATGAAATTTGAGCAAGAGAAAGTGTATGTAGGAAGGATTCCTCCACAGAATATTATTAACGTTTTAATAAAAATATTGATGTGAGATTTTATTTATTTGTGTAAATATGAATCTAATGTGTCGCCCTTTGCGGTCGTTTGTCTACTCTCAGCCACCACAGAAAAGAACCATACTGATTTTATATTATATTAAGTCGAAAAGCTTCGGAGACACGTAGAATTCGAAATAATATTTTATAAAATGTGTTTAAGTATATTAATTCCGACCAGCAAGACATCCATGTATAAACTTATTAAGAAGGGTTAAATCACGCGAATACGAATCTCGACATTTAATTTTATAATTTTTTGAATACGAATCTCGATGTTTGGTTTTAAAATCGCGTGAATTCGAATCTCGATATTGATTTTAAAACCGCATTAATACTAATCACGATGTGTAATTTTAATAAATTTAATCGTTTGAAAGTAATGTTAAATCGCTTTTGCATTCGTAAGAAAAAGCTTAATAATGAATTTTTCCCCCCTCTGAAATTCAAAAGAAAAAAAAAAAAAGAAAAAGAAAAAATTCTTTGAAAAAGCTAATTTTAATTTTTTTGTAATAGTAAAAGAAAAAAAAAATCACGATGTTGACAAATTTTTTGTGAACAGCATAGGCGTGTTCTTTTATATTATACGGGTCCATGCCGTCTCATTAAACTATGCCGTCCTTGGTAAAATACCAATGTTTTCTTCCTCTTTTTCTTTTAAAAAAAAAACAACCTAGCTTTTTGAAAATATATGTTGATTCTCAAAAGCTCTCGTATCTTACGTTTTTTTTTTTTTTTTTTTTTTTAAATTCAAATTGGTAGTTTTGAGTGAAAGTTGGCATAATGCCTCTTTCCTCAGAAACGGAGAATTTGGTTCATTTTGCGACTGCAAATTCTTACCAAACAATTTAATTAAATTTAATGTTTAATTATACTGGTTGATGCGATTTTACTGATCTTTAATTTAGGTTTGTTCAAAATTTTGTGTTCGATACATCATTTAAATGTTAAGAGGCAAAACCTGAAAAAATGTCTTAAATGTCATTTCCAGCTTTTTTGGGGAATCAGTTCGAACTATCGTTATTTGAATGGAATTAAACGATTTCACAGTGTTCGAATAGTTTGAGTAATTAGGCAACTCCAATACTTATATTTAAATTATTTAAGATTTAGCGTATTTAATAGATTGTAATAAAAAAGAAAGCTAAAAAAAGAACACTAATTTCCTTTTAATAATTATTATTCTTTAACTTCTTTTTTTAATAATAAACTTTTACTCGTATCGTCATCCGAATTTAGGAGAAAATAAATTGCACAAGTGTTCGCTAACATCAAAAACACATAATTTATTTTCACATCGTCTATTTGATGCATAAAAAGTAAATGAGCACTGTAAAATCATTTGATTTCTCTTTTATGGGTTGTTCTAACTACTTAGGGACACTGTTTATTGAAATGTACCCACTTAATGAGTTCAGGATAATCTTAGTTAAAATAGTGTTTAATTAGTTTCAACTCGTAATAAATTTTTGAATTTGAAAATGTTTCTTTTTAGCAATTTTGAAACTTTAGCCTATCTCGTCTATTGCCAACAATAAAATTTTGTATGCTATATATATTTTTTTCATCTAAATTTATTACACAACTCCTAATGCTCCACTAAGTGTAACATGAGGCTTATAAATGTTAGTTGGCAAAATACACTTGTAAATTTAAAAAAAAAAAAAAAAAAAATTCAATGTTGTAAACAAAATTGGGCAAAATATTTAGGTTTTCAGTGTATTTAAGAAACATGGACAAAACAGGTGGCCAAGAAATTCTTGAGTGTCCCTTTTTAAAGCTTTCTTTTTTACTTGAATGTAAATTACAATAAAATATAATGTGTTCTATAGTGTCATCATGTCTTCACCACAAGAATCAAAATTTCAATTCACTAAACAAGTAGCTGTTGAAATTTTTATGAATCTCATAAAGTCAATAAAAAATTTCCTGCACCTCACCCGCCGAAAAATAGTTGCAAAAAATATTTTAGTGCACACAGCTTTTGGTGTTCCAAAGAAAAACAGATTTTTCCTCAAGTGTTTTACATGTTTCTAGTGTGACAGACATTCGAAGATCTTTTGGTTCGCCGCTCTATCGCTGCCTGAAAAATGGACTTCAGCTATACCATCGATTGAATTTTCACTTTTATACAGGTACGCAAAAGATGGTATATGCAACACAAAACAAATTGAATACACGGCTATTAAGGCCTGTTTACACGGTCCAACTTCTCGAATCCGAGAAATTGGACGGATTTCTCTGTCCAAGAAATTGGATGATTCGTTGACACTATCCAAGTTCTTGAATGTCACTTATTCGTTGAAAGAAAACCTTGCGCATGCGCATTGTTCATATTCAACATTATGAAATAATACTTACATAAGTTTAAAATTACTAAATAAATTTCAAATAAAATCATAATAACACAAATAAACAGCAACAGATCAATTTATTTGGAAAATATATGAAAACAGACAACAAAATGATATAATTTGCTGCTGTTTGGTGACGTCACAAAACTTAAGACGCCTATTGGTTAAGGGAGAAAAAACTTGGATGGAAAGTAGAACATGCTCTACTATCGGCCAAGAAGTTGGACCAAGTTCTTGGATGCTTGTTTACACGATCCAAGCTCAAAGCAAAACAAGTTTCCATCAATATCAATCAATCTCTGTCCAAGAAATTGGATCGTCTAAACAGGCCTTAAATGTAATCATATTTTTAGAAACTATACTTGTCACGAATGCATATTGAAAAGTTTAAATGTTTTTATTGATGGCTATAAATAAGACATTATTTTTGGTATTGAACTTAATATTGCTTGAATTGAAAAAGGTGCAGACATTGATCTTCATGACTTGGTCTAATAACTAAGGAAATGGGTAGAATACTTCTAGAGAAATAAACGTTTAAAAATACGGCTTTAAAATTTTTTTTTATTCAAAAATAGTTTAAAAATAAAAAAATGTAAGTTTTAAAATTTTTTTATACTTTAAAATTCAAAATTTTCTCCCCCCTCACAAACATAAAAGTGAATGAATAAAAACGAAAATACAAATTGTTTAAATGTTCTTCCTAAAATAAAAATTACTTTTCTGGCGAAATTATTAACTGACTGTCGTTCGTTTTTGTATTCATCACTTTTATGCTCTACTTAAAAAAATGATTCTTTCCTATAATTAAAAGTTGCGTGTTGATTCGAGTTCTACAAATGTTATTTTTTCTTGTTAATGGAAGAAGTAGTTTATTAAGTTCATTATTTTCAAATAAGGAATGTATTACTTTGTTTGACCACTTCCCTTTATTTTAAGGGCCATTCCTTTTCCTCTCATTTTCATTAGAATGAAATGAAGAATGTTTAATAGGACTTTTTCATTTATTTTTATAATCATTTTATAAATTTCCGTCTCTTGGTAGCTGAGGGCAAGATCTTAGTAATGATTGAACTGAATTAGGTTTGTCTGTTTGTTTCTTTTTTTAATACAAATCTGTTGTTAATAAAAATGATCTCAACTACAGGGTTCGTAAAATCATTAAAAAATTAAAAACTGAAATCAGAAAAGAATTGTACATTCTTTTTATTAGTTTTCACAAAGCTAATAAAAATCGTTTTTTTTTTATCATTTTAATACTCAAAACTCTTGATTTTAATGTATTTGATTAGAGTTAATTAAATAATTCGAACATAATAAAATGCATTTGTTTTTATCAAATTTTTGAGCATTATTCGTACCGTGAACTACCGATGTGAATAGTGCTGCATAATTTATTCGTTAATTTTTGTAGTCTTCTTCGCAATTTTTATTTTACATCTAATGAAATATTTTTTAACTCTATACCTGCAGGATTTCTCAATTCCTCAGTTTTTTAGTTCCAAATTTAATGCCTGAAATATATTCTTTGATAAACCAATTACTTCTTTTTTTAATACAAAGTTACCTGCCAGTCAACCAAAACGGTATGGTATTTCGATTAAATATGGATGCAAATGCATTGCTTTTATAGTATAGGCTGAAAACGTGCCTATCTTTGCAATAATTATTTTACTTTATGCTTTTTGTGAAAATTGACGCCTGTTGTCCATAATTCATCCATTAAAAAATTAGAAAGAAGGGATATTTAAAGCCTTGAAACGTGCCATGAATTGTTATATGTATGAAATTTAGTTAATGGAAGAATAATTAAAATTAGACTTCTATTAGGTGTTGAAGTTGATTATTTATATTAATGTTTGGTATGATTATTGTAAGCTATATATAATCTACTGAAACTTGGTCCATAAAAGATTTTTTTTTTCTTAAATATTTTTTACCTCTGTTAAGTTGAAATGTAAAGTAATGTATAAGCAGATTCAAAATATTCAGTTATTCTTTTTTATTTTTTTAGCATGTTTATGGAATAAAAGTGGATATTTTATAATTGTTAATAATATTAATTACTAGTTTTGAGAGAGGGATTTTTTAAAAAGAAGTATTCTCATTTTTTTTTAATTACTACTTTTTGTAAGGATTAGCTAACTGTAATTTTTTTGTTTACCCATAACTTCGTTTGTAACACTACTGCAATTACAGGACGTTCCTATCCAAGTGGGTTCATTAAATTTAGCTAATTTTATATATATATATATATATATATATATATATATATATATATATATATATATATATATATATATATATATATATATATATATATATATATATATATATATATATATATATATATATATATATATATATATAAAAAGCGGAGTGTTAATATAATTCCCCTACTAACAATTCACGAATAATATAGCGAAACAACTTATCTAAAATAATTAGCTCTGTGCTAATAGTTCAAAACGGAAATCGATCATTCTTTTGGAGTTTCTTGTTTTTATATATAATGTTTTGGAACGCGGTTCAAGATGACATGAATCGATTATTTCAAGATACGGTTTTATTTACCCAGCTGACGTTTACTTTATCAGTAGTACTTTTTTGAATAAAAAATTTTTAAAACCCAATTTTTAGTCGTCAAGTTATCCAATCGAAAAAACGTAATAACTTTTTGTTAAATTTTACTGAAATCTTGAAACCCTTGTACGCTATTTTTTAGCTCGGTGACCACAGTTCGCCTGGGAACTGTTGACCCCTGCTAGTGTACACTACTGTTTCGGCAATAGGGTTTATCGGCAATAGAGATTCTGACCTACTAGATTTTGTCAGGAAATGACATTCAATTAAAATGACATGTAATCGAGCATCATTACTTTTCTTCCTCATTCTGTGAAAATATTTAAGTTTGTAAACAGATTTTCCTAATTGTAGATAATTTCCAAAATGCCATTACAGTACACAAGATGTCGCTCTCAGACATAGTTTCTAAAGGCAGTCATAAACGTATTCAGCTTCTTACAAAGTAGTGGATAATATGCCATTTATTTCAAATGTAGCTTCAAAGCTCTTTCTCCTCATGCAATGTTAAAAGAGCTTTTAATTACTTGCATAAATATAATTGTGTTGATTTTGTATAATAAGTTCACGAATCCTTTGTAAATATTCCCGCCTGCTGTACAACATTTCTGAAATAACGCTGATCAAATGAAGTTTCTACTACTAAACCGTGACGTTTTAACTGTTGTTTTTATGACCTTAGTGATGTGAATAACATCTGCTCAAACATTTAAAACTTTCATCCATCTACCGTCATGGAAACCCATAATTCACTCCAAATTTTTTTCGCGACATAAAATTCGGAGAATAACTTCTTAAACCAATTATTTTATTACGTCCATGCTTGGATTATTTTATAAAATAGTCCTCCTTCGATGCTTTACCCTGGTTGATTGCGCCTATTTCTGTTTACGCCATCTCTTTTAAACAAAAAATGCACGTATTTATATGTATTTTTGCATGTTTAAAAATATTTTTCTACGTGATATGAGGAGAAATTACGCTTGTTGACTGTTTAAACATTGATTTGTCGCACAATTTTACGCTGGCTTATTCAGTACATCGGGTACATCATAAGGATTGTGTATAGTACAGCAGCTCATACTTGTGAAAGTACGCGGCTAGAAGTAGCTCTCCCATTAGAAATTGGCTGTGCATCCTCATTTGAATTAGTACTTTTATTTCAGTCCTCATATTTTAGAAGTTTTTTAATCAAGTATTATCTTACCGCTTCAGTTATTATTTTAATTTATCTTTCTCTTTACATCGGGCAGAGCGTAATTTATTAAAAATGAAGGAGTCTTAATTTGGAAAACCTCATTTATACTTTATAATTCAGCATCCAATTAATGTGGCATAAACTCGAAATATCAGTTCGAACATTTTTTTCTAAAGAATTATAAAAAAAAAAAGTAAAATTAATTTTTAATAGTTTGCCATACATTGTTTCATTAAGCTTTAGATTTATCGACAAAGCTTCACAGTTTCATCATACTTCATCAGTTGTTATTATATTACCTTTTTCTTCACATAATGGTATTTCGTTTTTGAAAGCAATTCCAATTTTGCAGTCCAATTTTTTCTTCTTCATAAGATCGATGATACCATTTGTTGAGTGTTCGTAACCATATTTCACTATCTGCATTTGATGTTTATTCAAGATGTGTGAGAAGACAAAAGAAATAAATTGTGTGAAAACAATAATAACGAAACACTTTTTTTCTTTAGAAAAAAAAAAATCACTCCTAAACAGCAATATTTCAACAATAATAAATCATTATATATTTAATAATAATAAATCATTTTTATGAGTTATTATCATTATTTTTTTAAATTTACATCCTCTAAACTTTCACATCTGGTACTCTATTTTATGAAATATACTAATTGATTTTTGTTTACCAAATTTACTAACTTTAACTTAAAAATTGTGTTCTCTTTAAATTTGTGCTTAAGGACTTAATTTATCCACTCTTCGTGTTTGTGTGTGTGCCCTTAGTAATACAAAGTAATAATGATAATATTGCTGAGAATAATTTGGTTCCATAGAAGATTAAAACAGTTAAAGCCGAAATAATTGTTTTTGTATATTTATGAAAATAGATTAAGTATTTGGTTATTCTTAACCTATCTATTGTTATGTTTGAACTTGTAATCCTAGCTTGTTAGTTTGCCCCCTTTTGTTTTTAACTGTGGCGTATCCTAAATTTTTTTCATATATAAACGTGTCGTTAGTTTTTTGGTCAGGAAATTCCGTCGCAAATGTATGCCATGTGACCTGTTACTAAAGAGAAACATAATTCATTTTTATCTAGTGTGCAATATAAAAGAATGAAAAAATTACAAATGCCTGATTGGGTATTTCCACCACATTTATGTATTGTGTGCCCTCTTAGAGGAAAACCATTGTTGTTACGGTAATGAGATTAATTTTGATTCTTTCTAGAAATTAAAGGGTGTAGTGTTTAACTGATCTGCTAAAAAATAAATAAAATAACACATCTGAGTTCTGTAGATTCAATTTTTGAAAAATCCTAATGTCCCTGGAAACATATTTTTTAACCTGGAAATGACCTTAATAACCTGTAAATTTTTTCAAAATGAAAATTTAAATTTTGAGTTGTTTAATATCAAGGAAAAATATGTTCCATTCTCTTGTGCAATTATTTTTGTACGCTCTAATCGTCCCTTGAAACCAAAGAATTATAAATTTTTTCTAATATGATGCATATTTAGTAAAGTTTCTTTCTTTTATTTGTAGTTATTCAGTAAAAGCGGATATTTTTTATATTGGTAAATATGCACCATAAAAACAATAAAATAATTTATAAAGTAAATATTATTTAAATACATCTATACAAAAAAAAAAAAAAAAAAACATCAAATACTCTTGGTACAATGAAAAAAGAAACTCAGAAGAAAATCTGAGCGCTTTTTTCTTCTTCTTAAAACTAGTTTAAAATTCTTTGTTATATTTTTATACCGTTTCATATTTTAATAAATATAAAAAATTCATGAAAATATTACGATAAAATTATATTCTGGTGAATTTTAGCTTAAGAAAATGAGAAAAACATTAAAAAGACAGAAAAATTTCATTCAAAACTTTCCTGATCACAGCTGTTTTTTTTTTTTTTTTTTTTTTTTTTTTTTTTTTTTTTTTTTTCCTTTTTCTTCAGTTTTGGGTTAACCCTTTTTCGGCTAAATAAGTAAAATTAAAAAAAAAAAATTTAAAAAATTAACACTGTGATGTATATTTTTCATTAATTTCATTTTTCTGCTATTGTCAAGGGTTTTCAAGACATGTATAAAATATTAGTAATTCATTTGGAGTCTGCACTTTCTGTTGAATTTTTTTTAAAACTACACTAATTTTTTTTTAACTAAAACTGTTATTGTATCATTTGAAACTAATCATATGTTTTTATAAGAAACTAAAATTGCAAGTTCTGTTAATGAAATGAAAATAATTCAAATTTCAATAAAAGAAAAAAGGACTTATGTTCAACTAAATGATTTGTTTATTGATTTGGCCAATGGTCCATCTACGCATCATTCTATTTCTTAAATAAAATATTATTTTTCATACGCGAAACTTTTTCTGTGTCTTATACGAAGGAAATTTAAGCATATTTCAATGAAAATAATATCACATTTTATTACATTTCTATGGTAGGTCGGAAATGGGGTAAAAGAAAAACGAGATCATGTTGATTTTAGAAACAGGAAAGAATTCTTGAAAAATCTTTTAAATAAGTTCGATGTTAGTGGGAGGTAGAAGTATCTGTCATTTCCCACTAAAATACAAAATTTGCAAACATAAAATCTATTATAATCGATGTTTTTTCGTTATGTTCGAATATTACAAAATATTGTCTTGTCACTTTGGTTGGACTGTAGAAAAGTCATATTTTAAAAACTAACAACATTAATATTTATTAGCTTTGAAAGCATCTTTCAAGCGACAACTCAAATCGAATCATTTGCAAATTCGAGTAATTTTTTTGTTTCCTCACCTGCCGGATGTGTTGCAATGTTTGTACAATCGTCGATGAGTGGATGAGTTGACGTTTCTCCCGTGTTGTACTTACATGCACATTCATTTTCACATTTGAGGATTACGCAGTAGGTGTAGCATTTTAAAAATACTAATTTGGTAAAGTGACTTTCATTTTTAACAAATGAAATTTGAATGACTCGATCGTTTATGTGGGATATCAAGAGTCATCTATTTCATGAAATTCTTGAATTTTTTCTCATGCCATGGATGTCGTTGAAAGTATACGCCTTCTTCATTAATAGAAAATCCCATTAAGTCTTTTCTCCACCCCCCACCCCCCGCCAAAAAAAAGACAAATAAAGAAAATTTTTCAGAATCATCGATGTTAATTGGGGCTACGATTGAAAAAAAAATTAAGTAAAGCTAATTATTTTGCAGGCATTTTAATAATTTTATATATATATATATCTGTGAAATTTGCTGAACTTATGCACTATCAAAAAAGAATTGTTTCGCTCGCTCAATAAAAAAAAAATAAAAAAAATGGATGCCTGTGACGTAATGTTATGTACTCAGAAAAGATATACATTGTGTTAATGTTTAGCTTACATATTTATCTTAGCAATAACGTTTATTTTACAAAAAAATATTCTAAAACTAAATTATTAATAAATTGAACAGAAATGTTTTATTTTGGATACCTCTCAAAAACGTCATTATATTGAATTAATTCTGTGTCGCTGTGGTCAAAATCATGTGTAATTAAATGTATTAAACCAATAACCAAATATTGCAACCCTACCACCATACATAATAGGAAGAATTTCCGGCGGAAAACCGGAAATATTAGCAGCTTTTCATTCTCTACGGTTTTCATATTTCCAATGTGTTTATATATATATATATATATATATATATATATATATATATATATATATATATATATATATATATATATATATATATATATATATATATATATATATATATATATATATATATATATATATATATATATAATCTTTTTTTTATTTATTTTCTTTTTTTTAAATTAAAGGGGGCATAATACTGAGGGCCAGGAAAGCAGGTAAAAAGAAGAGGTATCGAACCTAGAACTGAACTGGGGAACTGCAAGGATTTCAAAACGGACTGAGTGATCTTGGAGTCAATGTCAAAAGAAGGATTTTTTCTTTTTTTTGTAGTGTTATATCAAACGGTGTATGATTTTCATGATTTTAATGAAATTATAATTTGCATCTCAGATTAATGAATTTGTCCGAATCATCAGAGATTATTTGGTTTAAATTTTGGTTCGTTAACGGACGATTCATTCACTCTATTTTATTGCGAAATCAGATCTTTCACAAAATTCCTCTTTGAAAGATGAAGTCGATGACATCTTTAATTCATAATTTTAAAATTACAGCTCCTTGAAAGATAATGTTATTTACCCCCTGCAAAATCACCCCATCTTATTTTTATATTTTCAGAAAAACAAGACTTTCAAAGAAAGAATCCAATTCTGCGGAATTCTGATAAAATTATGTATGACACAAATTCGCAAAAACAGGACCTTTACAAAATGCCTGATCATGAACAGGCTGCTAGTTTCTGCGATTTTTCACAATAGTTTAAAAATTGGATCTTTCCCAATTGAACAAATTTATGAGCTGATTTTTCACAATTTCACAAAAACCGGACCTTTTAGAAAAAATTTGTAAGTAACCAAAGTTCGCCAGAGTAGATCCAGCCCGAACCATTTTGGTGCATTAGAAAAAAATTAAAAAATAAATAACTAAAATAATAGTTTCTTTTTCACTGAACTAGATTAATAGGTTTTACTAAAAAAGCTAGATAATTGTAAATTACTGTCATTTAATGGAAGACTTTCAAACAATTAAAGCTATATGCTTTATTTATAAAATAAAATGCTTTCAACTTGTTTTGAGAGCATACTAATATGTCTTAATTTAGGATGTAAAAATGATCTGTTTTTATGAAGAACACACAGGGGACCATCGTCTAGGAGAGGACATCTGTCCCCAGGCACAACCTTACAGAGGCGCTAAATTCATGAAAAATAATTAAAAAGGAATTCCAAAATAAAGTGTTTTTTCTCTTTTAATTACTCTCAGTTTCATTTCTAATTACAGGTCCCATAACTTCGACGAATTTTTTTCCGATTTACCCAAATATTGAACAGGATTTCGAGTATTGCTTTGCATATAAATTTATCTATTTTTAAAATTATTTTTAATGAATTGGCAATATATTTGATTAAATATTCTTTTGGAAAAGCGCTTATCAGTCAAAAATAAACAATAAAAGCAATAAAAAACACCGAAATAAAATAGCATCAAAATAACATAATAACATCGAAATAAATGGTCTAAAACAACTTGTCATTTCCTATCGGCCATAAAATCGCAGGGTATGGTTTCTTAATTAACTAAAGTCTAGATTTCTTTGGTTGTCATAAAAAATTAACACGAAAATCGTAGGTATTTTGTCCTACAAATTATTTATTTATTCATTACTTAGAGCAGTGTTTCCCAGCGTGCGGCCCACGCCCCACCGGGGGCAATTCGAAAATGGACTCTACACGAGTTTAAACCTTTTACTTCGGGGCATTTAAATGCAATGCTAGATTTCGGTGCCAAAATTGAAGAAAAAAGCAAATTCTTAAATAATTGCGGCAAATAAATATTATAAATTCGTTTGACGAAACCAAAATATCAACTGGGTTTTTGGCATCGTCAAGTTAACCTCTCTGCGGCAGACGGCAGGCTCCGCGTAGATCCCCGGAAAAAACCATAGTATAGGCGAGAATTTAATAATACCGACAATATCAGCATTTCTTAAAATGGTTCTTGACAAGGATGTAAAAGCTATGCCACTCAGTAACAATACCGTTAGCAGAAGAATAGACGAAATGAGTGAAGATATTGAAAAAAAAACTTGTTCAAAAGCTGAAAACTAGGAAATTCTCAGTGCAAATGGATGAATCAACTTTGATAGACAGTGTGGCAGTATTGATAACTTACGTAAGATATATTGATAAAGGGCATTTTGCTGAAGAAATGTTGTTCTGTAAAAGATTAGAAAGCCCCACTACCTCCAAAGATATATATAATAAGCTAAAAAACTACTTAGATGTCAATAATATACCAATGAAAAATATAACATCTTTTGCTGCAGATGGTGCTCCTAATATGAAAGAAATAATTTTGCTTAAAATTGATGAAAGATGAGAATCCAGAAATGATTCTTGTGTTATTCATAAGGAAAACTTGGTAGCTAAAAACATCTCGCCTGTTCTAAATGAAGTACTACATTCAGTAATAAAGTGTATCAATGCTGTTAAAGCTAATGCCAAATGTGAGCATCTCTTCATGCTATTTTGTGTAGAACAAAATGCAGACCATGTGAGATTTTTACTTCACACTGAAGTAAGATGGCTCTTTAAAGGGAACTGCTTGAAAAGATTTAGGAAACTGTTTGATAGTCTTAGTAATTTTTTATGCTTAAGTATCTGTTAACAGTCGATGGTAATGCATTTGTGAGTTATTTAGCCGATATCTTTGAAAAACTAAATATATTAAATAAGCAACTTCAAGGAACAAATAAAACTCTTGTTGATACAAAAGCGAAGATATTGGGTTTCATTACCCTTATTGAGTTATGTCAGAAATTTATTAATAATAAAAACTTTGAACAGTTTCATTGGCTCCAAAAATGTGAAGTAAATGATACCGCTTTACTTGTTATTGTCGATCATCTGAAAATTCTATCAGCTGATTTAAATGAAAGATTTTCCGATTTGAAACAAATTGATTTTCCTACATGGATGATGCAGCTAATGTTAGTGGATTTGTCTGATATATCAAATATGCAAGATCAAGAACAGAAATGCAAAATGATGAGTCAGTTAAAACTTTATTTAATATAAAAGGAGTTATGGCATGGCTTTGTTGGGAAACAGAAATCAAATACCCAAATTCAACCAAATGTGCAAGAAAATTATTGTTACCGTTTCAATCTTCATATTTAGCTGAATGTGGATTTAGTGCTGTCAATGATTTACTGGATATAACACAACTGGGAGACTGAAGCTAGCCAAATTGGAACCTAACATAAAATCTCTGTGCACCAAGCATCAAGCGCAAGGATCTCATTAAATTAAAATATTAAATTATTATAGAAAAATCTTTATTAAAATTATTTTGAATTTGAATTTGAATTTTTCATTATATGTTTTGAAAATTTACTTACTGTGTCTCGTTAACAATTTCCTAGTGATTTCTTCCTAAAACCTATCATTTAAGTTTCTTAAGTGAACTATTCAATTTTTTTAATATTAAAAATTATGTATGGGCATCAGAATTTTAGAAAGGCTTAGGTGGGGCATGGCACAAAAAAGGTTGGGAAACACTGACTTAGAGGGATTGATTTGTAATTCTTTTTATAATTCTTTCTCAATATTATTCTCTACTACTATTATTATGAACTTATTATTCCAAATTAAAGACTGAAAACTAGAAGTGGTAGTCTTTTACTGTAAAATAACTGTAATATTACTTTATTACGTAACATTTTATGAAAAAAATATTGGAAATGGTATTTAACTGAACTGTTTTGCAATTATTAAAATGTTAATAAGTTATAATTACTTTTGCAATAAGATTTAAATAAAAATGTTCCCATTCTAAACATCCATTTAAAGTTATAAATGCACAACTGTTATTAGAAATTAATTTTATACAATATTAGCAACAAACATTTAACTAAATCATGTAATCCAAAAGTTAAATAGAAATTTGAAAAACAAAATTGTAGATTAAGTTACAAAGGTAACCTTGAAAAATGATGCAGTTTTATCCCAACGTACTCTGAAACTAAATATGTATTAATACTAAATCTTAGGGAAGTTTTAATGCAATAATTTTAAATTTTTATCTAACACGCTGTCTGTCATTAAAAACAAAGATAATAGCATAGCAATCTAAAACCTCCCATAAAATGATTGCGTTTCAACAAAACAGTTGATATATAATTAATTACAATCACTTAGCTTTCCTGTTATTAGCAAATCCTACAATCTCATTGAGGGAAATTTTAAATATTTCTGAAGAAAAAATACTAATTAAAAACACGGCTTTTTGAGGAAAAACCCCAAGTAGTCTGAGCTTTAAAAAAAAACTAACTTGGAACTATCCCATGTAAATAGTGCAATGCAGTTGCTCTATCCCGTTAACTGTCAAAATTCTCCTGCGTAAATTTTTTTAAATTTTTTAAGAAAAAGATAAAAACTGATGTCAACTTAATTATTGCGTTTTTATCATTAAACAAAGATTTTGTTGTTCCCTAAAATATATTAACAGTAAATAGTTATAGTTTGATCTAACTTTATACTTTTGCAAGGTTTTTTATAACTAAAGTTGTAGTCACAAGTAAATATGTTTAATACTTAAGATTTAAACTCTAATTTCTTAGAACTTTTTTTTTAAAAAAAAAGGTACTTCTTACATCACTACAAAGGATTGCAAGAACACGGTTCTAAGGATTTCTTGTAAAAACAATATTACTTTTGTTCTTATAAGCTTACTATATGTACTTTCCGTTTCCATTCTATTCTATTCCATTCTACTTTGCGCTTAGGGTTTTTAAATTTTTCAAATAAAACAAATGAAAAAATAATTTCGTGCAGATTTTTTTAAATTAACAGTTGTTTTCGTAACTTTTAATACTATTACAAAAATTTGTGCTCCTTCTATTAATGAGTTTAGTACTCATTAGAACTGAAGATTTACGAAAAGTGTTCAATTTTTATGTTTTATTTATTATAGATGATATTTCTTTTTTCTTGTCTTTTTGTGGAATGTTGCTGATTTAAGAGAAAGTCATGATCGTTTTATATTTATGATCTGTAGATTCAGACTTTGTTTATCTTCTCACTCCCTCTCTATTTTTATTATGCTGCAAGGCAGTTAAAAGTTATGACTTTTGTGAAGAGATAGAATCTCAGCCATAATTTAAAAAATTATCGTCTTTACAACACTTAGAAAAGTAACAAGTTATTCCTCCTTTATATATTTTATTTTATATCCCTCGTTGAACAGCCGACCCGATTTCGGGTTTACGACTACTAATGTTCAACTCCGTAGCCTTGTAATTTTGAACCAATCCAGAAGCCAAGGTAAATCCTGCATCAGTACCCCCAGAGGTATTGATTTGTTATGGGAACATGGAGGACTTTGTGACTCGACAGATTTAACGTGCATCAGTCACCATTTACTACACGGGGAGTCTTCAGCCAGCGGGGATCGAACCCACGAACTCTTAGACATGGGCCCAGTGCCCTACCAACCAGGCTATCCCGGTCGCGATATTCCACTTTGACTAACTCTGGGGCACTGTTTGGCGTGCGAATTCTTAACACGCCAAATCAATGAATCTCACGTTTTGTCGAATCGTACGAGATTAAACTTCAATCGCTGCTTTATTTTCTTTTATACGAGTGCAAGTAGTGTTTGTTTATGTAATGATCGGTGAAACTCGTTTGTACAAAAATTTGTTAATTTAAATGAACAATAAAATTACTTTGAATATATAAATTGTTTTTTTCGTACGTTTTAGTTTCACGATAATTTTTTCATATAACGCAACTTCTTTTTTAGTTCAAGTAACGTGAAAATGGTGCAGTAATTAATTATTCTCGTACAATTATATGTTTTTATTTACATGGCGCAACGCAAATTGACAAACAAACATTTCTACCATTCGCGATTTCATTTATAGAAACATATTTCCACTTAGAACTAAATGTTGAAAATTTATTTATAAATTTACTACAAGAATAATTAATATCAGGAAGTTTAGCACTAAACAACAATTACCATACCTTTTATAGAACTTATGGTTAATAAATATATCCCAATCAGTTGAAAACAATTCTTGGTTTCTTCTTTGCAATTAAAAAAAAAAAAAACTAATCATAGTCAAACTTATAGACTTGCTTGATATAATATGTTGGTTCTCATGTGAATAACGATGTTTGAAAATTTCACAAGAATAGTACTGATTTCTAAAAATTCTTCTTTTTTTTTTTAAATAGAATTAGTTTTGAGAAAATATTAGTAAGCATAATATTTGGAAGTTTCTTGTCAATTTCAAAAATAAGACTTGAATTAATACAAACAATTTTATCTATGCTAATTATTAAAATATTTACTTTAATATAGATATATTAATTTTAAAAAGTAATTAAAATCCAAATAAAAAATGTTTTATTAAAGAATTAAATGCAATCCAATTTACTGTAATGGTAAATAAGGATAAACTAATACATTTAGTAACAATTTTAATTTAATTTAAAACTCAGTGCAGAAAAATAATGCATTATTTTGCTATGATTACGTTCAGTTTCTTAAATTTTGCTTAGGCTTTATTTTCATTTCATCCAACTCTTTTTACCATCAAGAAACAATGGTTCTCCTCAAAAAGAAAGCCCAATTTTTAGAATGTTCTCACCGTTCCAATATGAGATTATCAACATTTCATTCCAGTAGAAAGTTAAAATCCTGTAAACAGTCACTAAACATTTCTTTCTTAGTAAATTTGCTTACTAACTGATATTTTCTGTTTTGTGCAGTATGGTCCTCATATATTAACCTACAATGTTCGAACTTGATCAGTCACATTTATTAAATCTTTATGTGAGAAATAAAATATTGTAATTATATACTAATTAGGGTGAGATCAGATTTAATTTTGTTTACAGAGTAAAAAATTTGAAACAAAACTTGATTCATAAATAAAATATATTGCTTAATTATATGGTGTACCATTTAGACAACAATTAAATGTTGAGAGAAATACTAAATATGCTGCATTTTAATGAGTACCTACATTTTAATTTAATGATTATGTACTAAAATTTAAATAAAATAACAATTCTTTTCTTTCATGCACATGCATTTCTTTTAGACGTGCTTTTTAAATTTTTTTTCTTCATGAATTTAGATTATCTTGAATTTTTAATTATAAAACACTCTTGAAATCATTTGTCTTTGATTATGTTCAGGGAAACTACAATTTTAAAAAATTTAGGAAGTGAAAAAGATATGGTGAATTTGAATTAATAGTGATAATGCAAAATTTATTTAATATCTGGCTTATTTGCCTAAAAAATCAATAACCGATTTGGTCGAACATAAATACATTACGATATGAATTGATATATTTTGAGCAACAAAACCCATGGGTTGTATTTATGCATAATAAATTTTAAGTGTTTATTATTAAATATAAAAGCATATTAAATTAATTAAATTTTAAAAAGAGATATGAAATTGATAACCATATGATTTCTTTTTCAGAATGTTATAATAAATATTTATATATTATTGTGGGAAAAAATGTGCAGAAATGGAAGAAGAAATAGCATGGTAAAAAGTTGTTTCTAAGAGGAATATTCAATTATTATGTCTTTAAAATATAACAATTATAATAAAGTGGTAATTATAATTCTTTGGAAAACTTATAAATAGAATCCTTTAGTTTAAAAAGCTGTGCAAACTATAATCAATGCACAGTATTTTGGCCAGAATAGAATTTATGAGGCACAATTTGTAACCAAATGTTTGCCTGTATCTTGGATATATATCTGGTTTTCAACCAAACAACTATTTTTTGGATCTCTTATCAGCATTAAGCTCATATAGAAGGGAAAAATTAAATAAAAATAAATTAAATGTCTTAACAACATAATATTTTTGTTCGGCAGAAGAAACCACCATTGTAATGTAATGCAAAAATGTAGTAACCTTATTTAAAATATTACTTTAAATATTTCTAAAAGTTTAGGGAAATTAAAAATTCTAGTGAAAATCAGGACAATTATATCGACCATGATATAGTAATAACTTTAATAATGTGGTAATAAATGCCAACTTATATCATTTTGTCAAAGAAAAAAAGTATATTGAAAAAAAATTTTACAAACAAAAACCAAGCAACTTAATAAGAAAAAATATATTTTATTATAAAGCAATATAAACATGTATTATATTACACAATAAAGAGCACAATGTATGGTCAGAGCAGATTTTTTTTTAAATTTTGCTGATCTTGATTTTTGATAGATTACACTTTATATATACAATTATTAAACGTACTATCGACATTAATTTTTTTTTTTTTTTTAGAAATTTGATTTAAAATATACAGCATTAAATATGTAATACTTATTTATCAGCATATATTTAATATTGTATTAAATATTTCGGTCAATTTTTTAGAAAATAGTTAGAAACATGCATAAAATTAAGCAATATCAAAAATTTACAAAAAAAAAAAAGCACAGGTATGGTAGATCTAAATAAAAATTTTGAGTGAAAATAAGCAGATAAAAATAATAAATAAGTAATTTTACAACATAGCTGAATTGTAGTAAAAACTCGTTCAGAAAAAAAAAAAATAAAATAAAATAAATCATTAAAAAAATTTTTTAACAAAATTTAAATTTTGGTTTATTATATTTTAAATGAATAAATTATTAGCACAAGTCTCTTATTGATACATGTAAATTACGAAAAAAAAAAAAAAAAAAGAAAGAAAGAAAGAAAAAGAAAAAAAAAAAGTTATTTAAGACCACTGAATTTTGAGGAAGGCAATGTGTTTCAACGAGAAAAAATTAATAAGTAAAATCAATAAAATAATAGAACAATTTAGAATTATTAAGTAATCAATGATTTCAGTTAAATAAAAAGAATTAAAAGTTGCTAATTGTTTTTCTCCATGCTAGCATGTCCAAAATTTTTGAATGCTTTCAGAAAGAGTATGTTGTTTTTTGATTCTAAGATCTCCATAACGAAAGTTTAAAAAGACGATGTTCCTTGTTTACAGGGAAGGGTTGCCACAGACGCTTCAACTCGTTCGTACATAGGCACGCATAACAATTAAGCAGTTATCGCACAGTTTGGCGAGGAAGTGCCCCATTATTAAGTTTCACCTAATCTTCGAGAACAAAAAAAAAATATATGGATGGTGTTTTCTACACTAGGAGACACTGCAAGCTCTGACTGCCTATACTTACGGGTTACTGTTTCCGGTGTATTTTGAAGCCATTTGGCTCCCAACGTGATCATTGGCGTTTTCATATCTTGAATAGTATTTTTTGTATGCGTGTATTTGTTACCTGATTTATTATTTGTGTTTAAAAAAAGTATCGTTATAAGAATCTTCATTTGAAGACCTATCATTTCAAGACTAAAGAATCGTCATTTTAAAATAAAAATTCGTTATAAAACACGTTTTACCTTGTCAACAATATACCAACTTCGAAATTTAAACTTAAATTATAATTTGTAATTTTGCTGCATGAACAATATGCTAACACTAGCGTATGATAGTGCACCCCTTGTTACAAGAACAAACAGTAACAAACGAGTAAATAGAGGTCAGAGAGGCGAGTGCTTTCTAAATCTAGCAACCATGTCTCCCTTTTTAACAATACATCTATAAATAACCAAAACAAATTTCCACTTCAAACTCACCAGAATTAATTAATATCATCAAAATCTTATGAAATACAGCTTAGATACTATATAATTTATTTCTGTCATTAAATTATTTGTTTGAAAATATCGCCTCGCAGAATAAACAAAGCAGCGGTATATTTCTACCCAGAAGTAGAGCAGGTTAAGAGCTCGAGACTGTTGTTTGCATATTGAAAATACCATCCATATATTATAACTGAGAAAATATTAATTTTTTATATCGTACATATTAATTTTGTATGCACGATTAGTGTTAAATGTATTTGCATTTCATATTATAACAGAACAGTTAAAGAAATAAACTTCACAAAATATTGAAATTGTATAAAAAAACATTCTAAGAAAAAATTAGATATCACTCGCGAATTTTTTTATAAAGAAGAAGATTTTTAGGGAATATTCTGCAAACTATTACAAATGATGCATATATTTTCTTATTAAACTTTTCAAATGTCGGTTTTGGAAATAATGTACTTTTCCTTCAAACATGGGCTAAAGAAACATTCAAATTTGGCAAGTTATTTTTTAAAAAAATTGTAACATAATTCATTTAAATTGTAACATAAAAATTGTAACATAATTCATCCCCCCCCCCAATTTAACATGGCTTTTCGAAGTTCTGTCCCCAAGGAAAATAAAAAAGCCTCAGTTTAAGTACCTTGCAATCGAAGCAAAGCAATGATTTTAAACTATATGTATCATCTTGTCATTAAGAATTAGCTAGGCTTTAGAATGGACTTAAATATTTTAAAAGTTATTAAACTTTTTTTAAAAATCTTCAATTTGGCGACATTTTTCCACCTGGATGAAAATTATTAAAATCACTCCTTTATTCTCAATTTTTGCAAATTTTTATGAGCCCAGATAATGAAACATTGGGATCAGTTTTTAAATATTAAAAAATTAGATCACAAACGCCTTTAGTTTTTACATTCTCCATATTGACGTTTTGCGCCATTCAGAATAAGCATAGACAGCGAGCTGGCTTTAGATCGGCTACAATTGACCTAATAGTCATGAGTAACTGTTGCAAACTGGGTATATATATATATATATATATATATATATATATATATATATATATATATATATATATATATATATATATATATATATATATATATATATTATGAAAGAATTCGCTTGAAAGAAAACAGAGAACATTTGGCTGGAGAAAAACAAGTTTAGGGATTACAAAGATTATCAGGGTTTATACCCGATTTAAGTTTAATTTCTTTTATTCTTATATTAAGTTTAATTTCTTTTCCTGTTATTTTAAGGACACATGAATTATTTTCTTTCTTTTAACAATGCTATGATTAACTAACTAATGTAACGATATTCAAAACATTTAAACTTGGCCAAAGGATACTCTGATAAGGCCTTTTCATTTCCCTTCTAACCTTTAGTAAGAGTTCGTCCCGAATAGGGACGAAAAATTTAGCACCTCCAAAACCCGTTCCACTGTCTCCCCTACATTTTTGGTGGGGGTGCGCGTACTTCCTGGGGTGTTAAGTAATCTGAAACTAATCGACTAACCACTGTCACAGAAAAGGGGGAATTGCAACCTGCGGGGGTCAACTAGCTTTCAAAAGATATCAGAAGAGACTCACTCTACATTATGCTTTTTCTCCTTCTAAGAAAATAATTTTTTTAAACTCTAAAACGGCTTTATTTATTTTGAAAATGGTTTTATCATTTTATTTAACATGCACTTTTTCTAATTATATCTTGAATTATTTATTATTTTGATTTGATTATTTAGAGAACTAATAATAACCAGAGTATTTAAATTTATAAAATTTTACTATGTTGTCATATGAAAGTAATTCATATAAAGTAACTACATTAAAAATATATTTATATTTTCTTTATAAATCAAATAAAGTTTGTTAATTTTTTTAAAAATTGATTTGCTAATTTGTAAAACTTTTTATGTTAAAAAACCTTGAGTTCAAGATTTTATTTTTTTATTACTTTTTTAATTTGCTTCTTTCAATTACAATTCAAATACATATATTTTTCACAACTTTTTTTTTTTTTAATTTTAATTAATTTTTTTCAATTTTTTTTAAAGATTGTACCATCATTTTTGTCGTAAAAATAAATTATAACATTTTCGACTAATAAGCCGAAGTGGCAGTTTAAATTTATTTTTCTAATAGATCATTTCGGTCTGAGGGTCAGGGAAGAGAAATTAAAATAACACATTGATTACATACTTTGTTCTATCAATATAAAAGAGCGAAAAATTGTGAATAAAAATTACATTACACACTTTAAATATGAATTCGAAAAATTTCTCGTTATTAAATACATAAGATATTGCATAATTACTAGTTTTAATATATATTTTTAGAATATTGCTAAAAAAAAGTTTTAAAAAGTGTATTAATTAGGAATAACAGATTAATGTTAAAAATAAAAAAAGACTAATAGTTTCAAAATCTAGTGAATCAACTAAGGAATCAGGTCTGAAAACATCAAAACCAGTTTGACTGCCTGAAGTAACAAAGAGAAGCTTAACTCTAAGTATTACAACTTATTTTTATTTTTTAATTTATCGTGATGAAATTTCGTGGTGTTTATAGTAATCACATTTCTCATTCTTTCTATTTCATCTGGCAATCAAACTGGTTTCAATATTTTCAGTGTTGCGTTCCTAAGCAGCGGTTCATTATATTTTGATACCGTTTGTATTTTTCTCTCGTGAATATTAATTATGTCCACTAATGTTCTTTTACTTCCTTTTTTTGAAGAATTTTACAATACATGCGTATATTTTCATATTTTTCTTCATTTACTGATTTGAATAAAATTTTCATAATACTTAGTGTTCTTGTGTATGTACATTAAAGCCCTAAACACAGGACTAAGGGCTCTTGTGTACTAGCTATTTTTTTTTCCTTACCGTGGAAAAACAAACTATCCCAGCTATTGGAGTAATTAAAACTATTTATGGAATGGAAAAATTGCAACCTTTTAAATTTTTATAATGTAAATGTTTTTTCAAACCTACAAATGAGTGTACGATATATATATATATATATATATATATATATATATATATATATATATATATATATATATATATATATTTTAAAAAGGAAAACTACAGTTTTGTGACTTTATAGTATATTGGAAGATCTTTACGTCATTGTCTCGATATTAATTAATCGCACTTTATTCAGAAGCTAAATTTTTTAATTCTGAAACATCTTTAAAAAACAAGGGGGAAAGTTTAAAAAAAAAGGGGGAATAATGTATTTAAAAAATAAATTCCACTCTCATATTGAATAAAAACAAGAAAAATTATTACTACTAAATAAATAAAATGCATGTAGAATGAACGAATTATCAGCGAATATAATTTCCATAATAAATTACAAGCTTATAAAAGCTCCCCATATCAGTTCTTCAAAAGGACAGAGAGAGAAAAAGATTTGAACAGAGTAAAAGCATTTGGGAGGGAGGGAACAAGACCACCCACGGTCTCTTGGAGAATGAACTTGGGGGTGGAAGTTGCCTTCCTCCCTCCCTTACTCAAAGGTAGAAAGTGACTTGAGTTTCAAAGGCAATATTACAAAAAGTAATAAAGATAAAAAAAATTGACCTACATTTTCGTGGATAGGAAAGATTGAAAAAATTATTAGTATTTTTTTTTAATTGATCACTCCGATTCTTAAACAAGAAAAATCGATTCAAAGTATGACAAGCCCGCCATAGACTTTACATGTTAAAAGCACATTTGAGGAGTCTGTTTGGTTCAACACTTTTCTCCCGGCAACCACGATTGGGGACCCGACCTTCTGATCATATGAGCTCTTTGTTCGCCAAGCATTTAAATATAATAATAATCCCCTAGATAAGTGAATTATTCAAGCCATTATTCAATCAAATATATTTTTAAATGAGAAATACCACAATAAATGTTCATTTCAAGGGATTATTGTACTACTAAATAGTCGGAAAAATTTTCTATGAAAATTGCGTTTATAAACAGCATAGTTTCAAACACTTTTTCATCCCATGACTTGTAGCAACGTGTTTTCCCCATCTTGCAAATATGTTTGTAGACGCAATTTAAATGAGAATGTTAATCGACATAACCTTTTCCATGTTGTCTATCGCATCATCTATTGATGGGCTGCTCTTGAAAGTTATACCACACTTCCTTTTGACCTTTAGCCATTCTGCTATTAATGGAAAAAGAAACATCCTAGTAACACACCAAGGGCGTTGCGGAATTCGATATCGGGCACAATGACCACTCATAAATACTAGCCATCGTATGTGTCAGGGTTTCAATAGGGGAGAGAAAAAATATATATCCGTCGTTTCTTACAATGGGACATTATTAAAATTGGGAGTTTGCCGCAAAAGGTGGCCGATATGTCTAACAATGATGGGAGAGTGGACGCGTATGGAAATGGCATTTTGTATTTGTCTGTTGGACAAAACAGAAGAAGAGTTAATGATATCATAGTTGAATGGATCTTTTATAAATGTTACTATTCAAGGATGGGTATATTGATAGACTCTTCCGCAGATTTCGAAATAGTTCGAGGATTTATTTTTAGATGCCATAATTTTCGGTGACTTTAGATGGATCATTTGTGATTGAATTATAGTATAAAAAATTGTTATTTGCGAGAAACATCTTTAAATGAAGAAGTTTTAAGAAATAGGAACGAGGAGTTTTTATTTTAATTTATTTTTATTAACGCTAACGATTCCCAACCCGTCGGCCGCGACTCCTAAGTGAGCCGCAGGCGGCTTGGTATCGGGCAGTGGACGCTTGTCGAGAGTCTAAGCCAAGATAAATCTTGAGGTCCGGCTCCAGTTTTCCAAGACTATTCATTATACCTAGTGAAACGTAGCGCCCCTCAATATTTTATTCATTTTTCTTGTACATAATCTGTTACTAATATGTGCTCAATATATACAATACAAATTCGTTTCATTAGGTGTCTATTTTCGATTATGTGTTTTGCGTAAATATTTAGAAGTTATTAGGCCTTAATTTTTTTTTTTTTTTTTTTTGTTTACAAAATTTGTGGTCTGCGTAATTAAAAAGATATGGAACTGCTGATTTTAGCAATTACTTCAAGAAATGTGACTAAGTATGCAACAGAAGTAAGAGTAACATCAAGTATCCGAATTTGAGCCGCGATGGCTCAGGGGATAGAGCGTTCGCCTTCCAATGAGGCGAACCGGGTTCGAATCCCAGTCGATACGAATTCCGCATCCGGCTTGCACTGACCACAGTGCTGACGTGAAATATCCTCAGTGGTAGACGGATCATGGGTTAGAGTCCCCTTGCCGTCAGGCTAACCGTGGGAGGTTCTCGTGGTCTTCCTTTCCATGTAACGCAAATGCGGGTTAGCTCCATCAAAAAGTCCTCCACGAAGGCAAATTTCTCCCAATACTCGATCCAGGAGTTCCCTTGTCTTCTGGATTGGGTTCAAAATTACAAGGCTACGGAGTTGAACATTAGTAGCCGTAAACCCATTAAGTTGGGTCGGCTGTTCAACGACGGTTATAAAATAAAAAAATAAAGTATCCGAATTTCGATGAATATTTTGCTATGGTGACCATAATATTTCAACTACTCCATTACCTCCTCCCCGAAATTTTTAATAAAAAAAGTATATTTTCGATTTTGTAAATTAAATTATCATGATTGCATGTAAAATTTCTATAATTACTTCAAACGTTATTCTGAGTATTATTTTGCTAGTATCATTTG